>JAVIWC010002368.1:0-374738 GCA_031894815.1 Creontiades dilutus | reverse complement strand
CATTCAATTTAAATACCCTCGTTGCTCTAGAAATCTGAAATATATTCAAGCATTCAAGACTTACTGAACATTGACTTTTTATTTTGAAATATTATTGACGTTATTCGGTATACGAAGTATTGAATTTAGTATGAAGTAATGAACATATTTTATTTCTTCTTATTTATTACGAAAACTTGTAATTGCTGAGTTTCCCGAAGCCAATAAGTTAAAAGAAGAAAAAACTTAATACAAATCCATTTTGGACCAATCGAAGACCAAAACAAACGAGAGGTGTATGTATGCCTGTATGTGTGTGAGAAATTTTATGGTGCTACCCAGTCTGTGATTCTTAACCGATTTTCATGTATATTTTTCGCTAGATACCGAATTTTCACTCTCTTTACTAGCTTTACTCTAGTTCAAGAACAAACCGTAGAAATTTTGGATTTGCTCACTGGCAGGAAAATAAAGAAAGTAATATCCAATCATTTCAATCGCTACTCAAGCTGGGATCGATCGGCGGATTCATGTCCTCATTTTTTGGTTCAACGAAGATTTTAGTTTAGGATTTGAAATGTATGTAAAGAAGACACTTGTCACTGCATCACTCAGGAAATTTGTTTCTTTACGATATGAACGCCGCTACAATTTAAAACGTCTGCCAAGTGGGCGTTGCACATAGCTTCCTCGTATCCATAACATGACTGTATAGATCATTGAAAATTATTATTGACTAAAGAACTTCGTTCAATTAGGCGAAGTAAATATTGAACTAAGGTAATTTTATTGTTATGCAGGAGCATAACCTGAGAAAATAAAGGTAGGCATGTTCAACTATTGAACAAATTATAAAACATACCAAATCCGAACAATCCCTGAAAATTTCATCGAAATCAGTCATGAACTCCCGGAGTTACGCGTGTAACAAGGATCTCACGTTTGCGGATGCGCGGAGGCTACTATCGATCCGGGGGTCATGAAACTTATTAGGGATCATCTACACATCAAACGAACAATTCCTGAAAATTCATCGAAATCAAAATCGAGGTTATGCGCGTAACAAGGATTTGCTGACAGACAGACAGACACAGACAGACAGACACACAGGCAGACACGGAACCAAAATTGTTCAGAAAGGTCTAAAACGCAAAATGCGAGTGGAATTTTTGATTTTGGAGAAAAAAAAAATTTTCACATTCCGAAAGTGAAAACAATGCTTCCGCTACCTTGGTAGACTCGGAAGCAAAACCACGAAGTTTTTCACGAGCAACAGGTAAACAGTTTGGAAAAAATCTGAAATACATTGTGAAAACCTCTATTGTTGTCATCCATGGACATGTGTCTATATAGATCAAAATTATTATTAACTAAAGAACTTCGTTCAATTAGGCGAAGTAAATATTGAATTAGGGTAAATTTATTGTTATCGGAGCATAACTTGAGAAAATAAAGGTAGGCATGTTCAACTATCGAACAAACTATAAATATACCTAATAAGTCCGAACAATCCCTGAAAATTTCATCGAAATCGGTCAAGAACTCCGGAATGCTTGTGCAAGGATTTCACGTTTGCGCATGCGCAGAGGCTACTATTGATCCGGGGGTCATGAAACTCATAGGGGACCATCTACACATCAAACCGAACAAACCCTGGAAATTTCATCGAAATTGGTCAAGAACTCCCGGAGTTATGCGCGTAACAAGGATTTCACATTTGCGCATGCGCCGAGGCTACTATTGATCCGGGGGTCATGAAACCTATAGGGGACCATCTACACCCCAACCCGGCACAATCCCTGAAAATTTCATCAAAATCGGACTATAACTTCGTGTAGTTTTGCCCGTAACAAGGATTTGCTGACAGACAGACAGACACACAGACACACAGACACCAAAATTGTTCAGAAAGGTCTAAAACGCAAAATGCGAGTGGAATTTTTTGATTTTGGAGACAAAAAAATTTTCACATTCCGAAAGTAAAAACAATGCTGTTTGGTAGATTCGAAGCAAAAGTAGTTTCGTTAAGGCTCAAAATTCACTAATATCAGTTTCCAAATCACCTGTCGTTTGATTCGTTTATTAGATATGAAGTTAGAATAAAGATTCATTGTTGGTAAAAACCTGAACAACAGTAGTAATAAAATAGAATAACTTTGGAAGAATAGAAAGCAATTCCTTAGTTTCTACGTTTTTGGTTTAAGACCATGTAGTACATAATATGTACATGTTATGCAGCGTGGGCGAGAACCCTTTGAAGAAGGAGGCCGCTTCAATCACTCGCGCTGATTATAGGAGCTTGAGTCCCTTGAAGAGGGAGGCAGCTTCACTATAATAGCATTTGAATTTATAAGAGTAGGAGCGAATATCCCTTGAAGAGAGAGGCCGCTTTGACTGTATATAATATTAAGGATTTTAGGTTTTGTAGATAGAGAACAGTTTAGGTAAGTTTGGTGTAGGTGAGGCAAACGTTAGGATCCCACTAGTTAACTCTTTTCTGGAGCCTGGGGCTTAAATAGCCCCTGAGCTGTCCCCTTTCCAGGAGTTGGGTTTTTCAAGGGGGATTGACCTCTCGGATATTATAGTTTTTGGTTATAACAAAGTTTTAAAAAATAGCAAGTACAAAAAATAGAAAGATTTAGGAAGGAATAGAAAGCAAGAGTTACTGACAATTCTCGGATTTTCTACATTTCGTGAGAGATACCTTGAAAACTTTCATGGTTTACGTTTCAAACAAACACAATATCCGTCTTTGTTTGTATCCAAAATTAATACACTCATTATGTGTATCCAAGAACGAAACTTCATTACGAATGTGGGTGAATGGAGGGTGACGTCTCGAAATCGATAACCCTTCACTTTTTCCAAATTTTAAATCAGATTTAAATGAAATTTTGTTTGTATCCGTTGTCTATTCCCCAAATTCAATTTGATTGTGTAGCCAAACTCTCTCACAATTTTGAAAGTGCCCTGCCGAGTAATGGGTTGCCAACGTTTTGGATACAGACAATCCAAATTCAACCTCAAAAAAATCGCAAACTTCAAATTTTTCAAACCTTTTATACAAATGGTTGATTATTCAATAATAAACCATTGTAATCGGCGTCTTGCATAAAATTCTAACCCCCCTTCAAAATTTCAGGGTTTACGTTTCACCATTGTAGAATCCGATCAAAACAAAAAAAAATTTTCCGTCAGTTCAAAGAACGATTTCTCCCAAACGGCTGAGTTCATCATGCCATACATCGAGATTGGTTTGAGCTGGACCGACAACGCTCATTCTTCCTCATGTGAAAAGTTCTTCAAAAAAAGTCCATATTTAGGCCGCTTTAAGGGTTTCAGGTTTTGGCAAATCAAAACTATGACAACCCTTAAAAAAAATCGAAATGAGGAGCTGGCTAAAGAATTAAACGTCGCCGGGCCAAGCACATTTTTCCTGAAAATTTCAGATAATTTGCTCCAGTTTGGGACGAACGGCGGACGGACGGAAAAATTTTTATTGCAGATTTGGATTCTACATCCTTTGAAACGTAAACCATGAAATTTTTCAGGGGGGTTAGATATTTTTCCAATTACAATGGTTTATTATTCTAATAAACCAAAACAAATTTGGTCCATGTGGGTGTTCTCAAATGAAATAGATTCCTTAATTTCAGGGAGTATCAAAATTAATCAACTGATCAATTCCAAATATTAATGGGTATTTTGGTTGAAATCCGATTCAAGCTCACCGCTATTTTCTTTGAAATTAATTCGTGTATTCATTCATTTGTTTCCATTTCATAATTATCATGTTACCATCGTTTCGTAAAATTTTATTCAATATTATTTCACCTCTGGAGGGCGTAGGTTTATTAGGAAGGATCGTACACAGGTAGCTGCATTGTTGAAGACCAATTCATTATGTAAAGGAACAACGGTTTTTTTTGTTGTAAAACAAAACACGGTAAAATTAATTAATATTGTTTTCCTTATGTTAAAATGTTTTGTTCTAGAGAGAAATAGCATATTTTTACTCCAATGCTAAATCCGGCACGATATATGTCTTTTCCAGGAACGAAATATTTAATCAACATTTTTCCGAACAATCCCTTTTCATTCGTTCAGTACCTAAACTTTTTTCAATCCTGGATGATCAATGTGGAGTAGTTTTTACAAAATCTTTTTCACATTTTTTTCTTGTTTTCAAAACTTCGTTTGATGGGGGGCTGATTAGTTGACACTAAAAAATGAATCTGAAAAAACGACACCTAGAGAGAAAATTTTTACATTTGCACGGGTTGAGTACGACAAAATTGACCACAAACTCAATATTTGAATTGAAAAATCCCAGTTAACTGGATCAGTGAACAATCCCTTCATTACAAACAATCTCTTCATATCTTGGTTAAACATTTCAATGTAGGTTTTTTAGTCAAATAAGGGGGATCCGGATAATTATTGCGGAAATTTTCAATACAACTTTGAGCGGGTTTCCCAAATGTTACCTCTTTTCGGTCCCGAAATTGAATACTTTATTCACTACTACGTATACAATTCAATACAAAGTCATGATCTGAGTAAATACGTTTGTACGGACTATTATGGAAGATTTATGAATCGATTGGAAATGTGTAACGTTTCAAAAGGGCCATTCGAACATGTGATTGCTTTCAGTACTAATTTGATTATTTCGCCTCTGGTGAACGAACTCGTATTGATAGTATAGAAGTTCCCAACTATTCTAATGGTAACTGATAACGCAGGAAAGTTATTCAATTAAGAGTTGACGTAATCATCACACCTCAACAGATACAAGTTCTCGTAAACTAAGCGGTGCTGAAGCGAACAGGGCTATGCCTCCAATTCGCAACTTCAATGTAAACCACGACTTTCTCTCTTAAATGAAACGTTGATTAGTGTTCATTAACATATGCTAGGAATTGAACAAATATTGGTGAATTCATGTAAAACCTCCAGTATAGAAACTATATAGTATAGAACTTATAGAAACTATGACCACAGGATGTGATGATAGGTCAACTCTTAATTGAATAACTTGATCCTGCGTTATAAGTTTGTTTCCCATTCAGAATTTTGTTGAATACTCAACTTCTTTACTATCAATACTGGTTCCAGGGGGTTTTGGTAGGCGAAAATAACGGCAAAGTGAGTACAAATGAGAACACATGTTATTATGGCCCTTTTGAAACAGTGTAATCCAATTCGCTTTACACGGATGTTAACTGTCTGTGTAGAAACTTCTATAATAGTCCGTACAGACGTGTTCACTCATAGATCATGACTTTGTATTGATGATTACGTATACGTATTTAGAGTGATATAAAGACGTAAGGGTCAGTGGTCTGCAGAGAGCTATTAGAAATCTACTGTTGGGAAACCCGCTCATCAAAATATTGAAAATTTCAGCAATAATTAGCATGGATCACGCTTTTGCTTTGGACTAATTGCCCAAAAGCCGTTACGAGGAAGTGTCACGTGGACAACCAAGAGGGGTGGGCAGTAAATTGGATGAAAACTCACACGTGGGGTCTTGTTGGGACTGATCATCACCGCTTTCTGGGATTTTCAATTCAAATTGTTGAGTTTGTGGTCAATTTTGTCGTACTCAACTACCTTGAAATTTAAAAATCAAAAATCCTCATGAACCCTGCTGAATATTATGTAGAGTCATTATTTTAGTAGATATTACTATCATCAGCTCCAATGCGTCACTGCAGAAATCCGAAGTAAAAAACTTGAAAACAAGAAAAAAATGTGAAAAAGATTTTGTAAAAACTACTCCACTATCTATAGAAGTAACCAATCAAATAAGTAGGTAATTGAAAAAAGTTTAGGTACTGAACGAATGAAAAGAACTCTTCAATAAAAATGTTTAAAAATCGAAAAAATGAATTTGAATTTTAAAGTGGAATTATTCACCTGTTCCTACATTCAGTAAGACATGAGTTAGAAAAATAACTCATTCTATCTTTAAAACAAAACATTTTAACATGAAGTTTGGACAACAATATTAATTAATTTTACCGTGTACAACAACAAAAAACCGTTGTTCCCTTACATAATGAATTGGTCTTCAACAATGCAGCTACCTGTGTACGATCCTTCCTAATAAACCTACGCCCTCCTGATGTGAAATAATATTGAAATAAAATTTTACGAAACGATGGTAACATGATAATTATGAAATGGAAACAAATGAATGAATACACGAATTAACTGTTTGAAAGAAAATAGCGGTGAGCTTGAACGGTGTAATGTTGAAGCACGAACAATAATGAATGTTAGTACCCATTAATATTTATCTGGAATTATAATACGTGAATAATTAATTAATATTCCGGGAATATAAGGAACCTATTAAAGGAATTTCAGAGAATTCAGTCCCACTGGACCAGAAATTTGTTTCGGTTTATTATTCAATAATAAACCATTGTAATCGCTCTTGGAAAAAAAATGTCTAACCCTCCCTCAAAATTTTATGGTTTACGTTTCAAAGGGTGTAGAATCCAAATCTGCAATAACAATTTTTCAGTCCGTCCGCCGTACGCACGTTTTCTCCCAAACGGCTGGAACAAAAGATCTGAAATTTTCAGGAAAAATCCATGTTGGTCCGGCGACGCCCCAATTCTTAAGCCAGCTCTCTCACTTAATTTAAAGTGCCCTTTAAGGGTTGTCAAAGTTTTGTAAAATCCCTAAATACCTCAAAAAAAAATCAAGGCGGCCTAAATATGGACTTTTTTTGAAGAACTTTCCATGAGGAATCGAATGAGCCCCTCCCCAGGTCTATAGCTCAAACCATTCCCGATGTATGGCATGATCTTATGCTGCCAACATTTGCATCCACATTCACTACATCACTAGGTTACTGCAATAAAAAAACCGTTGTTTTTTTGTTTTGATCGCAGTAACCTAGTGATGTAGTGAATGTGGATACTGGAGTGAACTCCTAAAAGGGTTTATAGCCGACACACGGGTTGAAGCATTCTGATATGCATGAAACGCTGCAAATTCTTTCACTGGGGTTTATTACTCAATTTCATTCATTTGGCTTGCATTCATGATTTGAATTTCTTTTAAGATTTGGAGTGTGCGTGTTTCACGGGTGATAGAGCGATTAGTGAATTTCAATAGATATGCATAGCCACGTAAATCGGTTCTCAACCAAAATACCTATTTGGATTGATCAGTTGATCATATTTGTGTGCCTCCTCTACATCAGTCTACCTCTGGCTACATCGTTTAAATTTGGATTCGGGGAAGTTTTGACCCAATACGAGTGCTAAAGTGACTTCTTTCTACATTTAATTCTAGATTTAATATTAGAGATTTGGTAAAAACATGCAAGTAATTTCGAGACGTCAATCAATTTAGGTCTTTGAAGTTTCAAGATTTTGGAGTCACACCTGGCTTCTAGTACTTTTTGAAACTGAACAAAGTGGATATCAAATTTGGTTTATAATAAAATCTTTTCTTCCTATCAAGGATCCTTTTTGATAGGTGACTCCTACCTCTAAGGAGATAGTGGACATCTCCTAGCTGTTGCAGTTGTAGTTGTACCCCGCTTTTCCTGCAGGAAAACAGTTTTTCTCTCAATTCACACAAATTTCTCGACGTCATTCAGTCGAAATTAAGGAAAAACACCAAATATCAAGCTTTATCGAAGTAGTTACTGGCAGTTTTGACAATGCTATAGAAGCCACCTCGGAGGTGTCACTGGGGTTGCCAACATTCTGTCTATTGAAGCTGATATGAACAGAATAAAAAAAAATCCGTGATTTAAATCATGGAAAAACCTTGAAAAAATGGCTTGAAAGTTGAGAAATCCCTTTAGATAATATACTCAGTCAATCAGAGAGATTTATGCTACAATATTTTGACCATAAAGTATAGAAGCCAGCTCTATAAAAAGCTCTATACAATCGCGAGTGTGTCAGCGTGATGCATATACAGAATTTTCCTTTCCCTCTGGTCACTAAAGATCCGATGAAAATCTTCGCACACGGATGTTGCTACATTTATTGAAGGTGATAAAATTTTCCAAAAAAAAGTGCCCCTTAGAGATGGATATCAAACTAGTTTCCAAAATACAAAAAGTGCCCCTTAGAGATTTTTGGAACATGTTTTTATTATTTCAACTTACGTCACTAAAACGGCCGTAAAAACGTGTATTTTCAAGCACATTTGATGTGATCGAACGGGTGTGCGGATCTACCTTTGACCGTTAATCACATTATCATACTCAACATTTTGCTCGTGACGATGTTTCTATCAACGATAAGAAGAGGAAATCATAACAAACAACGGGATCAAACCTCACGATATCAGCAAGAACGGGAGACATTTAACAGTTGATTTACATCAATTCATTCCGCGGATGCTCTCACTCAAACTCTGTTTTGGGTAATGCCGTTGACATGATACATTCTACACCCAGAAAAAGAAAAAAAGTTTTAGTTATGCAAGTTTTTTTAACCTCAAATGTGCTTGAAAATACACGGTTTATTGCATAAAATCTGCAAATACTTTGAAAACGCCGGAGTTACGGCCGTTTTGGTGACGTAAGTTCTAAAACACGAAAAAATCTTAGAAGTGAAATAACTCAAAAACGAAGCCTGTAAAAAAAATCTCTAAGGGGCACTTTTTGTTGGAAACTAGTAGTAGAACGCGCTGCGAAGATTTTCGGATCATACGCTGTAAACCCTGTATATAGTACTTTATGGTCAAAATATTGTAGCCAAACTGATACTATTTAATGTATATTGCACTTTTTGAAACCTAACAGATGGAAGTGCTCTTTATGATGGATATCAAAAGGTAAGGTAACGGCACCGGTAGTGGCCACTGCTCCAGTAGTGGCCATTTTAAAGTTTATATTTGAGAAATAAGGATTCCCGGTCTCCTAGTGGCTTCAAACTTGCAGGAGGTACAGCTCATGTCACAGTCAGACACACACACACATCATTGGAAATTGTGGTAAACTTCTCAATATGACCGTCCCTAGTTTCCTCGTTTGTTGGGCTGTATCCTAGAGCTTCTACTGGATAGAATCAATTTTGTTCATCTCATATTGAATTTAATGATATTAAACACGTAAGGAGGGCAAAATGTCAAGTGGCCACTACTGAGACATGCACGTGGCCACTACTGGAAATTTCGTAATTTGATGTGGCCACTACTAGATCAAAATAAAGGTGTGAGAAAAAATTAATAAAAAATAGAAAAAATTGTTCTTTTGATAGTTTTAGGCAATGGATATGTTAGGGAAGAGTCGGGCTATATTCTAAATGAGTCCTGAAGAAAGTCAGTACTACTGTTGGCCCACAATTGTCAAAACTAAAGAAAAAAATTCTTAACTGTGGCCACTACCGGTACCGTTACCTTAAAATAGAATTTATATTATTTCAATACCTTTTGAAGTAAAACTGAATTTTCAACCTGATTTTTCAAGGGGATTTATACTTTTAGCTCCAATCTGATTGCAAAAGGTCTTTAGTACGTTCTGGAAACAAGCTCCTCAATTGGAATCCTGAACCACTGTGCAATTTTGTGAGGAATTTTGACAAAATGTTTTAATATTTTACTTGTTAGTTCATTCGCCTAATTAATTATTTTAAAGTCTTAGACTGTGATCTGGTTACAACGGATCTCTTCCTGTAATTTATTGTTGTGAAAAGATCATGAATGGAATTAAATAAGAATTCTACGTACCTACTAACTCGAAAGTGTTTTCTGTGATTAGTTTCTGACTCCAAAACATTTCTTGAAACCGCTAACCCTGAGAATCGATTTTCTAACTTCAGGGATATCCTCTATGTGTTGCAGGCGTGTTATTTCAGCCCTTCGGAAGGGGCAATAGTTCATTTCAACAACGCCTGATAATTCGTCGAAACTAGAGGGCCGAAGTAATTCGTGAAAGAGCTTAGGATCCAATTGGCTTCTTTCGAAGATTTTCATTGTCTTTCAAATATTTGCTGTTCTTGATTTTTCAATTCTTAGCTCTACCGTCGGTATGACTTTGTCTTGGAAGCGAATCCTACGCATTAAATTACATTATCGAAAGAGAATAGAAACTTCTTCGTTGTAGTCTGGGAAAAAATGAAGTTGCGAACTCGCAGATTTACTTTTTATTAGCGCTGATTCAGGGATTTTATTTTTACGAAAATGGAAATGCCGATTCAAAAAGGCCACCCGAGAAATCATAGGGATGCGTTGAGTTTTCCCCTCCAAGGCCCAGCCATGTAAATCCTGCAGTAAACAAGATGTAATGCGAGGAAATGAGTTATTTTCCTAGTGGCTCCGCGCTCCCTCCTTCAACTGGTATTAAATCCGTCCGGGGAAATTGAATCGTTGGATTCTCGGACTCGATTTTTCAATGAAGGTCGCGAAAATAGCCTTTTCCTCGGATTTCCCGCATTTATTGTTCTGACCGTGAGATGAGGGGATTTCGCTTGGCTTTCAGTCGAACGAAATGGGAACGATTTGATTTCGTTATCATTCGGATGTTTTTCATCGTCATTTGTTTAGGCATCATTGAAATTCTCTTCGCGTTTCGGTCCTTCAAAATCGAAGTATCTATTCCCGTTTCCCGATCTTGTTTGTCGCACTGATCCCGATGTTTCATAGGATTGGATAAATGGAAGACAGATGTAATTCCATTCACATAGTCATATTATCATATGAATATACTCAAACCTATTAATAGCACAATGTTTTCGAATTTTCATCAGACTGTGTTTAATTAAATTGTCGACCAACAATTGTTCGAAAACAAAACAAAATTACTTGTGACAGAACAGGGCAGAATTCGGATGACACCCTGACTCGTGATATTTCAAATTTTCGATGACAGGCACATCAGCAGAACGCAAGGAAAATCGAGTTTATATTTAGAAAAATTAATTTAGGTTTCAATTTTCAATTTAAAAGATCTCCGTATAATCGAGTTTCTGGAAGGGAGATGTTATTTTAAATTGGCAAGACAGGGATTGTAGAGAGACTGTTACCATGGGTAAATTTTCACTTGTAACAACTATACCGATACACGTTAAAGCTGAAGAATGATGCCTTTTCTTTTCTTTCCTTCTTGTTGACAAATGCTTGCATACGAGTCTGCAACACATAAGGACATTTTCATGTGTGTTTCATATCATGTGTCCATCGTAAATTTTTTTCGCTCACGATACTCTCGCGTTTGTTCACTGATCGTTTTGAAGTGGAAGAAGTACGGAAATGGTTGAAGCTAATAAACCAAAACAAAATGTCTTATTATTGGTATGGTTCTCGTGAAGATGTTTTAGTTTATTGGTATTACTATTTCAAGGACTGTAGTTAACAACTTTTGGTTTATTGTTCAATAATAAACTATTGTAATCGCTCTTGAAAAAAATGCTAACCCCCCCGGAAAATTTCATGGTTTTTCGTTTCAAAGGGTGTAGAATCCGAATCTGCAATAAAAATTTTCCGTCCGTCCGCCGTACGCACGATTTCTCCCAAACGGCTGAAGCAAAAAAGCTGAAATTTTCAGGAAAAATCCATGTTGGTCCGACGACGCCCCAATTCTTGAGCCAGCTCTCTCACTTAATTTAAAGTGCCCTTTAAGGGTTGTCAAAGTTTTGTAAAATCCCTAAAAACCTCAAAAAAAGTCAAGGCGGCCTAAATTTGGACTCTTTTTGAAGAACTTTCCATGAGGAATCGAATGAGCCCCTCCCCAGGTCCGTTGGTCAAATCATTCCCGATGTATGGCCCGATTTATGGTGCCAACATTTGCGTTATTTTTGTTTATTATTGTTTTTGTTTTGATATCAGTAATCTAGTGATGTAGTAATGTGGACACTGGAGTGAACTCCTAAAAGGCTTTGTGGCCGATACACGGGTTGAAGCATTCTGATATGCATGAAACGCTGCAAATTCTTTCACTGGGGTTTATTATTCAATTGGCTTGCGTTCATGATTTGAATTTCTACTAAGCTTTGGATTGAGAGTTTTCACAAGTGATAGAGCGATTATTGAATTTCAGGAGGCACACAAATATGATCAACTGATCAATCCAAATAGGTATTTTGGTTGAGAACAGATTTACGTGCTCTATGCATATCTCCTGAAATTCAATAATCGCTCTATCACTTGTGAAACACGGACACTCCAAAGCTTAGTAGAAATTCAAATCAGGAACCCAAGCCAATTTAATAATAAACCCCAGTGGAAGAATTTGCAGCGTTTTGTTTATTGGTATTGCGCGAGCAAGTTTTCGTGAAGATTTTCAGTTCATGTGCCAAAGCAAAAACATGAAAAATGTCAAAACCCTTTTTCTAAAAAACATTCAACACCACTCTCTTTAGTATTTAAAAATAATTTTGTGACCTAATTATGATACTGGATTTTACTAATTTTGCGTATCATATTATGAGGTAATAATTGGTTAAAATGAGGTACATTCATAGGTATTACAATATAGGTACATATGGATCTTTAAGATTGCTTTCTGATAGCCTTGAAACATAGAAAATAAAATAACAAAGTGCCTACAAGTATCATCCGTTTTAGGTGTGGTTTGAATTGCTACCTATTTTACGCTGATAATCACTATATGTTTAGTGTGGTTGTTTTTGAATTTTATTTGTTCATGAATTTTTGATATTGAGGTTGATCTGCAAAAGATATCTAGTTACTAGTTGGTCTCAGATCTGTTTCAGAGTGGGATCCTGAAACGAAAACGATTCTAAACTACAAGTTAATCTATCTAACGTTAAGATATAGGTAACATCTAAGTGAAATTAGGCTAGGTGGAGAAAATGTATCTACCATCGATTAGGGATATCACAAGTGGATCTCAGATAGAGGTACGAGGACTGTTTTGGCCCTGTCTGGCCCAGATGGAATATCAACCCACTGAGGGGGTCTATGAAAAACTCAGGTGCTACTGAGTACTAAAGTACTACTCTTAGCTGGTGTCTGTGGGTAAGACGGATATGGGTAGCAGGTGCCCGATAAACCTCCTTGAAAGTAGGGGCAGGAAGAGCCCATGAAGAACACTATGTAGACCTGGTGTTGGTTTTATGTTGCATGTAGAAGATCTCCATGCGCTCATGCAAAATGTCAACTGCGATATCACTAAATGCTCTCCTTGCCACAGTGTCAGCAAACTCATTGCGATGCATCCTTGCACGGCTTGCCGTCCTCAAACGATAACAGTACCAAAAGTTTTGGCTTAGCGCAGCGAAATACGGAGTCTTTGTTTCAGAGTGTCGTCAGAATATGAGTCCCTAATAGCCTCAATGGTACTAAGTCATTCACTGCAGAACAAACGATTCCCAATTCATCAACTAGCTTTGACTGCAAGTGTCCAAGTCTACATCTCTGCTGAGAATACAGATGCAGCAGGTGGTAAGTGTCTGGTGACTTGAAAGTTGGATCCCCACGGAGCAAGACCAACACTATCAGGTTTATTTACATGTACAATTGATAGAATGAGTCCACCGTATCTCTGGATTGTCTCAAGGTTAAACCGATGGTGATTTTGAATTTAGGGCTTTACTAGTTTTGTTATGAAAAAAATGTAATAAAAATCTCTTGTTTAATAACAGTTGGGCATCACCAAAGAAATTAGTGATCTTGGCAGCGTCTGAAGATTACAGAGGGTAATTTCTACGTAGCTTCATACATCTTAGATTCATTAACGTTGAATTGAGAAACTCGATGCTCCGACTTCCAGCCGTGTTAACGCGGTTCCTAATTGGACTGCTTTGCCTCAAGCTCACCGAAGTCGGCGTGTTATTCAATCTAATGTATGTCGTGTTGTGTTTCAGAGGTGCGCGGACATGGCAGTATCGGACAAAAGGGTTTACCACACTTTCGCCAGGACGCTGCCTCCATCCAAATCCGTGTCCAAGTCCGTGGTCGCTCTCTTGAAAGCTTTTCAATGGGAAAAGTTCGTCATCGTTTCGGGGCAGACCGCGTGGGCCGTCCAAGTGAAAGACGCCGTTAGGGTGAGTTGATGGAAACTTTAGCAGGAGCATGTTCTAAAGGACCCTTGAGGTATTGTATCGTGGTTGTATTCCTGGTGTTATAGGATTAGTTAGAGAATAAGCTACGAGATTTTCTAACTTCATGTATTCATAACTTCCATTCCAATTAGCGCTTATTGAATCTAAACCAGTGGCTGTTTGTTTAGTTATATCAAAGGTTTGGGTATTTTGAAAAGCTAGGAACATTAATTACCATATAATCTCTGGAAGAAAACTGGGAAGGTTCACTCACTGAATGAGTGTAAAGTATCACGGGAAAACAGTAATCCATTCTTTGGTCTATAAGAGGTACGAGGTAAGGAATTTCGTTTTATTTCCATTACCGACAGTTAAGTCACAGTATACAGTTAGTAATTGTATTGGTCACTCCATTGATGATTTAACTCTACCTAAGGGGTTCTCCATCTCCCGATAACAGATCGAAATCATGGACTAGAATTGGAGGTGTCGGAATGGCTTGACTCAACAAGCCTCTTCTAGGAGCGCCAACCACTATTACTCCTACTTCAAGCTAACGCCAAATGAATTCTTCAGTAAAAATTCGTTCTCTCTAAAATTGAAAATGCTAAAACATGGAATTTTGAGAGGAGGAATAATCACGATCCTTGCATTTGCTCATTTATTTACTGTATGGTCATTGTGCTCAAGTATATCTATCGGAAACGAACAAAATTCTCGTTAAATATATAGGATGGCAGACAATAACTACCAGCTTCTCGGCTGTCATTTCAAGATAAAATGAACATTCTTATTTCAAGAAAAACACAGAATTTTTGGAAATATTTTGACTATTTCCAAAAAATTGATGACTTGTAAACGTTGGATTGATTTCGAAGGTTGAGTCATCGTGACTAACTGAACAATAACTTGATGCAGTTATTGTACTGTCACTTGTTTGGGCAGGTATATCCTCTTACACTATGAAAGAACACACCATCTACAATGGATATCTGCCTCAGGAAAAAAAAAATTGGATCAAATCAAGTAGCCTTATCAGCCCATTATTTCAGGGTTTTCCTCACTCCCTACACTGTTTTGAAAAGTAGCCCCCAACTGACAGGGAAGGGTGTTTATGAAGTTGCTTCTTATTTTTTGGCATCCCTTATTCAAGATGGTCCCAACGCTGGTGGTTGGATTTTGCCTAGACCTTCCCAGTCAGTTCTACAGGGAAAACTACCCCTGGAGGCAGCAGTGTGGGTTTTTTAACTCTCACTCCCTACTCCAGTAACATTCTGACAGTGGCAAATGAAACTTGATCGCACTTGTTGACAATTAGTGTAGTTGTTGGAAGTTCGATGACAACATTTTGGTTCAAAGAGTTTCAATTGATTTGTGGCCTGTAAAGGCGGTGAAAGGCTATAACCTCACTCCCTACTCTCTCACTCCCTACAATATAGCCTCCCAATAGCTCCTTAAATTGTAGGGAGTGAGATCTTCTTGTAGCAAGTGAGATGTTGGCAAGGAAACGTTAGTATTTACTGTAGCTAAAATTAAGCTAATTTGTGCTGTTCCACTCACCTAAATTAAAAGACTTGAGCGGCGATTCCCATGGAGGTTGGAGGCTCAAGAGGGGGAAAAACAGTAGTATATACCTCACTCCCTACAATTTTTTTTTTTTTTTTTTCAAAATGGCATATCAGCAGTACGGTTCAAGATTATGTGTGCTCACTTGGGTAATATGCCGAGAGAACCGCAGTGATTGATTAAAAACAAGAAAATTGATCAAGTTTCAAATTTTTTTTTTTTTTTTTTAAAAGAAAAGTCGATACCCAAATTTGACCGAAATTTTGAAATGACCCTTGTATAAACACTTAGTTTTTCTTGATTTCAATTTCGTCGCGAGTTGTTCAGCACGCATGATTCCTATTTCATTATAAAAATATAACAGCGTTCTTGAAGAATCGCCTAAATCTCTTTGTGGAAACAATTTATGATTTAATTAAGGTTATAATAGAAGGATAAAATCTGTTACAGAATTTCGCCAAAGAACATGGGATGACGGTCACTAGCGAGTGGGAGTTCACCGAATACATTCCGATGCTGAAAGTGAAGATCGATAAGATCGTCGCCGATTCTTACGAGAAAACCAGAGGTATGTACAGTTCCACCCTAGTTTGGTAGGAAAATCCTTATTAGCTAAGTTTTTTACTTTAAACAAGTAATAATGTCGTCAATATCACGCCGAAGGCACGAATCTATATTAAATTGAGCAAATTTTGCTCAATTTCGACAAGTTGTAGTTTCAAGTTTTAATGCGCCGCACAGTGGAAAATATGACCGATTTAGGTGGACAAAAATCTGAAACTTGTCCATATTCAACCTTTGAGTTCCCAGATTATGGGAAAAATAATAAAAAAATCGAATGTTTTCTTTTTTTTAACTACCGACGACTCGTAGGCTACGAGTACGTTTTTCCAGGTCCCATTCATTCACGAAGTGAACTGGTGAACTTCTCCCACTGACCTTGTCTTTGGACTGAGTGACCTGCAGGGAGTCTACTCCCTCAGGTGACCTGGTTTTACACACCTCTAATTTGGCTGTCTCGTGAGAGTGTCACGTGCAAGTTTAGTTGCACACCTTTGTTTTTCCATTTTTCGTCCATTGACTGTCCATCATGGACTTTGAATTGCTAATCAACGGAGTTCACGATCGTCCGGCACTATCCTATTGGCAATCGACGCCAGAATGTAGTGAAAGGTCGATGTGCTCATTCTAAAATAGCTCCAAAACCGTTCTTCATCGTCCTGTAGGTCTTGGTACAAAAGATAATACTCTTTGAAAACTTGAGAGCTCTACTTTCTAATAAAAATGAGTTCTCGTGGCTACACGAAGGACGGGACTCCAACAACTCGACTAGATAGAACGACAAGGACTCTTGCCCGGACTCCAACAACTCGACTAGATAGATAGATAGATAGATGTATTCATTGTGTTAAAAAACATGTTTTTTCACAAGAGTTCGGAACAAACAAAAAATCAATGAAATTAATAGTACCTAGTAATAATGGAAAAAAAATTAATAGAAAGACATAAAAAGCAATTCAGCCGAAAAGAAAACCTTCATTTAAAGTGAACGCCCTTTGCCGTAAAACAGTTTGCAGGAAACCTACCAACTTCATCACCTCTCTCCTATCATTAAATTGCAGGAACGATTGAAAAATGTCTTCATACAAATGTGGAGTTCCAAAGGATTTGACCCGCTCGTACTGATAAACTTTGCATGAAGAGATGAGGTGATACAGCGTGTCTGGGCTATCATCGTTGCAGATTGAGCAGCTTACGGAGTAGTCAAATCGGTTGATTATCCCATGAAGGATCTCTCTACAGATTGAGGGGTTGGCACATCTTATTTGACACAAGACTGAACAACCTCCTCCAAGACTGAGTCTCTTTATATATAATGGGAATTCACTTTCGAGATACGAAGCACTTTCTCGGGCGCCAATCGGGAAATGTCGCGGGCAATAATTAAAGGACGACGAAGAAAATCTCTCCAGGTCAGCATGGCACAGGTTGCTGAGTAAGGGTTCCAAAAAATCTGTTTTCCCCCTAATCAAGGTGAGCTCCCTGGATGTCCACAAGTTTTCACTATTTGCCTCTTGAAGGATGCATTTTAATTGCAAAAACCAGTTGAATTTTGGGTCAGGAAAATTTTGGGCAAGTGACAACAATCTCTCAAAGCAAATCCTGGGCAGTCCACTTTGAGGCATGGATAGGAGCTTAACCCACCAGCCAAACACCAACAACTCGACTACAGGGGGGTAAACACTCATATCGCATTGCGTCCTATGTGAACACCTCATTGCTACGAATTGGTTTGAAATTCGCTTGTCTAGTCGTTTCGCATCGCATCGCTTCCCTTCGTGTGCAGCGTGAACATTACCTAATTGTCTACACACATATGACCGGGTATGGCATAAAAGATTTTTGCATTGACTCGGCCTATATATTTTCTTACGAGTTTTCAGAAATACCTACTCCGAAGTTGTTAAATTGAGATTTATATAACTCGTGGAATGGTCCCAATCTGTATTAACGTGGCGACGAGCGAGGTTCTTTGAATCCCATCTAAGCTTTGAGGCACCCTACCAATCTCATATTCAATCTCATCCTCCGCCCGAGATTCAAGGCTGATTCAATCTTGCTCCATAGATGCGCTTGGATTATTGCTCGTTTACTTAACTCACTCCAACGGATCGCGGTTTGGCTTTAAGGGTAGTTGGACAAGTTACCGTCTTCCATTCGCCTACGATCTGGGGAGAGTTGATGATTTATTCGTGTTTCTCGTTTTTAATGCCAGAGATATCATTGTTTCTCCATCATTAGAGTTACCACTGCTCAATAAAAACTTTCCACGAAAGTAAAGAGTTACACAGTTAAATCGATTTCGACGGTTAGGTCATCATCAGTAATAAACATGAACTGAAGGTACATCACAGAAAGCAGCGCATCTTATACAGGATCATGTGAAAGGAGATTGAATCCTATTGGCTCAGGGAAGTGAAAGGGTGGGGAGGACCAACCAATGCCATCAAGGCTTACAAAGTGAAAGGGCACAAACAGTAACATTATGGAGAGGTGGAGCCAAACTTATTGCAAGAATGAACCCAGCAATGGTGAAATATTTTGAGGAATGACATCATTTAAACATTTTCTTGGCCTATCACTCTTAACAATTTCGAATTTTTCTAGCACATCCAACATACCTCCCTTTGGGCAAAAGTGAGGAAATTCTACATATAGCCTGTTTGTCAGATCAAAACTAAAGCTATGATTGGATTCATTCAGATGACTTGCAAAGGCAGAATCACCTTTGTTGTCCCTGAAATCCTTTTCATGCTCTTTTATTCGTTCCCTAAATTTCCTACTAGTTTGACCACAGCACTCAAGCCCACATGAACATTCAGTTTATAAACCTCACTCTTTGGGTTAGTTTATTAACCGAACTCAAAGAAATTTTACCGAGTTTATCCGAAATTTTCCCATAGTAAGGTATACTAATCCACTTTTTCTCTTCCAACTCAATTTCTCTCACTAAATTACCCACCCCTTCCCTACTCTTTTTCCTAAGAACCATATTCCAAACGGTATCAACAACTTCTCCCCCATATCCATCACTTACGCTATACTTTTTATAACAATTTTTTTTTTCAATAAATTTTGATGATCATTTTGTTGCGGAACGACAAAATTGCGAAACCGGCACCTAAAGTTGAAAAATAGCGTTTTTAATTACTTTATGAATAATTGCTTATAATTAATAATTATTAATTACTTGGATCAATGACTTTTTGATTGGACAGAAAAATAATTATACCTGTTCTTCGAGACTACCAGACACTTGATAGATAATGAGGGCAGTAATTTAGTTCTAAATTAGCTCATTAGGCAAAAACTGTATTTATAAAACTGATTTCAAAATCTACTTCTTCATTTTCTCAGGTTCTAGAGGTTGCATCTCACTAAAAACCGCTTGCGGAACGAAAAACGCTGCAAATTCTTTCACTGGGGTTTATTATTCAATTGGCTTGCGTTCATGATTTGAATTTCTACTAAGCTTTGGAGTGTGCGTGTTTCACAGGTGATAGAGCGATTATTGAATTTCAGGAGATATATAGAGCACGTAAATCTGTTCTCAACCAAAATACCTATTTTGATTGATCAGTTGATCATATTCGTGTATCTCCTGAAATTCAATAATCGCTCTATCACCTGTGAAACACGCACACTCCAAAGCTTAGTAGAAAATTCAAATCATGAACGCAAGCCAATTGAATAATAAACCCCAGTGAAAGAATTTGCAGCGTTTCATGCGTATCAGAATGCTTCAACCCGTGTATCGGCTATAAAGCCTTTTAGGAGTTCACTACATCACTAGGTTACTGCGATGAAAACATCTATATCTATCACTGTATATCAACATATATGGGGAATGGTTTGAGCTACGAACCTGGGGAAGGGCTCATTCGATTCCTCATGGAAAGTTCTTCAAAAGTCCAAATTTAGGCCGCTTCGACTTTTTTTGAGGTTTTTAGGGATTTTACAAAACTTCGACAGCCCTTAAAGGGCACTTTAAATTAAGTGAAAGTGCTGGCTAAAGAATTGGGGCGTTGTTCGGACCAATATTGATTTTTAATGAAAATTTCAAATATTTTACTCCAGCCGTTTGGGAGAAATCGTGCGTACGGCGGACGGACGGAAAACTTTTTATTGCAGATTCGGATTCTACACCTTTTGAAACGTAAACCATGAAATTTTCAGGGGGGGAGGGTTAGATTTTTTTTTTCAAGAGCGATTACAATGGTTTATTGTTGAATAATAAACCAAAAATTGCGAAATCGGTGCAATTATTTTTCTGTCCACCAAAAAACTTATTGGTATAAGTAATTAATAATTGTTGATTACAAGATCTACATGTTCATGTTGCGAACTCAACGTGCTAGACGTTGTTAGGAGTGGGAGAATAATTGGTGCATTTTTAAAAACCATCTCTCCCTCTCTCTCTCTTGCTTTCTCTCTTTCTTTCTGTTACCAGATAACAATGAGCTGATTGGACTAGATGCCCCTTCCAAAGGATCAGGCGACATGCCTACAACACTCCTGAAGCTAGAAAGTTACCAATTTGGGAACTGTACTTATCTCATAGGTTATACGAATAGAATCCTACCAATTAGGATTTCTATCCTTCGATCGAAATCCTCCTAATAAGTGAATACGGAGTACTTCCTTATAAGCTACATTCAGACCCACAGAACTGGTAAATCCATCAACATTTCTTCTCGATATCTCCAGCCGCAAGGGGAATGTCTAAGCAAATTTTCATGGGAAGCGGAATGAGCAAGCCTCAACGTCAGGTTCCAATTTTCGGATTACTGTAATACCTCTGATCTGTCCATAATGCCTGGGTTCAATAATTGAATCCTGTATTAGGCAGCTGGGTAAATGCACTTAAACAGTAATCGGGCTGTTGACTTTTTTGAAAGCTGGAGCTATTTTCAAAATAACAAGACGTAAAAGCAGGTACTAGGTAGGCACGGTTTATCTGTTCCTCAGTATGAGTTGATGGGAGTGGAATCTCTCATAACGACGCCCGGCTTCCTCTAATGACTATAATCAACCCATAACGTGAGGAGCCGGCGCTCGCTTTTTTCGTTCTCCGGTTCCCGTCGCCTATTTTCGTGGAGGACCTGACGCTTTCGTGTGGGTTTCGAGATCGGAAAGTCTGCCGATCCCAGAACAGTAAAAAGTAAACAATGGTGTTTTGTTCGCGGTGAAACAAAGAATTACTGCGCAGCACGATCTTTCAAAATGTAACAATTATCCACCCACTCCTAACGAGTCAGAAAGGCGGAAAAGGGTCCGGAAAGCGCGAAAGGGGCGCGATTGAATAAAAATAAATGGACGAATGCCCTTTGACGTATGGACAGAGGTGCTTCTACTGTAGGACAAGAGCAGGTGCTGTATTGTTAACAACATCGTCAAAATTCAATCAAAGTCAATATCGTCAATAGAAACAATATCTTTTAAACTCATTCATTTTTGGTTTATTATTCAATAATAAACCATTGTAATCGCTCTGGAAAAAAAAATTCTAACCCCCCTGAAAATTTCATGGTTTTTATGGTTTCGTTCGCCGTAGGCACGATATCTCCGAAACGGCTGGAGCAAAAGATCTGAAATTTTCAGGAAAAATCCATCTTGGTCCGACGACGCCCCAATTCTTGAGCGAGCTCTCTCACTCAATTTAAAGTGCCCTTTAAGGGCTGTCAAAGTTTTGTAAAATCCCTAAAACCTCAAAACTAGTCGAATCGGCCTAAATATTTTCCTATTTGAAGAACATACCATGAGGAATCGAATGAGCCCTTCCCCACGTCCGTAGGTCAAACCATTCCCGATGTATGGCCCGATTTATGGTGCCAACATTTGCGTTTTTTCGTTTATTATTGTTTGTTTGTAACCTAGTGATGCCGATAGCTTCGAGTTGTTGTGAATGTGGATACTGGAGTGATAGTCGATGTGGATACTTGTAGTTTATAGCCGATACACGGGTTGAAGCATTCTGATTTGCATGAAACGCTGATAATATATAGGTAAATATTATTCAATATTATTACTGAGGTTTATTATTAATATAGCACGTAAATCGGTTCTTAACCAAAATACCTATTTGGATTGATCAGTTGATCATATTTGTGTGCCTCCTGAAATTCAATAATTGCTCTATCACCTGTGAAAAACGCTGATTAAATTCTTTCACTGGGGTTTATTATTCAATTGGCTTGCGTTCATGATTCGGATTGATAGTTGATCTGTGGAGTGTGCGAGTTTCATCTGTGATAGAGCTGATTATTGAATTTGGATTCAGGAGGCACAAAATATGATAAATTGAATAAATCCAAATAGGTTTTTAATGGTTGAGAACAGATTTACGTGCTCTAATATCTCCTGAAATTCAATAATCGCTCTATCACCAATGTTGATGAACACGCACATTTCACAGGATAGAGCGATTATTGAATTTCAGAAATTCAAAATCATGAACCAGAGCCATTTGGATTGATCAGATATCATAAACCTCCTGAAATTAAAAAATTTGCAGCAACACGCACACTCACAGGTGATAGAGCAATTATTGAATTTCAGGAATTATTCATTTTTTTGTCATGTGTTTCTCTGAATGCTTGTTTTAAATAGCCGACTTGCTTCACATACTGTGAAATAGGTATTTGGTTGGTGGAGTATTGTTGTCACCAAAAGAACCGCTTCAATTTCTGCTTCTTCGTTTTTGCCCGAGCACCGGATAATTCGTTCATTTTCGCTAAAGTTTCGCTTTGGAGATTCTTCAGGACGTCGACCACTTGGCGCATCGAGCCTCGAGGAGAAACGAATTGGTACTTGAGGTGACGATGGAACGATTCGGCTCCGTTTGTGGTTTTCGGTAGGGTCGTAGGAGGTGATGCCCATAACACAGGAGGAAACCGGTTTTGCGGGCCAACGTACGTTTATTCTAAAAAGTCTCCCAATTCGGGTTCACTTGGGACATCTTTTATAATTTCTAAAAACGCTGTTTCCACTTCTTCAGGGGGCACAACAAACCTGCACCTACGCCGGAGCTTCTGGGAGTTCTGCCTCTATTGTTCTATCAACCCGCCCAACTGCTTTCGGGGTTACGGGGTTTGGAAATTCAAATCGGCGCTTATGAGTAGTAGCCCTGCCAAGTAGATTGTAACTCAGAGCTTCTTCGTCAAGCTGACATGACCGTATACGAGTCATCTTTGGAAATGTGGAAAGGCGGGCATGTTCCACCTAGAGGTGGGTAGTGAGTGAGTGACCTTGTCTCAAAGAACTTCTATTTCAAGTGAACTTGTCCCAACTGACCTGCGGAAGGAGGACCTGCAGTTCACCACAAGACGTTCGCGACAGCACGACTCCCCGTGGCCGACATTCGAACTACTCAGACGGTCGCGAACTGTTCGTGGCAAGTGAAGTTCGAGACCTGCAGGTCGCAATCGTCCCTTGCTGAGGAGTCTTGGCTCAAGATATCCGTTCACTCTTACCACCTAACAACCTGGGCAGGTCGCCGTTCCTTTACAGCAGATTCTACTATTCAAATACAATTTATTTACCTATCATTGTTTTACTCAGAGTTACTCATGTAAGGAGTACAGTAGACGTCTGTTATCTACCGAACCCTGACTGTACACGACGAGAATGGAGGTCGCATTCATCCACGGAGTGAACTGGTGAACTTCTCCCACTGACCTTCTCTTTGGACTGAGTGACCTGCAGGGAGACTAATCCCTCAGGTAACCTGGGTTTACACACCTCTAGTTCCACCCTTCAAATGATTACTCGACATGTATTGCGGCTCCATCTCGCTAATTCTATTGCCGATAGAATGACGTTACACATGTTGAAATTAATATGAGTTTATTAAACCGTTCTTCTCTGACTAACTAACATTTTCCAGCAAGATCCAACCTCTACAACTTGAGAAACTGAAGAAGTAGGTTTTTAAATCAGTTTTAGCCCAGTGAACTTCCTTGTCATGTCTGAAGTATCTTGCAGAACTTTCAATTTTACGCTCAGGCTTGATTGTACGAAGCAAAATGAGGATAAGATGAAAAGGTCGTAGTGAAAGGTGAATAGATCATTTCAATAATCTGAACGTTAAAGTTACCTGTAGAAGGAAGCTAAAGCTGGATTCACATCCATCCGGCAAGCTATCCGGAATTGGTTGGACACCAGCTGGGGAGAGGGAATATTTTCTCCTGACAGGCAGTTTTGAAGCAAACTGTACGCATCAGATTTTTCAAATATTTGTCGTTCCGGATGGTGCAGTTCACTACTGCGCATACGGAATGCCATCGGGAACCGAAACAGCTGTTGAAGGAAGCGCGTGAAATGAGTTGTTGGCTTGCGTTCGGCCGATTCCCCTCCATCCCCTCCACTGCTTTTTACTAGCTTCCCCTATCCGTATTTCCAAACGATCCGGATGGATCTGAACCCTGCTTAAGTGCCACTCCTAACTTGCCAGACGTATTTTAAATCTCACTCAAAACCACTGAAAACACCATCAACCTCCAATGTTGCGGGAATTCTAATTGACAAATTGGCCAATTGGTGAACTGCGCTCCAAACATAAAGTCCTAATAGTTCTAGTGACTGATCATCATAAAATCCAAAATCTAGACGACGCAGAGAAGAACAGGTTATTCCGGAAGAGCCGCGAACCAGTAACTTTTACACCCCAGTATGTCTTCCTTGGAGCGTCCAATCAACTTAAGCTTCTGCTTGAGGCGAGTTGTTTTAAATTTATTATGCAAACAAGTCACTGCCTTTGTAATTGGCAGAAGGGCCGGTTTTAGGGTTAAAAATCTCTTAAATCATGGAACAATTTATGGGACGGCAGAATATTCTTTGACAAATAGAAACCTGACTCTCTTTCCTCCAGGGAAGATACTGTAAACTCATCAAGTCCAATCTCACAAGTTGTTCCATAACTCGGCTAATTTGACTAATTTGATGATCTTGTTTTTTGGAAGGCCCCTGGTGCCTGGATGAGGAGAAAATGCAAAAATGATGGCTTTCAAATTCCAATTTCTGAAAAGCCTTTTGTATCAAAATACTAGCAAGTTAAGGATCAACAACGGATTTCTTTATGAATTTTCATTTAGGGTCATCACAAGTAATGTTTTCCCACTTTCCAATCTTACTAAAAACTTAAATCTTGGTCCCTTTCATTGTAAGACCCTGACGCAATTCGAAGGTGTTAATTAATCCTACCGAGTCTACCTGTACGGAGAAAAACTTTGGTTTCACTTTTGGTAGCCCAAAATGAAGAGCCCAGGGAAAACGCTGCAAATTCTTTCACTGGGGTTTATTATCCAATTTCATTCATTTGGCTTGCATTCATGATTGTGAATTTCTACCAAGCTTTGAAGTGTGCGTGTTTCACAGGTGATAGAGCGATTATTGAACTTCAGGAGGCACACAAATATGATCAACTGATCAATCCAAATAGGTATTTTGGTTGAGAACCGAACTTTACGTGCTCTATGCATACCTCCTGAAATTCAATGATCGCTCTATCACCTGTGAAACACGCACACTCCAAAGCTCAGTAGAAATTCAAATTATGAATGCAAGCCAAATGACTGAAATTGAATAATGAACCCCAGTGAAAGAATTTGCAGCGTTTTTTTATGGTTTTATGATTTTATGGCACTTGTGACACGTACATACAGCGTTTTGTTTTGTCTTGGGCCTAGGTGTGTCTGCGGGGCAAAATGTTTCTCTTGTGTCCAAGTGTGTATACCATATTCATATGGGGCAAAAATGTTCCTGCCGAACGCAGGGAACGAACCCGAGAACCTGTGGTTGTGAGTCCCGCACGAAACCCTTGCGCTACGGGTTGGTTTTACTTAGTTTATTTATAAAATTGAATAATAAACCCCAGTGAAAGAATTTGCAGCATAAAATCATGCCATACATCGGGAATGGTTTGAGCTACAGACCTGGGTAGGGGCTCATTCGATTCCTCACGGAAAGTTCTTCAAAAAAAGTCCATATTTAGGCCGCCTTGACTTTTTTTGAGGTTTTTAGGGATTTTACAAAACGTTGACAACCCTTAAGTGGCACTTTAAATTAAGTGAGAGAGCTGGCTAGAAAATTGGGGCGTTGTCGGACCAATTTGGCTTTTTCTTGAAAATTTCAGATTTTATGCTCCAGCCGTTTGGGAGAAAACGTGCATACGGCGGACAGACGGGAAACATTTTAATTGCAGATTTGGATTATACACCCTTTGAAACGTAAACCAAGAAATTTTCAGGGGGGTTAGAAATTTTTTTTCAAGAGAATTAGAACCAAGAAGAAAAGAAGAACTAAACATCAAGTTCCGAAAAATGTATTGGTTGCTTGGAAGATACTCCAAACTATCCCTGCATAACAAATTGCTTATCTACAAGCAAGTTCTAAGACCAGTAGTTACATATGGCATTCAACTCTGGGGCTGTTCAAAAAAGACCAACATCAAAATAATCCAAACATTCCAAAACAAGGTACTAAGGAGTATTGTCAACGCTCAACGCAAGATAGAACCAGTCAGTGAGATGATCAAACTATTTGCCGCTAAACAGGAGCAGAGGCTTCATCAACATATGAACCCAGAAGCTCTACGATTATTAGACAAGAGCAACGTCATCCGACGTCTGGATAGAACAAAACCTCTCGACCTTGTGGCATGACAATGTGACAAGTGTTTGAAGTGATCATATAGAGTAGTTGCTATTGGGCTATCATCTCTAAAAACTGTAGTTACTGTATTAATGTAAATCAACTTGATGGGCTATGTTCAGTTGTTATGTATGTTTCTGATACAAAAATTTTTCAAAAAAAAATCTTGAAAAATAAAACGGCAAATTTTGAGAGAGGTTAAACCAAATGTTTTTCTCGGGCAGTTACAGAAGTTTACAAGTTTAGTTGAGATTTAACTGTAGTTTTATCGGGAGAAAGCAAAAATGATTGGAATTTGTTACACAATATAAACTGTTTTCTCTTCGGCTGTTCCAAACTTTGTGGTCGCGGTTTCCATCCGACCTGAGCATCTGTTTTTTGCTCCATAAAAATTCACCGCGCGAGGACGGTGAGAGTGTGGGAGAATCCAAATGAGGGCCCCCGCGGCCGTACAATACGTAGTTATTTCCATATCCCAGGTTCATCATAATACGGATCCCCGTTTTTTTCCGCTTCATTTCAGCGTGTGAGCGGATCTCAATACAAATGCTACCGCCGGGAAAAACACGATACGGAGTAGCGCAGGTTTTCTACTAAAACTTCACGTGAAGTTAGCCCATCATAGCAAATAGAGATGATGGAAGTGTATCGACTGATAAATATTCGAGGTATGCGGGGCAAACGGTGTTTGGGGAATTCGATGAGAGAAAAAGCTCTCTTCCATTTTGTGTAATTGGTTACACAACATGATGTAAACACTTTTTTTGCGTAAAACGGGATAGTTGATGTTTCAAATGTTTTTTTTTTAATCAGGAAAACCATGTTTAATGCCATAAAACCGACATTTTCCCAATCTTTTCCTATATTTGCGGTTTCCTAACTAAAACCCAAATTGTCTCTTGATTTCATATCGGACCTATATCAGATTGAATAAATCTATATAAACTCCAATCCGATTTGTTATTCATTAAAAATACCCAATTCACCATTAATTTCTATTTTCAAGTTTAAATTATTGAAATAGTAAATTAGGTTTTTGGGGTAGAAATAAGTGTTAATTATCATAGATAATTCCAACACTATTTCAAAGTAATCTATTTCCAACTTTTGCATTGTGAAATGTCAAAATTTTAAACTGCCTTCTAAGAACCCTACTTGCAGATCAAACGACAATATTTAAAAAAAAAAAAAGAAAAAGAAAAAAAAAATCAGGTTCCTGAAAGTATTTGAACTTAAACTTCATTTCCGAAAAATTTGCAAACTAGGCTCGTGTTTTTGACATTTCATGTCTTTGCTATGGCACACAACCAAATTGTCGTTATGTCACGTTACGTTACGTAACGAAATATGCTCAATGATTATTATGATTCGTAGAAGTGAGGTAGGTAGGTACCTATATGATTATAGCTGAAATTTGGCTATATGATTATTATGATTTGGCTGGTAGCCTCCTTAGGACGTGAACAATAAGGTGCAGAGGGTTTTGATCAACTGAGTGGCTCCTGAAGCTAACTTCTTTCCTATCAACTGTGGAAAGCTGAAATTTGGCTGGTAGCCTCCTTAGGACATGAACAATAAGGTGTACAGGGTCTTGATCAGCAGAGTGGCTACTGAAGCTAACTTCTTTCCTATCAACCGTAGGAAGCTGAAATTTGTCTCGTTAGGACATGAACAACAACGCTACTGGAGTAGGTGATGTAGTCTGGCTCGAATACACAGAAGAAAATGTCCCAATGTGTTGCAGACTCGTATGCAAGCATTTATGATTCTTAGAAGTGAGGTAGTTAGGTACCTATATGATTATAGCTGAAATTTGGCTATATGATTATTATGATTTGGCTGGTAGCCTCCTTAGGACGTGAACAATAAGGTGCAGAGGGTTTTGATCAACTGAGTGGCTCCTGAAGCTAACTTCTTTCCTATCAACTGTGGAAAGCTGAAATTTGGCTGGTAACCTCCTTAGGACATGAACAATAAGGTGTACAGGGTCTTGATCAGCAGAGTGGCTACTGAAGCTAACTTCTTTCCTATCAACCGTAGGAAGCTGAAATTTGTCTCGTTATATTGAAAAAAGGCTTTATATTGAAAAAAATGTAATTGACAGAGGAAGACAAGATTGCTAGAAGATGGAAGGGAAGAAGGAGGGAGGGGAAAGACATGAAATGTCCTAATGCGTTGCAGACTTGTCTGCAAGAATTTCTTTGTGTACGGTTTTTTTGTTTGTTTTTTTCTTGCAAATTTGTGCGGTTTTTGTTAGATTAATAATTTGGTTTAGTTTTATTATTGAACATTTAGAGTTGTTTATAAGAACGATCATAGGAAAACATGATGTAAAACTTTTATTGCGTAAAACGGAATAAATTATTGGTTTATTATTCAATAATAAACCATTGTAATCGCTCTGGAAAAAAAAATTCTAACCCCCCTGAAAATTTCATGGTTTACGTTTCAAAGGGTGTAGAATCCGAATCTGCAATAAAAATTTTTCCGTCCGTCTTCCGCACTCCGTACACACGATATCTCCGAAACGGCTGGAGCAAAAAATCTGAAATTTTCAGGAAAAATCCATCTTGGTCCGACGACGCCCCAACTCTTGAGCCAGCTCTCTCACTCAATTTAACGTCCCCTTTAAGGGCTGTCAAAATTTGTAAAATCCCTAAAAACCTCAAAACAGGTCGAATCTGCCTAAATATTTACCTATTTGAAGAACATACCATGAGGAATCGAATGAGACCCTACCCAGGTCCGTAGGTCAAACCATTCCCGATGTATGGCCCGATTTATGGTGCCAACATTTGCGTTTTTTGGTTTATTATTGTTTGTTTGTAACCAGTGATGCCGATAGCGTCGAGTTGTAGTGAATGTGGATACTGGAGTGATAGCCAAAGTTGATACTTGTAGTTTATAGCCGATACACGGGTTGAAGCATTCTGATATGCATGAAACTCTGACGATATATAGGTAAATATTATTCAATATTATTAGTGGGGTAAATAAGTATTCTTTCTTTGGGGTTTATTATTCAATTGGCTTGCGTTCATGATTTGAATCTCTACTAAGCTTTGGAGTGTGCGCGTTTCACAGGTGATAGAGCGATTATTGAATTTCAGGAGATATGCATAGACCACGTAAATCGGTTCTCAACCAAAACACCTATTTGGATTGATCAGTTGATGATATTTGTGTGCCTCCTCTGCATCAGTTTACCTTTGGCTACATCGTTTAAATTTGGATTTGGGGAAGTTTTAACGCAATACGAGTGATAAAGGACTTGATAAATTATAGATGTTTTTATTGTGGAGGGGTATTGAGGTTCAATAAAAAAAAACGCTGCAAATTCTTTCACTGGGGTTTATTATTCAATTGGCTTGCGTTCATGATTTGAATTTCTACTATACGGCTACACACTTGTTCGATAAGGTGTTCCTGAACCGATTATTATGAAATTTAGACTTGTTTTCCTCAGAACGACTACAACATTTTGAATCTCACAAAAAATTACATTTTTCAACAAAAGCCACTAAAATCTCTTGCGTCAAGAGGGGGAGATTGAAAGGGGCTGGTGCTAATGAGGGAAAGTCAGCCGAGTTAAAGGGTCCGCTGTGGTGTTGCCACCTGATGGGGGCGGGGAAGGGGTTTTCGTCCGTGCGGTCAGGGGTCGCCCTGTATGGGCAATAATTGGCATAGTGGGTTCCAATAGTGGGCAATAGAGAGTCATAGGTACAGGGGCGCTGGGCGCCTGCCGCGCCGCGCCTCTTGAGAGAAAACCCTCCCACAGCGCGGCGCGCCTGTGTATGTACCAGTATGTACGCACATATGACGCGTCAGGGTCATATGTGAAAAACGAACGCGAGCGAGCGGGCCACCAACGCGATCTGTTCTATAAGCGATCAAACTATGCTGTTCTATAGAATTGTCATACGTCATGCGGTACCGCGCTAGTTGAGTTTGTCGCGGCAAACCCTCGTGCCGCGTGGTGTGACTTTCAAATCGCTTTTTCGCCGCGCAATCCCGTTAACACTTTGTAACGTTAACGGCGGACACTTTGTAGGTTAACCCGCTTCTGTCGAGATTTACCGTTCTTCGTTGATATTGCCTTCGTGGTGTATTTTCAATGATTTTCAATTGAATGATGTTTCAAAAACTTACAGTACGAAAATTTCAAAGATTCTGATAAGATAACTTCAACACAATGAAACATTAAAAACGTGAATTCTTTTCATGATTTTAATAATTTGGAGAGTTTTAGAAATGTTTTCATTCGATTCAGCGAGAAAAACGCTGCAAATTCTTTCACTGGGGTTTATTATTCAATTGGCTTGCGTTCATGATTTGAATTTCTACTAAGCTTTGGAGTGCGCGTGTTTCACAGGATAGGGCGATTATTGAATTTCAGGAGGCACACAAATATGATCAACTGATCAATCCAAATAGGTGTTTTGGTTGAGAACCGATTTATGGTATATGTATCTCCTGAAATTCAATAATCGCTCTATCACCTGTAAAACATGCACACTCCAAAGCTTAGTAGAAATTCAAATAATGAACGCAAGCCAATTGAATAATAAACCCCCTTTAAATATTTTGCAGGGTTTTTTATTTAACCAAAATACCCCCCCCCCCCCCCCCCCCACAATAAAAACATCTATAATTTATCAAGTTCTTTAGCACTCGTATCGAGTTAAAACTTCCCCAAATCCAAATTTAAACGATGTAGCCAAAGGTAGACAGATGTAATCCAAATAGGTGTTTTGGTTGAGAACCGATTTACGTGGTCTATGCATATCTCCTGTATATCAATCCATTCAATCAACTGATCAATCCAAATAGGTGTTTTGGTTGAGAACCGAAAGAATTTACGTGGTCTATGCATATCTCCTGAAATTCAATAATCGCTCTATCACCTGTGAAACACGCACACTCCAAAGCTTAGTAGAAATTCAAATCATGAACGCAAGCCAATTGAATAATAAACCCCAGTGAAAGAATTTGCAGCGTTTTTTTTTCCTGAGGCGGATAGCCCCAATACATATTCCGCTGAGTAGTGACGATGGACGTTGTATACCTCTGGTCAGTGACAGCTGTAGGGAATGAGAAATACGGACTTTGGTATTTTCTCCTGGTGGGTTCTGTACGCACAACTTTTACATACTTTTCCAAGGAACATGTACATCGACATTGTTGAAGATGTATATAATAATTTCTTACAAAAAAAAAAAAAAAAGAAAGTATAATTAGGACTAATAATAAATACTTGAAACTTATGATAGATACGTAAAACTTATAGGTAATAAATACTTAAAACTTGAAATTAAATCTATTCTAAAGCTTATACTACAACTTAATCTAAAATGTATCATTCTTCTGGATTCTAAAACTATTTTTTCTAACATCTGAGGTACCTACCTTAAGGAAATGTTTCTTTTGTTTGTTTTGTTTTTACTTTGTTGGCAAACAAGTGATTGTGTTGTGTATAACTGGTGAGAAGATGACCATCAGGAAACAACAGAATCATGATCACGCAAGATAGGTACTACTCCACATTGGACTCCACTTCACTGGCCTCCCAAAATACCATCAGTGGTTCTTTGTCTTCCCTCCCTCAAAGTAGTGCCTCACATTTTGTTCTCAGCCTGAGTTTGCTGCAGTCGTTTTTTTTTATTTTCTTGTGCTTAAGTTTTGAGTTTCTTAAGCTCAAGTCTGCTGTGCAGATTGGTGAAATACTGAGACAGGAGCCTGTCCACCCTTCAGCCTGTGGATTCCTTTTCCCTACTACCAGGGACCAGGTTTGTGAACCCTACTCCACCAGATTGCCTGTGAGTACCCATCCTACAATTGTCTTCAGTCCAAGTACTGCCAATTCATTGGAAATCGCACGTCCAAGGAAGTTCTGGTGAATGCTAGGAAAGGGGCACCTTCACTTGATGTGAAGAAGTGGTCTCATAACAGCTAACAGCTAGTGTGATGTAGAGGCAAAGTGAAGGGACTCATAATCCAATCATCTATACTTTCACCAGCTCAATCCCAGCCCACTGCAAGGAATTTTTTCTACCAGGAATTAGCTTCATTTTCGAACTTTCTAAATAATAATCTATCTGAAAAATTTGATTTGAATTGTTTCAATTAAGAAGAATATATTTTTAAATTTATTGTGTCAAATGGGCCCATTATTTTTATGATTTTTTTTCCTTTCAATATAAGCATTTTTTTGTTTCTCTTAATTTAAAGTTTATTCTGCAGTACCTCCTCATTTTATAATTTTTCAATCATTATTCCCTCAACAGACTTGGAATTAATTTATTGCTAATTGGAGCAATACCATTTCTTGTCATTAACAGACATAGAAGAAAATTTTAAAACACTTACAAAACTGTATTTAGTTGAGATTTGACGGCAATACTGATCAGTGACATAAATGTGATCGAAATTTTGAAATGTCCCATTTACAAGTGTCAATAACTATGTTTATAGGTGTGGTCATATGAAAACAAGATGTACCGCACATGAAGTAAAATTGTTTAGGCGTAAAACGTGATATTATTTGAACTTGAGCTCCACTTTCGAAAATTTGGAAACTAGGCTCGTGTTTGTGTGCAAATTAATTTTTTTTTTTGTAAATTTTCGTCAGTAAGCAAATTTGTATTTTTCTGTCAGATTGATAATTTGGTCTAGTTTTAAAAATATATTTACAAGCCTTTATGATTATATTCATAAGTGTGATCACATAAAAGCTGGACATGGAAACGTCCCCGCATCGCGCCACTTACCAACATCTTTAGCATAGATTTTTACTCCCAATACAATTTGAAGTTGTGAGTTCACGATCCATATTTTATTTGTTTCAGTGTACGTTTTCATCGGTGAACATGTAGCGCTGGTTGACTTTGTGAAATGTCTCCAGGAGCGGAAGCTCCTCGACATCGGCGAGTACATCGTCATTTCGGTCGATGATCAGATCTACGATCCAAATAACAAGGGCAACATCGTTCAAAGAGGTACGTAACCATTTTTGGAGAAAACTGATGGATACAAAAATGTCATGGATGTGTAAGCTCAAACTAGAAAAAAGCGGGACTGTAGACCTCTATGGTTCTATGATTAATTTTACACATTCAAGTACCGAAGATGAAAAACTGCCTATGCAACCTACAAACATGGGATTCTAGCTCAGAGGAGGGGAGCTAGTAAACAGAGATGAAAGCTACGGCTGGGGGGGGGGGGGGGGGCTAACAAGGGTTTACGTGAGCGCATTCTGTGTTCATAAACGGTACTTACTAAGCCTAACCACCAGAGAGGCTAGTGCTTAACAAGGTGGAAGGTATACGAATGACCACCTCGGGCTGACGGAAAAGTGGTGATGCCGGGATAACAAAGGGCGGAAGGAGCCCACCCGAAGGTTAGTTGAAGGAGTGTTGAGCGGGGGGGGGGGGGGAACTGTCGGGTCGGTCGGTAAGAACTGGATTGTACTCCTGTTAATCATTTAAATGATAAAATCTAAAACGATATGTTCAACTCCGTTTGCTACATTTCCCTGAATTCTTTCCGTTATTGACTAAACAAGTAAACCCCCTGTTAAGTAGTTATCCATCCATTTTGGTTTATTATTCAATAATAAACCGTTGTAATCGCTCTTGAAAAAAAAATTCTAACCCCCCCAGAAAATTTTATGGTTTACGTTTCAAAGGGTGCAAATTCTTTCATTGCGGTTTATTATTCAATTGCTTGCGTTCATGATTTGAATTTATACTAAGCTTTGGAGTGTGCGTGTTTCACAGGTGATAGAGGGATTATTGAATTTCAGGAGATATGCATAGAGCACGTAAATCTGTTCTCAACCAAAATACCTATTTGGATTGATCAGTTGATCATAGTTGTGTGCCTCCTGAAATTCAATAATAAATAAAAATAAACAGCGGGCCGTAGTATGGAGACCCCTGCACTATGGTAATATGATAATGATTTATTGGGTCTTGTTACCTATAATCGGACTACTAAATTGTTCAATTGCATTTAATTTATTTTGGCAATTAAATGTAAAGATCGTTAAATTGAAATATTGGTCTATAAAATTCGTCTGAGCTATACAGTAGTGGATGCTTTGTTCCCTTTTCGTGGAGATTAAAATTTTTTTTGCCAAGGAAATTTTGGGTTTTAGAGCATTCTGAACAACATTCAGTTCATGTCGGGATTTGTGTTTGCACGCAGGTTTTTTTTGCTAGTCCAATATTCAAAGTAAATCAATCCATCAATGTTGACAAATCACTACATCAATGACTGCGGATGCGTTGTACTTAAAATCCTACTACCATCGCCCAATTTCCTTGCTTAGCACAATTCCTAAACTGCTCGAACGTTGGATCAAAAGACTTTAGTATACTCACCTCGAAGGTGAGAACCTGCTGTCCACACATTTGAAATTTTCAGGGTGGGATTTCATTTACTTTTCCAGTTCCTATCCATCAGCTATAGGTTTGTAAGAAGCTTTGTTTAATGTTAACTAAGGATATAAATTCACTGTCACTCGATCGTGGAAAAAATGGTATCCTGACCCTTGACTTGGCTAAAGCGTTTGATTCCATTGACAGGGACTTGCTATTAAAGTTACTACCTAGCTACGGAATCACCGATCTAAAATTAAAATGGGTTACCAGCTACTTTAGAGGTAGGAGGCAAATAGTAACAATTGATGGTACTGATAGCTCTGATACATCCATTGACTTCGGGGTAATAGAAGGCGGTACTCTTGCACCAGTATTCTTTCTGATTTTTATAAATCAGATCGGTAATTTGAACTTGCGGGGTATATCTTATTTATTTGCAGACGACACTGCAATTTTATGTGAAAGTGACACGTGGGAGGAGGTGTTCGACAATGCTAATAATGATATTAATAAAACCTTTTAATGGCTCTGCAATAACACCGTAAGTTTGAATGTAAAAAAAACCAAATACTTGCTTTTCTCAAACTCGCCATCTAAAAACCTAATCAACGAATCGGTGAAATTGCGTACATGCGGGTCAGAAAGCAGCGACAATGGATGTGACTGTGCAACACTGGAACGTGTCAAATCAACACGTTACTTGGGAATCGAAATCGACGAGAACATAAAATTGGACCGTCACGTCTCCTTACTCGTCCAAAAAATTTCGAAAATTCACCCATGAGTTTTTTAACCTTCGCGGATGTCTCAGATTCGTTAATTTAATCACGATTTATAAAGCTCTAGTCCAAAGTATATTGAGCTTTGGCATTGTTGCCTGGGGTGGCGCCCTACCAGCTGTGTTGAACCCGCTCAGCGTCATGCAAAGATCTATGCTAAAAATAATGGCAAAGAAGAATAGAAGATTCCCAACAGAGGATCTACAAGGCTACACCAGGGTATTTTCTATTCAACAATTATATATTAAAGCTCTTTCTTCCATAAACACCCTGGATTCTTCAATTTTTCAAAATCTACACCGTACTCACTCCACCCAACGTCTCTAGCCGTGTTAACCGCTCCAAAAACTCGCCTATGGAGCACTTCTAGGCATTTATTTTATAGCCTACCCTACCTGATACGTTCCTTACCTGATGAAATGAGGGCTCCCGGTACTTTTTCTAGGGGTATGTGCAAGATGAAAATCTTTTCTTGGATTATTAGTTTAGGATTACGTGCATGTGACGGCGTCCGGACTAGTATTTATGTACCGTAAGAGGAAATAAGTTTGCTGATTAGTTTGAATGTGATCTTAGTAAATTATTTAATTTAATCTCTGGAAAGCACAATCCCCCTCCACCGCACAGGGTTCTTCCTATGGTTTTGGGGTACATTCCATATGTAAATGATGTTTACTTACCTATGTAAAAAAAATGGAATAAAGCTCATTCATTCATTCAATCCATCAATCATGATTTCATCTCAGTCTTATCACCGGATATCTCTCAAGTTTAATGGGCAGTTTGGGAAAGACGGGTTCTTCATATAGAATTAGAGCGGCAACTGACCAGCAATACGTCGACCCACTCATTTGAAGGGGCTGATATCTGTTGGAAGATCTGTTGGAAGATGTCCTAGACAATTGTATTCAGTGACTCCTTCTGAGAAGCTTAATTTTTACATCATTCAAAGTAAGGAATCTTTTGAGATTCATCCAAGTATTTCAATGATCTACAGTTTCATGTTACTCACATGACGAAGCTGTGTGCCAGACATCCTATTCTTTTCCTTGGCCGATCACTATTCCAAAATTGAACTTGGGAGTTCGGATACAGAATCAATTAATTCTGTGCATTTTTGAAAAACAGGAGTCGATAATATTCCGTCCTTCTCCAGGGATCGCTTTCTCGATTCCATTCGTACGCTACATTAACTACTGATATTAATGCGGTATTGAGTGAGCTATTCCACGAATATGTAGTCGTATTATGCGACTGGTTCTGCTGCCAGTAAAGGATTTAATATCCACGAAACGGTAATGGAACCTGGAAACCCTCACAAAGACCTGAAACGGTTGGGGAAGAGTATACGTGGGACGTAATGCTGCCTTTGATACTGAATACGGGCAGAAATAAGTTTCTTCAGGTGCGGGATAATTGGTAATTCACTACCCTCTTTAACCTGCCGAATCAAACAGATGCGCATCCTGTTGGTATCAAAAAACCAGCTTATGGGAAATCCCAAATAACCGAACCGAAGCGGACCAATATAGCTGATTAAACGTGAAATGATCGGAAATGAAAGATTCTGTATGATCGGATCATTTCTTTCGGTAGCAGTTTCCGCTCCAACTGGAGTTCGTTCATCTCGCAGTCTACCGCCGATTCAATCCTTTTAGTTGTAGACTTCACTGAATTCGGTTCCATCCCAAACAAGTAATTATTAAACTGATAGACCAAATAAAATTATAATGGTTATCAGTACCAATACAAAATTTTTCATAAATATTTATTACCGAAAATATTTCATCTTTTGACTCATTACCAATATCGATATATTTCCAATGATCGCATTACAAAAACGCTGCACATTCTTTCACTGGGGTTTATTATTCAATTGGCTCGCGTTCATGATTTGAATTTCTACTAAGCTTTGGAGTGTGCGTGTTTCGCCGGATAGAGCGATTATTGAATTTCAGGAGATATATCAGTTGATCAGTTGATCATATTTGTGTGCCTCCTGAAATTCAATAATCGCTCTATCGTGAAACACGCACACTCCAAAGCTTAGTAGAAATTCAAATCATGAACGCAAGCCAATTGAATAATAAACCCCAGTGGAAGAATTTGCAGCGTTTTTTTATTGAACCCTCAATCCCCCCCCCCCCCCCAACAATAAAAACATCTATAATTTATCAAGTCCTTTAGCACTCGTATTGCGTTAAAACTTCCCCAAATCCAAATTTAAACGATGTAGCCAAAGGTAGACTGATGTAGAGGAGGCACACAAATATCATCAACTGATCAACTGAGGTGTTTTGGTTGAGAACCGATTTACGTGGTCTATGCATATCTCCCGAAATTCAATAATCGCTTCATCACCTTTGAAACACGCACACTCCGAACCTTAGTACAGATTCAAATCATGAACGCAAGCCAATTGAATAATAAACCCCAGTGAAAGAATACTTATTTACCCCAGTAATAATATTGAATAATAAACCCCAGTAATAATATTGAATAATATTTACCTATATATTATCAGCGTTTCATGCATATCAGAATGCTTCAACCCGTGTATCGGCTATAAACTACAAGTATCCACATCGGCTATCACTCCAGTATCCACATTCACTACAACTCGACGCTATCGGCATCACTAGGTTACAAACAAACAATAATAAACCAAAAAACGCAAATGTTGGCACCATAAATCGGGCCATACATCGGGAATGGTTTGACCTACGGACGTGGGGAGGGTCTCATTCGATTCCTCATGGTATGTTCTTCAAATAGGTACAAATTTAGGCCGATTCGACTTGTTTTGAGGTTTTTAGGGATTTTACAAAACTTTTACAACCCTTAAAGGGCACTTTAAATTAAGTGAGAGAGCTGGCTCAAAAATTGGGGCGTCGTCGGACCAAAATGGATTTTTCCTGAAAATTTCAGATCTTTTGCTCCAGCCGTTTGGGAGATATCGTGCGTACGGCGTACGGCGGACGGACGGAAAATTTTTATTGCAGATTCGGATTCTACACCCTTTGAAACGTAAACCATGAAATTTTCAGGGGGGTTAGAATTTTTTTTTTTTTTTTTTAGAGCGATTACAATGGTTTATTATTGAATAATAAACCAATAGTGGGAATAGGATGGGAGTGCCTGACTCATGGGCCGTACTAGTTGCTCTTGAATATAACGTAAACGAATTTTGTTACTAATAAAACGTGTGGTTCTAATTTAAGCTCATAATGTTCTCAAGCGAGCTCATTGATGTGTGTCTGATATTTTTCAGGTTACATAGACCCGTGGTTGAATTTGGGTGATAACACTCTCCTTCCGTTCAGATCTGTTTTGAAACTGACGCCGTCCCACCCCCGCAATCCAGAATACAAGTGAGTTTCGTAGGCATTGAATTAGCTTGTTCGTAAACTGGTTGTGGACTGACTAAAAGATGCTGCATGACTTGAGGGGTTTTAAAACGTTGCATGCTATGCAATTATTACGTAGAGGTTTAGCGTTTTAGTTGTAAGTAGCCCTTCTATGTAAATCACTGATTTATGTATATTAGACACAGTCTAATATTCTACTGGGTCGGAGCTCACAACAGTTTGGTAGGCAACGAAAAGGCAGATCGAGCAGCAAAACTTGGTATCCCTCTTACGAACACGTCGGAGATTGGAAACATCTACCCAGGACTTTTCAAAATACAGTGCAGGCACCAATGGCAACAATGGCACGACCCTTCAGGGAGACGCTACAGCTGCATCTTCCAGACAATACCAATAACACCCTGGTACTCTCATCCTGGTTTCAATGGCCTACCCAAGACTTTCTACAAAGCGACAACGCGATTGAGAAGTGGTGTTGCGGTGACTAAGTCATACTAAGTCGGTGTTGTTCAGTCAAAAGTCGTGGCAGCCATCTTGCACAAATTTTGTGGTAACCCTGGTCATCAATTATCCTCCCAACTGGTGCTCGGCTTACCTCAATATGTGGAGGCAACAAAGCAATGATTTCATCAATCGTTACTCGCCGATCGTCTTCGAGAATTTGCGTGATGGCGTCAACAGTTGCGTCGTTTCCACGAGATGTTGAAGGCAAATCCGCTCTTCATCTTCCACGAAACTTGGGAATTATGGTGGAGTGCGTGATGCCTTCCAGGAACAATCCTCCATTTCCTTACATGTTGCACAGGCATACATGTCTATCTTGCGTTAAACAGTTCACACTAATTTGATGAATGTTTATCGCAGATTCAGTTGTCTTCGAGCCGTTGAGAAAAACGAATGAAGAACGTAAGTATTTCTCACGGGGTAGATTATCTTTTTGGTTACTTTTGTTACTGCCATAATGAGATTTCAAATTAAACAAACCCGAATTGTAATGCTACATACTTCAAGCACCGAAAAATATTTCAAAGATTACCTACAACGACGTTGTATGTTAGACATACAAGCCACTATTGATGCAATCCTCTTCATTACTTTCACCCATCAAAAGGAGGTTTTTGATATGGAAAACGCGAATATTGCACAATTCGACCTGCCAAGTGGAATTAGATGATGCAGAACATCCATCATGGCATGCTCCAAGTATACCCAGTTCAACGAGAACAGTTGTTTGATTCGAGTAGTAGGGAAGAAAAACTCACTGATCAATACATCAAATGAAAAACAAATTGAAATTCTTTAAAAATTTGGAAAAAGCAAATGAAATATGCACAAGTAATTACTAAAAATCTTCCTGGACCCAAGGCCCTGTCAAAAATAAAGTTTTCTGAAATTTGTCAGAAGATCGGAAAGGGACAAGGAATCACAACACCTAGCAGACAGACCAAGCATGCTGCAGACAGAATGGACGCATGAGCAAGGAACTGGCGTTACGAGCCAACAAGAAATCCTGAAGCTCCACGAAACGAACTACGAGAGATAGGAAGAAAACAATTTAAAACCGAAAAAATGCAAAATGTTATGCAGAAAATCAAACATTACTTTCTCTTGTAAGAAATGTGAAAAATACAGTGTTCAACACAACTTGACATTTTTATTCGAACACCTGTAGTGATTCACTGGGGAACTGTATATTCTCATTTTTTTTTTTTTGTTTTTTTTGGGAGCCATAAAATACTGCTAATTTCATTTATTTTCATTTTTTTGAAAATTTTCTGTCCAAAAGATTTGTTTGTGACTGTCAATGTAGAACCAGGGATCCTTTTGGAGTCAGTTTTAGAGGCTTGCATAATTTTCCGATGATTACACTCAGATTTTTTGATGTTCCTAAGAATGGATCAATCACCATTCTATTAAAAAACTGTGATTGATTAGACTGAAGGCTAACTGTGATTTTGCCGCTATGAGCGAAAATGTAATTCCAAAGAGGATTCAAATTATTTTAGAGACGTATTTTTAACTTCTAATTTACATTATATATATATAAAAAAAAAAAAAAAATGTTTACTGAACGATTATGTGCCTTGTATACACTACCATGATATTAGAAAAGATTTTATTCAGACAAGCCCACTGTTGTGATACTGCTACTAATCGTGTTATGATTGAGGTGCCACTATATAAATGAAAATTTTTCATTGATAATTTTTAAATTTCGATTGTGAATAAAACTTAAATATTGTACACGTGATGCTTATTTTTCAATCCACTACCAAATTTGTGAATGTGCATATTTTAAAAGTGTCCGTTTATTCTGGACCACCCTGTATGTAAATCACTGATTTATGTATATTAGACACAGTCTAATATTCTGTTGGGTCAAAGCTCACAACAGTTTGGTAGGCAACGAAAAGGCAGATCGAGCAGCATAACTTGCTACCACCCTCACAAACACGTCGGAGATGGGAAACACCCAGTCTCTGACCTCCATCGAATTTTCAAAATACAGTGCAGGCACCAATGGCAACAATGGCACGACGCGTACCCTTCAGGGAGACGCTATAGCTGCATCTTCCAGACAATACCAATAACACACTGGTACTCTCATCCTGGTTTCAATGGCCAACCCAAGACTTTCTACAGAGCGATAACGCGATTGAGAAGTGGTGTTGCGGTGACTAAGTCATACTTACACCGTATAGGCCAGGAGGACAGCGAACTATGCACGACCTGCCAAGTGGAAGAGACTGCAGAACATCTAATCATGGAATGCTCCAAGTCAACCCGTCAACGAGAACAGTTGTTTGACAAATGGAACAAGGAACTCGGTCAACCCTACAACTTCAGCCTTGCACTTCTTTCTGGACTTCCGTCGGTCTACCTACCATTATTCACTTTTTTACAGACAAGCGAACTACAATTGTGATACTTCGACATCGAATACTATATATTATGAAAATCATGATACTGATAATTATATTGGCTGTATAATTAAAATTGTAACTGATGCCAAACAATAAAAAATAAAAAGACAGTCTGTGGTAAACCCACTTCATAAACGAGCATATTGTACAAAGCATTGCGTATCATGTCCATATGGATTACTCACTTCAACTATTCCTCCGTTATATGCACGAATACACTCATCGGACACTAATTGGCGAATATTCGCCGCCTTTGACTCGGGACGAAAAACCGCCTTTTGAGCGAGCATTCCCGAGCACCAATATTGTCAAACTCGGAAAAATAACCCTCGGTCGCACTTGTGGGAAGAGGACGACGAATATTCGGTGTTGGGCTCAACATCGCAAGTGTAACCGTGGCTTTAGGACTACGAAAACTGAATCCACACTTTTGAGTCGCACCTTAGCATATGCTGGTCAACTGTTGGGCATGAATCTCGTGACACGCTTGATGGACCAGGGGCTGCGCTTAGTTTTGAGCTCTCCATAAAGAATTCCATTTAGAACAGCTCTCTTTCAATTGGGAGGATTTGAAAGAACCTAAGAAACCTGTTCCAGAGCACATGTCATGAGTTAGTCAATCGCTATTGCGATGGATTCCTCTTCCTGTGCCTGCCAGGGGCGGTTCTAGGTTGTCTGATAAGATGAAGCCAAATCCAGGGAAAGACTGAAACGTTGTGTGGTCAGAATTTCACAATTTGAAAAGTCAAATGGCAGGCGGAGCTTGTTGACATCGTTGGCAGGGATATCCACTACAAACAAATTTAACAATGCTAACACTGGTCTAATTGAATTTGCTACCTCGCCATTAACAACAATCCATTCCTACCAAACAAAACTCGCAAGAAATAGAGAACTTGAAAACCAACTAAAATAATACTAACGAATAACAGCTCCCTGCGAAGTTGGTTGCCATTAAACGTTACTTGATTAACCAAATACAATAGTGGTCCGCTCACCGTACGTAATCCATTCCTGAAGAATGACCGTACTGCGGATCTGATAATTTTATAAGGAATAACGGAAATAACGATTAATCCGTTCTCTACTACCCAAACCCACCCGTTTCATTGTTTGTTGTATCATACTATTACTAAATAATGACGAATGAAGAGTAAATACATTATTATAAGAATAAATATAAACAAATAAGGAATAAACATATGAATAAATGCTTAAACCATGACTGCAGAAGCTGCAGCAACAATAATGGTTGAGGTGACAGCTGTCAATGATGGAGGAGGTTTAATCGACATTTAAATCATCAGCGATTTATATATGGGCGAGAACGTTTTCAGGATGCCTTGCCATCCGCAAATAACTCCCGATTTTTGGAATTTCTGAACTCCTGTCTGAACACAACATCTGATTCTTTTCACCGACGGATGCAAGAATGGGAACAACGTGGGTTGTACCTTCTTGGATATCACAAATGAATTGTCGATGGCTTGCAGACTTCCTGAGGCCTGTTCCAGCTACACAGCAGAGGCGTTTGGGATACTGAAGGCATTGTGCTACGCGATTGACCTGAAAAATTGAAACCCAAATCTATCTGCTCTGGTTGTGTTTACTGATTCCATGAGCTCGGTCAGATTTTTGAAGTTGGGGGAACGAAAGCGAGCTAGACACCCCATATTTGCAAATATTTTAATTATCCTGGCTGAACTAAGAGACTGTAGGGATGGAGGAGGTCACGCTGATTTGGGTAAAAGGACATAGCGAGATTCATTTCAATGAATTAGTGGATGGGCTCGCGAAAAGAGGAGCAGAACGAGGAGTGGTTGGTTGGCCTTGACCTGATTCCTAAGGAAGACTTCTGTCGTCCGAATAACCACTACTATCGCAGTTTATGGACCGACGCAAATAGGAATTCGGAAAATGCAAGTTTTTACAAAAGCTTTCAGCCAGCCCCTCTACAAAGACCGCGGTTCCTGGGCACAACGTCTAACGATCGAGAAATTTCTACTATATGCCGAATCAAGAGCAATCACGGACTATGCGATTTTTACAAGAACCGATTTCTAGGAGAAGAGTCAGAAGTGTGTGACCACTGTCAGCTGGTAGATGGAACTCTCGAGCACATATTTATGACCAGCATATGTTTTTCAACTGCTCGACGATATAAGTCCAAAACTAAATTCACCTTTTCATTATAAGGACTTACTGATATACCCAACATCATTCCTCCGACTATATGATTTTTGTTACAGAAATGGAAAAAAAAACCATATAACTATTGTACATAATTTGATTAGATAATAAGTTTAGAGTGTTAATTTTATATTTTAATTGTATGGCTGTATATACCATGTATAATGCCACATACAAATTTAAAAAAAAAAGTTTTTAGCACACGTACGAAACGATGGGTTCACTGGAACTGAAACAAAGACATTTTGGCGGGGGTTTGCAGCAGTGTTGGTACGCATGCGCCGAAATCTGCCCATGAACTACTTTCTTCCTCGAGCCAAAATTCAAAATTCGGAAAAATATGTTCCCCCTAACTTTGTACGTGCTCCGGAAAAATGTTTATAATGCGGACATAATTTTCAAGAGTAAGACTGTGCGTTAACCGAAATGTACGTAGTCCGAATGTAAAGCGGCGTATTACTGTATATAATCCTTAAACCTTATCAAACACTTCTAACCCACTTATTTCAAAATTAAAAAAAGGTTTTACTGTTTAAAAGAGTGAATGAAAAGGAATTATGATTTCACGTAAATAAAACGAGAAAAACACAGGACACCATGAACGTAATGTTATGGTCTGGAAAAACTGGTTTTATATTGAAAGTTCATGGCGAGAGGGGACCGTTTCCTTGGAGGGTTGGGAGGAGGAACGGCATGAAATTAAATTACAATCGAAATCAAAAGTAGAGGCAATTTTTAGTTCGGCCTCAAAGACCTCGTCTTTACAAGATGAGAATAGTTGAATAGCTTCAGATAAAATGTTGTCAGAACAACGAAATAGCTCCGGTTTTTCTCGAGGCCTAAGATTGCTCTGGCCTCTTGAAGCATGAACGCTAAACAATGCAAAAACTCCTTTGCCAGCGGCAATGATTTAAAAGATTGAGCGCAGCTCCTTCAAAAGATGGACCTAGTTTTATGATGAGCATTACTGTAATGAATTTGCGTGCTTCGTACTTGGGAATTCTACAAATCGGTTAAGAATAATCAGTTTAAAGTATTGATACAAATAATCTCCCCTTTCTTGCCTATGCGAAATGGTTTGTCGTTCGTCATTTTCAGGATTGCTTTCTTCCTGTCCGTCCCCTACTTTCTATCTTCTTCCTCTTTCTCCTTATCTCTGCATCCCATGCATTATTAAAAAAAAGCCAAAACAACGTCAAAGCTACGTCGGGTGAGTGGACAATACATTCCCGTTCCCATTAAAATTGAAGATGACTTTTCTGACCTTGGAAAAATCGAAGCAGGGGTACCGCAGGGGAGCGTGTTTGGACCATTACTATACCTAATGTACATGCATGATGTGCCGAGCACAGAAGAAACTACGTTAGCTACATTTGCTGACGATACAGCTATTCTGGCCGTAGCAGAAACGGTGGAAGAATCAACTCAGAAGTTGCAGGAAGCCACAAATGCAGTAAATGAATGGACTCAGAAATGGCGTCTTAAATTGAATGAAGCAAAGTCCACTCACGTGAACTTTACCTACTAAAGGATACCCCATGTACCATTGTTCTTAAACCAGTGCATCATCCCACATCCCAACTCTGCCAAATACTTGGGTATGACCCTGGACGCAAAGTTGAAATGGAAGGAACACATTAAGAAAAAATAGCAAGAGCTGCAAATCAAATTTCGCAATCTTTATTGGATTATGGGGCGATACTCACAACTCAACGTTTATAACAAACTTCTTCTGTATAAGACTAATGCCTATTTGGACTTATGGCATCCAACTATGGGGCTACACAGCAAAATCTATCATGCGAATGATTCAAACTTTCCAAAATAAAGTACTGAAGTGTGCAGTAAACGCTCCCTAGTACATCATAAATGACGACCTCCATTAAAGATCTCATGATTTGAATTTCTACTAAGTGGAAACCGTAAGAGAATACTGCGAAAAAATAATAGCTCGAATATATGAACAGCGGCTTCAACTCTCATACTAATTTGGAAGCTATTCAGCTTCCTGACAACTCCAGTACTATTCGGCGCCTGAAGAGGACCAAACCCTTGGACTTGGGATGCTGATACCGATGTGATAGTGTGGTGCTAGTTAGTGAACTCTCACCATAAAAATGCTTAATTATGTTAAAGCTAAATAAGTTGATAGTTACACACTGTATGCATGTATAATGTAACTAGTTGTTATGTTCAATAAATTAAATATAATAAATACGCTAAAAAAAAAGCCTTCTCGTTAGAAGGACGTCTACAATACTTTTTTGGTGGATGTTTTTGTGAGAATCTAGGTTAAAATTATTAATAATGGGTGTTACCTTTAGACCTTTCCTTGATTTGATGCTTTTACACAGTAAGTTTCCTGAGAGCCGGGTGATTGAATCTGATTTCGGAACATGATATAAAAACAGGCCTTAAGAAAGGCGATGCGATTTTCATCTAGTGAACGAACATTAAATGTCAAGACTCCTCCAGATCTCAAGATTCTCTTGGTATCCTGACCGTTTTGGCGTTTATTGGGCTCTTTTCTCTCCTCTGCGTAACACCAGTCGAACGGTTGTCAAGTAATTTTGAACTTCAACGCCAATTACAGTCAAACGATCGGATCAGGATGTGAACCCTTGAGAAAGCAACTCTGAATCGGTACGAATCCAATGATTACAGCGGATTTCTGAATGCGGTTGACATTTCCTCCCGGTTTTCATCTTCAATTTACGTGAAACTTGGCTTAAGTGATTGGACTTCGATCCGCTCCGAGCCGGCGGGCGGTCTAAGTAATGTCAACCAACGGACACTTGATACTCATCAGGAAAGGATGGAGAAATATAGTGACGCGAGATAATTTTATTTTCTGAAAGTTATTTTAAATCCTCCAAGTTATTTCAAGACTTATTGCTGATATGAGAAACAAGCAATGGGTGCGCTCGTTTGTAGTTTGGCTTATTATATTCAATAATGAACCTTTGTAACCGACCAAGAAAGAAAAACTTCAACTTTAACACTTCTTCTTCTTCTTAATTTTCTGATAATTATTCAATCTATGTTTGTGATTTACGATATAAACAATGATCATTTATTACAGGGGGATCTGGGGCCCAGCACCCCAGCTTAATGGTGGTCCGAGGAAATGTTGAAAATTGACAGTCGAAAACATAGTTTTTAAGCACCCCTTGACGAATTTGACAAATTCAAAACAAGGCCTGATATAGGTATAAAAAATTAGTGTTTAGCGATTGTATTTTTTTAAATTCTATAATATTTTTTTCGTTGTTCTATAAAAAATATTAACGATTGAATTTTCAGGAATGGAAAATATTGAGAGTCAGACACTTGAGAACAGGGTTTTTTAAGCACTCCTAGACGAATTTTTCTAATACAAAATTAGCTCTAATATAGGCACCAAAAATTAGTGTGTCCCATCTATATGGACCCATTGAAGAATTACAGCCATACGGTGCGAGCTATCGAAAAATTGAACGATCACTTTCAATTGGTTTATTATTCAATAATAAACCATTGTAATCGCGAAAATTTAACCCCCCTGAAAATTTCATGGTTTACGGGTGTAGAATCCAAATCTGCAATTAAAAAAAAAAAAAAATTCCGTCCGTCCGCCGTAGGCACGATTTCTCCCAAACGGCTGGAGCAAAAATCTGAAATTTTCAGGAAAAATCAATATTGGTCCGACAACGCCCCAATTCTTTAGCCAGCTCTCTCACTTAATTTAAAGTGCCCTTTAAGGGTTGTCAAAGTTTTGTAAAATCCCTAAAAATCGAATGAGCCCTTCCCCAGGTCCGTAGCTCAAACCATTCCCGATGTATGGCCCGATTTATAATGCCAACATTTGCGTTATTTTGGTTTATTATTGTTTTCGTTTTGATTGCAGTAACCTAGTGATGTAGCGATGTAGTAATGTGGATACTGGAGTGAACTCCTAAAAGGGTTTATAGCCGATACACGGGTTGAAGTATTCTGATGACCATTATTTGCGCTGCAAATTCTTTCACTGGAGTTTATTATTCAATTGGCTTGCGTTCATGATTTGAATTTCTACTAAGCGTTGGAGTGTGCGTGTTTCACAGGATAGAGCGATTATTGAATTTCAGGAGATACAAATATGAGCACGTCAACTGATCAATCCAAATAGGTATTTGGTTTGATCACCGATTTACGTGCTTGTGTGCCTCCTGAAATTCAATAATCGCTCTATCCTGTGAAACACTCACACTCCAAAGCTTAGTAGAAATTCAAATCATGAACGCAAGCCGATGGAATAATAAACCCCAGTGAAAGAATTTGCAGCGTTTTTTATTGAACCTCAATACCCCCCCCCCCCCACAATAAAAACATCTATAATTTATCAAGTCCTTTAGCACTCGTATTGCGTTAAAACTTCCCCAAATCCAAATTTAAACGATATAGCCAAAGGTAGACTGATGTAGAGGAGGCACACAAATATCATCTACTGATCAATCCAAATAGGTATTTTGGTTGAGAACCGATTTACGTGCTCAATGCATATCTCCTGAAATTCAATGATCGCTCTATCACCTGTGAAACACGCACACTCCAAAGCTTAGTATAAATTCAAATCATCAACGCAAACCAATTTAATAATAAACCCCAGTGAAAGAATTTGCAGCGTTTTCTACAGCATTTTCGCTCTGCTTGAACGTGGTGGAACCCGTTTTTCATTTTCCGATGTTTTAGTGCCTCAAATCTTCAATTGAAATTTGAGGTTACCTCTTGACTCCCCTTTTTTATTTTAGTTTTCGATTCTACGTTGAATTCGGAAGAGAAAATGAATGAATGAAAATGAATTTTCATCGTTGAAAATTCTTTTTAGAAACTTCGTTTCAGTTATTTCTCTTTTTGCGAACAACAAAATCGACGAATTCTTTTAGTAAAAAACGCTTTTCTCCAATTATCTTCAAAAGATTTTATATTTTGACCACATTTTCGAAATTAGCATCTGTTTTTTTCTCGCACACACCCGAACACATAGCGACAGGAAACATGTCAACACACAGTTCGACAATCGAAAGTTCAGAGCGGCGGCGTTAACACCCACCTCAAACTTAGTTGTTTTGGGTTCGTGTAGAAAATCAAATAAAATTTAAAAGATCCGTCCTTCCGTTCTGCCGCAGCTGTTCTCAAAAACTACTGAACGAAAGTTAATGAAACTTGAGTCAAAAATCACATTTTAGGTCTAGTCGGGAAAAACTTTGGAGCATGACAATTAGTAGAAATATAAGAAAGGAAAAACTGCGAAATTTTCCTAAAATTGTCAATAAATGCTGCCTTTATTCTATTTGTATTTTTATAATTCATGTATTGTTCATTAACAAAATGTATTTTTTTATTATTTTTCCGTAGTGCCATATGCGAGCAAGTTAGAAACATCTCCATCAAGCCTCCGTTCTGCGTTCCTTACCACAGAATGATTTTCGACAGCTTGATGGTGAGTCACTTTAAACATGTACTGTTAATATATTAATATTCTATAAATCCTAAAATGACTGTTTTTCTGAACGAATAGAATTATTTATTTCTCACAGAATTGTATTCCTAACAGTAACATGAAACTCTACCATTCCGTAACGAATTTGTCTGAAGACCCGTAGACACTTGACGAGAAAAGTTGACACGTTCTAAAGAACCGTTCCATGTCCAGTTTTTTGTTAAATTGAGTTAAAAGTACCTAACCAACTGGGATGATACATATTTTCATTTGCTGGAGATACTCAAGTCCATAATGATGATTTACATGGTTTTCATGAATCATCAACTGCAGAAATGGCTTATTCTTGAGAATTAAAAATACCCAGGGGTACTTGGGTAGATTTACTTCTAAAGATGGAAGTTACTTTTCTTTATAAGAACTCACAAATATGGTAGTTATACTTCTTAATTTGCTTCTCCGTGAACTTTTTCTAGTACATTGCGGAGAACTTCCACATAAAGATTCTAGAATTCATAGAAAAAGGGCATCAAATGGAAAAAGGGACAGCGCCATTGAGTCATCAAAAAATGTTCTGTGAATGAAATTGGCTGAACAATCCTTCAAGAGGAATAAGACGAAAAATCCACCCTAACTAGTCCGAGAGCTGAATTACAAAGATTTTGTTGATTTGAAATCATTGTTCCAACAATTGGTAAGCAATACAACACGCAAATCCACACATGTCCAAGTCCTAGTAGATTGAACCAAAACACGTGGTAAACATACCCAAGCCCGAAATTCCTCTGACGTCTTCTGATAAAATTCAAATTCCGTGGACAATTGTAACCTTGAAAACCACATACCTCCTAAAAGATAACCTACAAATGTGGGTTTTCGCCACTTTTCTGAGACATGTGATTTTAACGCAAGCATTTCAAATTCGAAGGCATTTTCCCACATTTCAACATTTGGACTTGGGTACTTTTACCTATCGAAAAATCACGGAATTGGAAACATGAATATATTATATAACGTAACAAAATTTGTCACCCATCTTATTTTAATGATTCCAATGGAAAGTCCACTCTTTATTCAGAACACTCAACTTTCATAACTTGGCCAAAAAACCTAACTCGAGGAAGATAATCCTTTGAATCCAGTTTTTGGATTGTTTATTGTTGATGGAATTGTTTATATAGTTACTAAATGTTTAACCACATTATTGCGTTACGGTAGAACGTTATAGACTTTAAAACCGGAGAACATTCAGGGCCCAACACAGTTAAATAGTGTGAAACTGCAGAAAGAGAACTGAAAGCTGATTTGCTGTAGGAGCGATTATTAATTTGCTATATTGGAACGAAATTAAGAGGAAAAGTTTGGTTTTGTCGTTGTAGTAAACCTGTTTCCTGCCCGACGATTGGTGAACCATATCTGGTAGTCAATAAATTTGACCACCCTCAAAATTTGAACAAAAAATCTTGAGCAGCTGAAGCAAATGAAACCCATTAAAACCACTTTTGTCCACTTTTGATGATGAGGTACAGTGGCATCTTGGGAAAACAAGGAATCTCCCTGGATGGATAAAAAAAACGATTTTATCCCGAGTTAACGAAAAAACATTAGTCGTAAAGAACTGCTATTTTCCCTCAGAAACCCACGAAGGTCCATTTTACCTTTCTAGTAGGTGGACATGCCAAAAAAATCTTGGTATTGTTGCGTTCATGTTACCTCATAAATTTGACTGTGATGAGATTTATCCACTATCTCAAATTTCGTTTTGGCAGCATAAAAATGATTTTCCCCATCAGACATTTTTAGTTGAGTTTAATCAAAAAACACCAATTTTATAATGTTTGAAGAAATAGAGTCAAATGCGTGTCTCAATAACAGAAAACACCAGTACTGGACGTTGATTGCAGTAATGACTTCGAATTCCGATGTACAGTGGCACGATGTAGATATCAACATCGACGGAAAATCTCGAAGTTTAAAATCATAATTTATCTAATCTCTGGTAGTAAAACAAAAAATTTTAAAAACAATTCCATTCAACTTTAAGAATGAAGTGAGCATCACATAGAGAACTGAAGGACCTTCATGTATTTCTTGAGAACAAATTGCTCATGGATCTAAAGCAAATGAATCGCACTAGTAGAGGACGACCTTTCTGTAAGCCCCTGGTCCGCAACACTATATTCATAAACCTGTTTCCTGCCCGACGTAAAAATGAACGATATCTGGAAAGTCTAACACTATTAATGACAACTGTCCAAAATTTGAAAGAAAAATCTCGAGCAGCTGGAAGCTCGTATACTAACCCTCTCGTGCAAGGCAGAGGTTTACCGCCTGGTTAACTCATAAATCTCTTTAGATGCTCCCAAATAAATTAAAGCGGTTATAACGACTCGTACGCGATTCGGATCGCCTACCGAACTTTGATTTATGATTCTGAAGAGGTAGGTGGGCTGCAGGTGAAAGAGTTGTTCAGGAACGATTTCCCTTCGAATTTATTGGATTATTATATCAAATAACGATAAGCCAAAACCTGCAATCAAGGTGATAATTTTGCACATCACGAATATTTGCATGGAATACAAGATGAGAAACGTGATTACGAAAATTCGAATCGACTTCTCGCCACACAGGCTCCCAAAGATTTCGGATCGTAAATTAGGATCTGTCGATGGCATATCGGCGAGTTAACATCCATTCCCGCATTATAAACAGCCTGAATAGCTTCCTCATTGGTTGTAATAGTTCGAGACAAAATGGTTGAATGCCAAACAGAATTATTGTGTGATTATATACACACTAAATAACGAAATATGTATGGGTCAGGAAATTGAAATTTTTAATAGATATAGGAACTTATTTTGGTGTTCTCTTGACGACGGCTCTCTCACTTGCGCAGCATTTCATAAAAGCATAGATAAAATACCATACGGTAATTCAGTAGAATATTTGGGAACGAACTTTGATTCAAAATTAAATTGGAATAATCACATAGAAAAGAAAAAGCAAGAATTGAAGATCAGGTATAGAAGGATGTACTGGCTGTTGGGAAGGAATTCCCGCTTAACACTCCACAACAAACTACTATTACATAAGCAGATTCTTAGCCCTATCTGGACCTATGGGATTCAACTATGGGGCTGTGCCGAAAAACAAACCTAAAAAAATACAAACATTTCAAAATAAAATACTGAGAAGTATTGTAGGTGCCCCCTGGTACAGGAGAAATGATGATATTCATGAGGACCTGAGGATAGAGACTGTCTATGAAACAGTTACTAAGTACGCGAGGAAGCACGGACAACGGCTCCACAAACATGAGAACCCGGAGATGCTTGACGTTTTGGACAATACGGGTGAACTTCGGCGCTTCAAGAGGAAAAACGCTGCAAATTCTTTCACGGGGGTTTATTATTCAATTTCATTCATTCGGCTTGCATTCATGATTTGAATTTCTACTAAGCTTTGGAGTGTGCGTGTTTCAAAGTGATAGAGCGATTATTGAATTTCAGGAGGCACACAAATATGATCAACTGATCAATCCAAATAGGTATTTTGGTTGAGAAGTGATTTAAGTGCTCTATGCATATCTCCTGAAATTCAATAATCGCTCTATCACCTGTGAAACACGCACACTCCAAAGCTTAGTAGAAATTCAAATCATGAATGCAAGCCAAATGAATGAAATTGAATGATAAACGTCAGTGAAAGAATTTGCAGCGTTTTTTTCAAGAGCGATTACAATGGAAAAATATTCTATTTGAAAATTTTAAATTTCGTAAGACGGAGCATGCATATCAGAATGCTTCAACCCGTGTATCGGTTAGAAACCCTTTTAAGAGTTCACTCCAGTATCCACATTCACTGCATCACTGGATTACTGTGATAAAGAAAAAAAAAAATTTGTGTTTGTTTTGATCGCAGTAACCTAGTGATGTATTGAATGTGGATGCAATGTTGGCAGCATAAATCGGGCCATACATCGGGAATGGTTTGAGCTACGGACCTGGGGAGGGGCTCATTCGATTCCTCACGGAAAGTTCTTCAAAAAAAGTCCAAATTTAGGCCGCCTTGACTTTTTTTGAGGTTTTTAGGGATTTTACAAAACTTTGACAACCTTTAAAGGGCACTTTAAATTAAGTGAGAGAGCTGGCTAAAGAATTGGGGCGTTGTCGAACCAACATGGATTTTTCCTGAAAATTTCAGATTTTTTGCTCCAACCGTTTGGGAGAAATCGTGCGTACGGCGTACGGACGGAAATTTTTTTGCAGATTTGGATTCTACACCCTTTGAAACGTAAACCATTTAATTTTCAGGGGGGTTAGACATTTTATTTTTAAGAGCGATTACAATGGTTCATTATTGAATAATTAACAAAACCATTTGACCTAGTTGTACACAGTGCAATAAACTGATTTATTACAATATTATTACTATGTATGCTATCTAAAGGGAAGGTTTTATTGAAAACCTAACCTACTGCTATGTCTACTATAGTATCAAAAATATTGCTAGATAAAAATGTATATACATTTTTAAATCAGAGGAAAGAAAATTTTTCGGCAAGGGTTTTGCAGCTAGACTTTTATGTAGCAGAAGAAATGCATGTTTCATTTTTAAATGTTATTCGCGGATAAACTAAGGTTATTTGATACCGTAGAATGCTATATGTTATTCATCTCAATTGTGCGATGACGTCAATAATGATTATGTTGATGGATTTTTCGCTAATTCGTTAAGAAAACACACTAACGAGGTGCAGCCCGAATTACATGATATTTCTTTGAACTGATTTGAAACCCTTAAATCTATACAGCCGACATCATCGTATCATCGTTGTATCATTTCAATGATACAATATCATGACTGAAAATCCCAAACTAAACTACTTAGCAAAAAATGAAGAGAGTTCGATGTATTTATGGCGAAAGAGTGAGAGAATCTGCGAGGAATGTGCAATATCCCAGTAAACGTTCACGGGCACATCGTTAAATGGGAGAAGCGTTGTGATATTGGTATGCTCTACACAATGAATTCAACCCGGGGAGTCATCCCCAGCATACGGTTTTTAGATCGGATAATGACGTAGTGCCAGTGAGCAAGTCCTGATACAGTACTCCAAATGCTTGATCGCGTCCCGTATATATGCGTGAGGTTGGCCTTAGGAGCCTTAACTTCTACTCCTACCAATGCACTTTTGGCAGATGCTAGAGAGCCTCCATTAGCAGCTCGACGAAACATGTTGTCCAGTAGGATTCTAGTTTCTGTTGCAACTAGAGAGGGAATGGGGTTTGAAAAGATAAGGGAGCTAGCTATTAGCAATTTGACTGTAAGATATTGGAAATTCCGAAAAATGCCCTTACTATGCAATAGCTTTATAAACCACTCTCAAAACATCCGTTGGCTATCTAAATCCCCCAAACCATGGCAATATCTCTTGGACTACGAGGCTCTGATCCAAAAAATATCGGTGACCTTCCTCCTTAACACAAAAACTTCTACCATATCACCCAATCTAACATTACCCCACCAACTATTTAATAAATGGCCCAATGCAATATACATATTCACCGATGGATCAGTAGCTGATAATAAAGCAGGTTGTGCATTTTACGATTGGTCGCTAGGGGTTTCGCACTATTTTCGATTGTGGAATCATGCATCAAGTTACACAGCGGAGTGCAGTGCCACTGTGTTGGCACTCAACTATGCTAAAGATTGCAATCTACCCGCTGCAAAATGTGTTGTAATAGTAACCGATTCCATGAGCGTTTTACAAAAATTTAAAAATGTCAGCCAATTTAAATACTTATCTCCGCTAGAAGCCTACATACTCCGGCTGATACACGATCTCCGCTCAACAAATAATACTACCCATTTAGTTTGGATTAAAGCCCACGTAGGAATCGGCCCCAACCAGCCAAAAGGGGTTCTCAATTGGATCAGTTTAGCAACCTACCTGTTTGATAAGGTCTATGTGTCTATGATAAGGGAGTGGGAAAAAATGTTTGAGGCTTATCCATCGGGACAGGTTTTTAGAGCACAATTCCCTTCAATAAGTGGATTGCCATGGTTTACAATGGTTAATGGTAGGTCTAAATGTTTTTACAAAACCATCACAAGATTGAGAAACGGCCACGCACTTACAAACAAATATCTTTTTAAAATCCAAAGAAGACAAACACCTAATTGTAACCACTGCCCAGAAGAAGAAGACTTAGAACATATTTTCCTTAATTGTAATAAGTATGAGCACAAAAGGATAGAACTTTTCAGCAATCTAAGTACTAGAGCGGTCTCCCCCTTCAATCTGTGTTACCTCGTTTCCTTAAATAATATTGAAATTTATGATTATTTATTCTCATTTCTTAAAAATATTAACCGTAGCATTTAAGTGATCTCCATATAGTAAGTAATTTTATATATGTAAGTCTTAGAAGCCAATCCTGATATTTATATGTTATACATTGCATATGTATTTCGAAAATGACATGGCTGTATAGTGTACTCTGCTAATGCCAAATAAAAAAAAATAAATAAATATAAAAAAAAAGGAATTTCAGGCAATATACTGGCCGTACGAGTCGAACGATCGGGTTTGTGTATTGTGTAGCAGCGATGAGGTCGAAAATGCCTTCCACTTCCTAGGAAATTGTACAGCTTTGATCAACGTGAGACGTCAGTTCCAAGGGAGGCCAAAATAGATTGGAACGACTTGAAACTTATTAGGTCGGATAATCCTAGACTCATTATAAGTACTGTTCTGTGGCATGGAACTTTGGAGCTTTGAAATATTGGATCCTTTGAGACCCCATTTCTGCTCTATTCACTAGAATTGTTTATATTGTCCCAAGTGCAGCATAATTCTAGTTTAATTTAGTTGGAATCGAATTAATTAATTCTAATTCCATTGTAAGTCATCTTCGTTTTGTTGCAATTATTGAAGTTTGTAAGAAGAAGGTCAGTAAAATTGTTTTTGTTTGATTGTAGTTGGAGGATCGACCCCTGAAGTAACGGCATAGTTTCCTAGGACACTCTATAAAAACTCAAAAGTTAATAGAATTTTTCGTCGTCGGAGACAAAACGGACGAACAAATATGTTTTCCAGGCCCGGCGCAAATAGAAGCGCAGGTTGGTGAGGAGACGCAGGAAAACTGCGCAGTCGGCAAGCTTAAATAGGAACGCAGGTTTTCCTTCAGTAGTGAGTTAAATTCCGTAGAGAATGTGTTCGTGCTATCTTCTGGAATGAATGGCAAAACAGCTCAAAACGCTTCAAATTCTTTCACTGGTGTTTATTATTCAATTTCATCCATTTGGCTTGCATTCATAAATTGAATTTCTACTAAGCTTTGGAATGTGCATGTTTCACAGGTGATAGAGCGATTATTGAATTTCAGGAGGCACACAAATATGATCAACTGATCAATCCAAATAGGTATTTTGCTTCGATTTACTTGCTCTATGCATATCCCCTGAAATTCAATGATCGCTCGATCACCTGTGAAACACGCACACTCCAAAGCTTAGTACAGATTCAAATCATGAGTGAAGAAAATTGAATTTGCAGCGTTGAATTTTATTATTTTATGGCACTTGTAATAATACACGTACATACCGTATTTATTTTGTCTTGTTTTTCATGCAAAACTTTTCTCTTGTGTCCAAGTATGTATACCAATTCATTTGAGGCAAAAATGTTCCTGCCGAACCCGTGTAAACGAACCCGAGAAACTGTGGTAGTCCACATTCACTAAACCCTCGCGCTACGGGTTTGTTTTACTTAGTTTATTTATGAAATTGAATAATATACCCCAGTGAAAAGAATTTGCAGCATAAGATCATGCCATACATCGGGAATGGTTTGAACTACAGACCTCGGGAGAAGCTCATTCGATTCCTCGTGGAAATTTCTTTTTAAAAAATCCATTTTTAGGCTGCCTTGGGTTTTTTTTTTTTAAGATTTTTAGGGATTTTACAAACCTTTGACAACCCTTAAGTGGCACTTTAAATGAAGTTAGAGAGCTGGCTAAAGAATTGGGGCGTCGTCGGACCAAGACGGATTTTTCCTGAAAATTTCAGATCTTTTGCTCCAGATAAAACTTTAGAGGCTTGAGTTGGTACATCACCATGGAAAGAATAAAATAAATAGTTCTGTAAAAACTGTTATTGTTGAACTAGTAGTCAAGTGGATAACAGGCGGCTGATGGAATGGATTAGTTGCCCCATCCAAGGACTGGGAGTTTTACCCGCAACCTCCAGAGCAGCCCCCCTGAAACTATAAAGCATCAGGTTTATGCTCAGGTTTTGCAGTTTCAAGAAACGAGATGAGGGAACTAGGTAATATATCCATTACAAGAGTTAAAGTAGAATCCATTAATCAGAGGAAGTATTATTTTTAAAAACTACTGTTAGTGGTTAACCACCGTAAAAAGATTACACAGGTCTAAAAAAAAAAAAAAAAAAGTCATGCCCTTTTGAGGAAACTAGGCATTTTCTATGTATTTTGACGCGCTGAACACGATTCCGAAGTCCGTTTGTCCACATCAGGTCCCAATTTCTTTTTAAATTGCAAAATATAACCTCAAAATAGCCGTAATATATTTTGAAATAAAAAAAAAAATTGAAGGCTAATGACGACAAACGGACTTCGGAATCGTGTTCAGCGCATCAAAATACATCAAAAATGCCCAGTTTCCTCAAAAGGGCAGGCCTTTTTTTTGTCGACCTGTGTTATTATTTAAGCCTTTAGACATGTAACTTACGATCTGAAGCGTTGTATCAAAACTCGGGACGTACCTGTAACAAAGAAGAAACAAAATATTAGCAATGCAGTAAGGAACGTTGGCGTTGGTATTGTATATTTCTTAAAATAGTGCGATAGTAAGTGAAAAACGTATTCGAAAATAATAATTTCGTATAATAATTTCAGGTTTATTAGAATGGATGAACAATATGATGTAATCAGGACAAATTTATGGTGCTGCATGTGGTGGGACCAACTTTATGGTCCTCCAAATATCAACTTATCTTTTGGTAACAGAGAATTGTGAATCAGAAGATCAATTGAGTAATTCTAAAGTGACAACATTAGTGCTTAGTAACATTAGTAATTCTAAAGTGAGAACAGATCTACGTGCTCCGTGCATATCTCCTGAAATTCAATAATCGCTCTATCCTGTGAAACACGCACACTCCAAAGCTTAGTAGAAATTCAAATCATGAACGCAAGCCAACTGAATAATAAACCCCAGTGAAAGAATTTGCAACGTTTTTTTATTGAACCTCAATACCCCCCCACAATAAAAACATCTATAATTTATCGAGTCCTTTAGCACTCGTATTGCGTTAAAACTTCCCCAAATCCAAATTTAAACGATGTAGCCAAAGGTAAACTGATGTAGAGGAGGCACACAAATATCATCAACTGATCAATCCAAATAGGTGTTTTGGTTGAGAACCGATTTACGTGTTGTATGCATATCTCCTGAAATTCAATAATCGCTCTATCACCGGTGAAACACGCACACTCCGAAGCTTAGTAGAAATTCAAATCATGAATGCAACTCAAATGAATAAAACTGAATAATAAACCCCACTGAAAGAATTTTCAGTGTGCGTGTCTCACAGGTGATAAAGCGATTATTGAATTTCAGGAGGCACACAAATATGATCAACTGATCAATCCAAATAGGTATTTTGGAGAACAGATTTACTTGCTCTATGCATATCTCCTGAAATTCAATAATCGCTGTATCACCTGTGAAACACGCACACTCCGAAGCTTAGTACAGATTGAAATCATGAACGCAAGCCAATTGAATGATAAACCCCAGTGGAAGAATACTTATTTACCCCAGTAATAATATTGAATAATATTTACCTATATATTATCAGCGTTTCATGCATATCAGAATGCTTCAACCCGTGTATCGGCTATAAACTACAAGTATCCACATTCACTACAACTCGACGCTATCGGAGTCACTAGGTTACAAACAAACAATAATAAACCAAAAAACGCAAATCTTCCATACATCGGGAATAGTTTGACCTACGGACCTGAGGAGGGGCTCATTCGATTCCTTATGGTATGTTCTTCAAATAGGTATAAATTTAGGCCGCTTCGACTTGTTTTGAGGTTTTTAGGGATTTTACAAAACTTTAACAGCCCTTAAAGGGCACTTTAAATTGAGTGAGAGAGCTGGCTCAAGAATTGGGGCGTCGTCGGACCAAGATGGATTTTTCCTGAAAATTTCAGATCTTTTGCTCCAGCCGTTTGGGAGAAATCGTGCGTACGGCGTACGGCGGACGGACGGAAAAATTTTTTATTGCAGATTCGGATTCTACACCCTTTGAAACGTAAACCATGAAATTTTCAGGGGGGGTTAGAATTTTTTTTCCAGAGCGATTACAATGGTTTATTATTGAATAATAAACCAAAACGCCTATTAGTCATATCATCAATGATTACGGATTCATAGCAACATAAGTAAACATGTCATCGAAAGCACTAAAAACAAACTTTTTCCTTTTCAGGGCGTATGATTTGAACGAGGTAAAACGATATAGTAATTGGAACCTCGACCTCGTCTGCATAGACACGATGGCTAACAACTTTGACAACAATGTGTTAGCAACGATAAAATCCAACCTTTCCGATATCATTTAATGGTATCGGACAAATTGAATTTAATATTTCGAAACCTTTCGTTTATCAACTCCTGATTCGACGATTATAAAGATGCTTTACACTCGGCGTGGCTACCGTTCTGTCATTGTAGGTAATTGAAAAACCGGCTCTAAGTCACAAAAAAAGCAAACCTCCCGTTTTTTGACACTGAGTCGCAGATGGATCGTGCAAAAAGCAGCCTGGACCCAGTGGTTAGGGCACATAATCCGGATGAATGACTCACAGCAACATCTCTTACGGGCCAGATTCTCGATCAAGTTTATGAAGCTGGACCGGACTGGTTGTTTCCATATAAGGGGAAATGGGAGGAGGAGTTGACTTTTAGTGCTTCAAAATTCACTGACCAAAGACTGGATTAGGTGGGGATCTGTTTTTCTTTACCCTCAACAGCAAAAGAGCAAATGGATACAAAGAAAATGATCTACTTGGTGGCCACAATAATTGTCCTATAAATTATTTATAGGACCAGCAATTTATGATCAATCAATATGCTCATGCGTGCCCAGATGCTCAATTTGCGCATTAGCTTTAGTTTTAGTAATTGGAACCTCCGTTTTTTATAGCAGATTTGTGTTCTCCGCAAAATTTAATGAACATTTGGCACACGAGCACGCGAAAACGCGCAAACCTGAAAAAACGCGAAAATGTCCACAGTAGAACCCGATGTAGCACATGAAACTTAGTTGATTTTGAACGCTGATTTACGTGATGCTATTCATCTTCCTTTTTGAAAAGGGTTTTGAAAAAAAGGACACATTTTAGTAGTATTTTGCTGAACACGTTTTAAAATAAAAATGAAAAAGCTGATTTTTTTAGGCTCAGAAAATACGGGGATGAATTGGTGGTCTCTCAAATTTTGGCCACCCTGTTTGCTGGTGCACTACACGATCTATCCTTGATTCCATCTCGGACGACTCTATCGGATCACATCCATAACTTTCCAACGCAGCGTAGTAAATATATTCTTAGGTGATTTTAGTTCAAGAGGAGTTTGCGCGGGTAACTCGATCAAGGAGTTGGTACTTAAAGCCAAAATGACATCATGAGAGGCAATTTTTAAACTGTACGATGCTTCTCTACTCTCAAACGTCCTTTATATGGCAGAATTCTGGGGTCTACGATATTTTCCTTTGTTGGAGACGCCGCAGAGTAGATTCTTCAGGTCACTTCTGGGTCTGTCAAGAGACACGCCTCGATATATAGTTCGGACAGAGGTCGAAATTCATCCAGTGGGAGCCCGAGCGCTTAAAAGCGCCTTGTCTTGGTGGATTAGGCTACTGCGTATGAAAGAAAATAGATTACCAAAAATTTGCTACCAAAGACTTAGAGAGATGAGTTCAGAACAGGAAAAATATAACTGGACCGAACAACTCAAACAAATTCTCTGTGGGGAGTTGGGTTATCAGGATTTGTGGTCTAACCCCAATCCGGACAACTTAGAAGGAAAAATCGAGGAAATTTTAACCAAGTTCTGCAAATTGAAGGCGGCGGAAGACAGACAAAGGATCACAGACTCATCATACTCATTCATTTACGGGACCCTTCCCCCTGCCTCTAACTCTTATTTGAAGAAAATTCTCCCATTTTGGAAAAAAAAAGAATCTTGAGCCAGTTGCGAACTCAAAGCCGCGAGAAAATTTATTTTCTTCATAAAGGTAGTAGTATTTCGGGGGAAACACTAAAACAAAACAAACAAAATAATAGATTAGATACTAATGAATAAATATAATTTTTTCCTTTGTAAGGAGCTTGGGGTATGTTAGTAGATGAGTGCGGAGTGAATATGCAACACGCAGTGCTCATTGATTGTATAATATTGATAAAATTATTTGTATCTAAGGCATGTATCATTTTGGCGAGATATTTATTTGTTATGGTTGTAATATGTCAGTCTCGGAGCGGAACCTCCGTGTTATGTTGTTTTTTCAACCAAATACACGTTTGCTGAACTGAACTGAACTGGTGATTTTAGTTCTATGACTGTAAACTGTTTCACAAGTAGACTTGGTCGCCAACTCTCAAAACCGCTGTCGATCCAGAACAAGCTAGCCGTGTACAACAACCAGGTCCTAAAACCTTTTTGGACCTATGGAGCTCAGCTGAGGGGCTGTACAGCTCGATCAAATCGAGATATCATCCAATGTTTCCGAAATAATGTGCTACGAACTGTTGTGAATGCACCATGGGTCTTTCGAAATGAACGTTTCCATCATGAACGTCAGGTCGAAACAGTTAGCGAGGCTATAAAGCGACAAGCTGTGGATCATCTCCAACGGCTAAGATCACGTCAACGAGGAAGCTGTCCATCTCCTTGACTCAAGTGACATCAGCAGAAGACTAAAGCGTACTGAACCACTTGATCTTGCCTATTTGTGAAGCAGTTTAGTGGAACCACCAGTCAGAAAGGACAAAACTCAGTGATGTTTCTTAGTTTTGAATATTTATCCCTACATTCAATATAATATTGTTAATAAGTTCTTACTTGGTACAATAAAATTTCAACAACAAAAACGCTGCAAATTCTTTCACTGAAGTTTATTATTCAATTGGCTTGCGTTCATGATTAGAATTTCTACTAAGCTTTGGAGTGTGCGTTTTTCACAGGATAGAGCGATTTTTGAATTTCAGGAGATATGCATGGAGCACGTAAATCTGTTCTCAACCAAAATACCTATTTGGATTGATCAGTTGATCATATTTGTGTGCCTCCTGAAATTCAATAGTCGCTCTATCCTGTGAAACGCGCACACTCCAAAGCTTAGTAGAAATTCAAATTATGAACGCAAGCCAATTGAATAATAAACCCCAGTGAAAGAATTTGCAGCGTTTTTTTATTGAACCTCAATACCCCCCCCCCCCACAATAAAAACATCCATAATTAAGCAAGTCCTTTAGCGCTCGTATTGCGTTAAAACTTCCCCAAACCCAAATTTAAACGATGTAGCCAAAGGTAGACTGATGTAGAGGAGGCACACAAATATCATCAACTGATCAATCCAAATAGGTGTTTTGGTTGAGAACCGATTTACGTGGTCTATGCATATCTCCTGAAATTCAATATTCGCTCTATCACCTGTGAAACACGCACACTCCGAAGCTTAGTACAGATTCAAATCATGAACGCAAGCCAATTGAGTAATAAACCCGAGTGAAAGACTACTTATTTACCCAAGTAATAATATTGAATAATAATCTCCAGTAATAATATTTACCTATATATTATCAGCGTTTCATACATATCAGAATGCTTCAACCGTATCGGCTATAAACTACAAGTATCCACTTCGGCTATCACTCCAGTATCCACATTCACTACAACTCGACGCTTTCGGCATCACTAGGTTACAAACAAACAATGATAAACCAAAAAACGCAAATGTTGGCACCATAAATCGGGCCATACATCGGGAATGGTTTGACCTATGGACGTGGGGAAGGGCTCATTCGATTCCTCATGGTATGTTCTTCAAATAGGTAAATATTTAGGCCGATTCGACTTGTTTTGAGGTTTTTAGGGATTTTACAAAACTTCGACAGCCCTTAAAGGGCACTTTAAATTGACAGAGAGAGCTGGCTCAAGAATTGGGGCGTCGTCGGACCAAGATGGATTTTTCCTGAAAATTTCAGATCTTTTGCTCCAGCCGTTTCGGAGATATCGTGCGTACGGCGGACGGACGGAAAATTTTTTTTTGCAGATTCGGATTCTACACCCTTTGAAACGTAAACCATGAAATTTTCAGGGGGGTTAGAATTTTTGTTTCCAGAGCGATTACAATGGTTTATTACTGAATAATAAACCAAAATCTCAAAACCAAAATTTTGTTGGCAAACCTGCGATTCTTGAGTAGATGGTGCTAAACAGGAGCAGTCCAGCGTTACCAGAGCTCATCATTTGCTTTCGTCAAGGACCCTTTTAATCGACAAGAACTAACTGTCGTGAGGTCTCCAGGAAAACCCCCTCTATTGACTTTACGACCAGCTATTCCGAGCCCGGAAGTTGTCGTAAAAGGGTTTTATTTCCTCCGTTTCAAGAGTTTTTCGGTAACACGGGCCTGGAATCAACCTCAACCCCCCGTACTCTAACAGTGAATCCATGAGGTATATTGAAGTGCTCTGTTTTTGCAGCAGTTAATATCCCATGATGGCCATTTTCAGTAAAAGCTATTTCAAAGAGTCCAATTCGAGCTGCGGAATTTCCCCCGTTTGCAATTCTTTTTCGGATCCGAGTCTACCTACTGGCAACAGTACCTTTGTCCCCTTCCGAGAGGTAAACATTTATATTTCTCCGAAATCATAATTTGTGAACTACGTTCAGAACAACTCTCGTATCGCATCTGTCTGTCACCTATGGCTCGGCAGTTCCTGTAACAAGATGAGCTTTCATTCGATTTTAATGACATGTCGTGGAATTGAGAGTTAGGTTGTGGTCAAGCCATCCGATTTTCATTGTTAACGCATGAATACATCACCCTCCTCTCTCAACATCATTTTCTCAGATTCTAGCGGTCTGATTCGGGAAAAGCTGGTTTAATAATTATTAAATCAAATTAATAATAATTATTAAACCAGCTCTCCCCAAATCAGACCGGCGCCATTAGGGGTCACTATAGCCCAATTTGCGGATGATGTAGCTGCTCTCTGCAGTTCTCGAACGTGTCAAGAGGTAGAGAGTAACATGCAACTATTTCTTGACGAGGTAGGGCCATGGTGTAAGAAATGGAGAATATCCTTAAATTCCACAAAGTCTACACTCGTCACTTTCACCTACCTCAAAAATGTAAGGCCCCCTCGAGTCAGACTCAATGGCACCAAATTCCAAACTCAGATCGAGTGAGATATCTGGGACTGATTCTGGATCCAAAGCTTACTTGGGCACACCACATTCATGGTTTGGTTAGCAGATGTCGTACCAGAATTCGTCAACTAAAGTTCCTCATGAGAGTCCTATCACTCCTGCCACTTCACACTAAACGGCTGCTCTGCACTATGCTTATTCGTCCAATATGGCAGCATGCTTGCGGGATATGAGGTTCAGCAGCAAAGACTCATGTACAGAAAGTACAAACAATACAAAACAGAGTACTGAGAATAATGACCGGAGCTCTATGGTTTGTACGAAACTCAACCCTGCACTCCGATATGGATATCACCAACGTTTCTGAAATTATTAAAGAATCACATAAATGTCTGAACACATCCATGTTCAACCATCCAAATGCCTTGCTTCGCAAAATCGCTGAGCGTCCACCGCCCTTACCACCTGAAAGGAGGCTTAAGAAAAAACGCTTCAAATTCTTTCACTAGGGGTTTATTATTCAATGATTCATGATTTGAGTTTCTACTAAGCTTTGGAGTGTAAATGTTTCACAGGTGATAGAGCGATTATTGAATTTCAGGAGGCACACAATAATTGTGACACACATAATTACTATGATCAACTGATCAATCCAAATAGGTATTATGGTTGGGAACCGATTTAAGTGCTTTATGCATATCTCTAATACTACAGCAGTTGAACGGGTTTTCAATACTTTTTTTTTCCCACGAGCAAACTGGAAGGAATTTTTGAGTGAAGATTAAACCAAATCGATGCTATCGGAGCCAAAAAATCGATATAACGAAATTATCGGACGTGTGGCATCGATGTGAAAACGTCGTAATATCGAAGCAAAACATCGATGTCGATGTCCCATCCCTAATGGATATGGTTAGTTTGATCTTCCCCCGAATATTGAATCCGCCGCCTCGGGAGATATACCAGATGACTTCCAGCGTCTGGGACATCCTTTGAGCGTGTAACTGCAACTGTACCATGTTACAAGGTTCATATTACTCCGAAGCGAAACACACGTTTCCATTCACATTACATTTAAACATCTCCAAAGATCCACATTTCAGGGCCATCATTTTATAATCATGGAGAATATTTATTTGGAGCCATTCCAACTCATTTGCTAAACCCTGGGAACTATCTACAAAACTCTACAGTCCGAACAATTGAAATAAGTAACCATCAAAGTAACACAGTCCATCCCGAACAGTACCCAATGAGGGACCTAAACCAACTCTGCCCCCTCCAGTAAAAGTTGGTCCAGTGGAGTTATCCGGTTTTGATCCTAAACGCCTCATTTGTGGACAATGAAAAACGACACACAAGGTCTTCGAATATTCAGCTCCTAAAGAGTAATTTTTATCATAAGGTGTTGCGCTTCCTGTAAAATGAATCCTGATGATTTTATTGATTTAGGGAGCTTTGAGAAGTGGATTTTGATTAAGATTGAAGAATTTATTAAATAAATGTGTTTAAATATTTTATGTAGCTTCTATCTAGGTGTTTGGAGACATTCATTCGGTTTTTTCTTCTCTGGGAATAGCTCTACCAGCCGCCACAAGTTGGCAAAAACTTGGTAGGTTGGTGGACAGAAAAAATAATTCTTATAAGATTATTGTCATTTCTGTGATTTATTTTTTCTATTAGTCGAGTAATTGATCGATTCTATTCTATTATATTTTAAGGTGCCGATAAGTGCTGCTCATCTCTACGACGCCGTGATGATTTACGCCCGGGCTCTGACAGAGGTGTTCGCCGCTGGTGAGGACCCCAGAAACGGAACTGCCGTCCTCAACAGGATCCTAAATCGGTCCTACCACTCCGTCCAAGGCCACGACGTGAGTATCTTGCCTATGTCCAACAGATTCCATTCATTCTGAAAAGCTTTCGACGTAGTTTTTACGATGAATGACTGCCCGTTCTCGAATGTTTTCAAAATTATTATTAACGACGTTTTGACGAACGGCGACGTTCTTTTATCATTTAAATGATTAATAGGAGTACAGTTTAGTTCTTAGCGACCGTACCGGCCCGACAGTCCCCCCCCCCCCCCCCGCTCAACACTCCTTCAACTAACCTTCGGGTGGGCTCCTTCCGCCCTTTGTTATCCCGGCATCACCACTTTTCTGCCCGCCCGAGGGGGTCATTCGTGTACCTGCCACCCCCCCCCCCCCCCCCTCAAGCCATAGCTCTCTCTGTTTACTAGCTCCCCTCCTCTGAGCTAGAATCCCATATTTGTAGGTTGCATAGGCAATTTTTCATCTTCGGTTCTTAAATGTGTAAAATTAATCATTTAAACGATCTGGCTGTAGAACCATAGAGGTCTACTGTCCCGTTTTTTAAAAATATAATACATTTATCTTACGAACTATCTTTACGAACAATAGAACAAGTTGGGTAACATTAGTATACAAGGTGGCCCACCTAACATGAACCCCTTTTATTTCAATACAAACAGTATTTTTGAAAATTCAAAAAATACATGTCTAATGTTTTTGACAAGGATTCAACAAATTACGTGTGCGCACTTTTGCGCACGTGCGCAGTCTACACTAACTTCCTTATTTCAAATGAGAACCCCTATTTTTTATTCCAGATTCGAATTCTGCGCCAAATTTCATGAAAATTTGACCCCTCAACCAATTTTTTTGGTTGCGCGTAACCGGTTCAGCGAGCACGCAAAGTTGCGGAACCCAAATGATGGTGTATGATGGTGAACTGTAAAGTGTGGCATATGAATTTTCATTGTTTTTAACGCTGATTCACGTGATGCTATCCGTTCTTTGATTTGACTCAATTTTTGCAGAATAATGACCGAAATTTGTTTATTTCGCGTGAAAAATCATCATTTATGCCGACTTTCGACTCTCAAATTAAGATGATTTTTCACTTGATCACTGAAGAAGGTACCAATCTCCTATTTTTACATTTTTCAACCAAACCTTGAAAATTAATCCCCGTAACAATCTGAAAACGCGTCTAGAATTAAAAAAACGGACGCGAAATAAACAAATTTCGGTCATTATTCCGCAAAAATTGAGTCAAATCAAAGAACGGATAGCATCACGTGAATCAGCGTTAAAAACAATGAAAAATTCATATGCCACAGTTTACAGTTCACCATCATCCACTGTTTGGGTTGCGCAACTTTGCGTGCTCGCTGAACCGGTTACGCGCAATGAAAAAAATTGGTTGAGGGGTGAAATTAACATGAAATCTTGAGCAAAATCCGAACCTGCAATAAAAAATGGGGCTTCCCATATGAAATAACAAAGTTGATGAGCAAAACGAGCGCAACGCGCAATATTATGATATTTGAATTCTCGTTAAAAATTAGTGAAGTTATCATTTGAAAATTTTTTTTAGGCTCGGAAATCACGGAGATAAATGCTTGGTCCATTACATTTTCGCCACCCTGTATATTCCAATATGTTTATATTCAACTTATTTACATGATTACAATTCAATACGAAGAATTAGTAGTGGCCCGTGGCTGCTAGACTGATGTAAATCAATGGTAAAACAGAATATGATTTAATAAACGTTTTCTGTAGCTATAAAATTGTCTGTGCATACAATGTGCTCTCATTTAAACTGACATAGGGGTCATTTCATACCCAGACAGACTCGAAATGTACCGACTCCCTCCGATTTTGTTCATACTTGGTGTATTTGCTTCCGTTAACGAATAAAAAAGGCCTTCCAGGTCAGTTCCTCCAAAAATGAACGGTTTTGGAAGCTACGAAAACATGATAATTTGACGATTTTTTATGATTTAAACATGGTTTTTTGACTATATCTTCGGTTCTAATCCATCAGTTTGAACGTACGCGGCCTGATTTTCTTCGTAATAAAGTAAAGAACGCAACGGACCCTGCAGAAAGCCCGGTATGAGCGTCCGTTTTGTTTGTCGGGCGGATAACGTCCGCAAATCTGAAAAACGCGATTTCTCCCGAGTCGCTCAGTAGAATTAGGCGTTCGAGGTCTTGAAATGTTTGTAATTACTTGTTTTACAATACCCCCAACGGGTTTTGTGTGTTTATTTTCATTTGACGGAGTTATAACGATTTTAAGGGCTATGCACCGCCATTACTTCACTTCATTTCGCCTTTTATCGATGTAAAGCTGAATTATCTCGAAACCCGTTCGAGATATCGAACATTGTCATAGAAGAAAAGTTGTAGCTCTTGAAATTTCTCTTCGGATGGACTCCTTCCACTTTTCCATAGCTCCAACCGTTTACGAGCTGTGATCAAAACAAAGTGTCCCCATTTACGGGTATGGTTAAGAAGGTAGCAGTGTCAAAAAGAGTTTCATAGTCAGTACCACGGTTAGTGGAAGAAGGCGGTAGGGGTCATCAGCTCGACGCTCGGGGAAAACCCAACTCACGTGACGTGTCTGGTGAAGACCGTTCCATTTTACCCTCGCCCAACACCGGGCACAGTCTTAAGTTCTTTAGCTCATTTAAACAACGTTATTTTTGCTTATTACAGCTCGGATATGGTGTGCAATGCAATTGCTGGTTGTGACAATTACAATCTACCTAAAAGAAAGTACGAATTTCATTTTCGCCGTTTTCCAAAGGATAAAATATTGTGGGTGAACGTTTGTAAGCGGGCTGACGCATTTTCGGTGGATCATTCGCGTGTCTGTTCTGTTCATTTTGATGACACGGACTACATTCGCTGATAAATGAACTGCTCAACACCATCCTAAATTTGAGCTAAACCGGATGCGGTTCCGCATTTATTCCTGCCGAAAAGTAGTTACTTGGGCGATTCAAATACACCTTCTTCTCTGGCTTGGAAAGTAAGAACAAACAAACGGAATGCGCGTAAAGAATTGAAGGATCTTTGAAATCACCATTAAAAGAATCAAATGAAAATGTGATGGATGAGATTACGAATGGTTTAGACGAAAATGTGGCCACGATATCCATTGAGACGGGTGACAGCGAACAGCCATCAGAAATGTTGTTCCTTTTTAGTGAAAATATGAAGTTGAAGAAAGAAAATAAAATTTTAAAGCTACGTCTTGAAGAGCTGACGGAAGAATTAGCTAAGTTTCGAAACATCAAACGATTTGCATATTGTGAGGTTAAACTCCAATTAAACCTGGGGCGTCCACTTCTTGTCTCGTCAAGTGGTAATGGTAATGGATCGGTTTTTGATGGCCATTTTTCATCGAATCAGCAGCAAGCGCTGTTAAAGCGAAGATGTAAGAGTTGGTCGACGGATGATATCGCAAAGGCTATTACTTTGCGCTCTTTGTCATATAAAGCATTTCACTTTGCAAAAGATGACTGAATTACCCACTTCCAAGTGAGAGCACAATCAAGAGGCGGATTCGTCAGTTTTCAGTGACTCCTGGCTTCATTCACCTTAGTTTGAATATTTTAAAAGCACAAGCACAAGTGTTTTCCGAGCTCGAGAAAGACGTAGTAATCAGCTTTGATGAGATGAAAATTAATGGTGATTTATGTTTTGATTCAACCGAAGAAATAGTAAGAGGACCTCATAGGTGTGTGCAGGTACTGCTGATTAGGAGTATAGTAGATAAACGGATGCAGCCAGTATACTACAGTATACTAAATATAATACAATACAATTAGCAGAACAAGTACAGAAGGAGGATCTAGGTTGAACCACACGGCGCTTTCCCGAAAAACGTTTAGTTTAATTCAAAAGAAACGGAGCGCCTGGTCTGGTCTTCACCAGTGACGTCACGAGGCAGCCACTCGCTTCCTAATGACCCCTACCGTCTTCTACTAACCGTGGTCAGTACCGCTCTAATTCTACCCATGAGGTACAATACCAGTTTGACCTGTAGAACTTGTACTTTGCTAATCGCGAAGGTTTATTGGAACAGCAAGGGGTCACGGGGTGGAGGTAAAAAAAAAAAATATATATATTTAGCATCTTAAGAAAGAGTCCGGTCACGCCGCTCACCCTTCCGTTTTAAAGATGAAAAGTACACCAAGTATGAACAAAATCGGAGGGAGTCGGTACATTTCCAGTCTGTCTGGGTATGGAATGACCCATAGATATAATGAATGGAAACAATCGCTCATAAAGGACATGCTCCATGATTTCAACAGTAATTCCGCAGCTCGCTCAGTTGAGATGTCAACTAGCTCCGAGAGTGTGAAGCAAAAAACCAAACGATTTGCATATTGTGAGGTTAAACTCCAATTAAACCTGGGGCGTCCACTTCTTGTCTCGTCAAGTGGTAATGGTAATGGATAACTGGGGGTTACTAATTTGATTGGGCCGCATCGGACAGTTGAGGCTTTTTTTTTCGCACTTTTTCCTCAGCTCGAACCAATTTATCTCTCTTGCAAGAGGTTCAGCTTGATTTGGTCCGAGGACTCGACGGAATAGGACTAGACCGGATGTAACCGCGTAAAAAGTGCACTGGACGGCCATTCAATCGCCGACACGACTAGACGTTACGTTCCGCCGGCAATTAACTTTTTTTCTTTACTCTCATGTTCCCATTTGTCTATTCAATTTGTACTGCAACGTATGATGTGAATTGTGTTGATTGATCGCTAGCCTCTCTGGACCGTTCTTATCCATACCTTTAAATAAGATATACAGAAAGTCATATTTTACCAATAGTAATTGTCAGTATGTTCCCCGTTTTATTTAGCAACTTTTCGAAGAAACACCCAACAAATTAAAATGTAATTTTCGGTCAAAACTCCAGTGGCCGGTTATTCATTCATTCCGACCAAAGGAATGGACCTGAACATCCCTCAACTAAAAAAATAAAAAACGGAGTAGGATAGAACGTTGTCTATATTTCCACGAAAGTAAAGAGTTACACTGTTAAATCGATTTCGACGGTTAGGTCATCATCAGTAACAAACATGAACTGAAAGTACATCACAGAAAGCATATCTTATATAGGATCGAGTGAGAGGAGATTGAATCCTATTGGCTCAAGGAAGTGAAAGGGGCGGGGAGGACCAACCAATGCCACTCAAGGCTTACAAAGTGAAAGGGGCACAAACAGTATCATTATGGAGAGGCGGAACCAAACAAGAAAGAACCCAATAATGGAGAAATATTTTGAGGAATGACATCATTTAAACATTTTCCTGACCTATCACTTTTGACAATTTCGAATTTTTCTAGCACATCCAACATACCTCCCTTTGGGCAAAAGTGAGGAAATTCTACATATTGCCTGTTTGTCAGATCAAAACTGAAACTATGATTGGATTCATTCAGATGACTTGCAAAGGCGGAATCACCCTTGTTGTCCCTGAAATCCTTTTCATGCTCTTTTATTCGTTCCCTAAATTTCCTACCAGTTTGACCACAGTACTCAAGCCCACAAGAACATTTTAGTTTATAAACCCCACTTTTATCCTGAACATTAATTTTATCCTTAACCGTACCCAAAGAAGATTTGAGATTATTTTTATTCTTAAACCCAACGTTGAAACCCCTGGACGACAGAATTTTACCGAGTTTATCCGAAATTTTCCCATAATAAGGTATACTAATCCACTTTTTCTCTTCCATCCAACTCAATTTCTCTCACTAAATTTAACAGTGTAACTCTTTACTTTCGTGGAAATATAGACAACGTTCTATCCTACTCCGTTTTTTATTTGAAATGGGTTTCCACAACTTCGTCGCGAGTGACTTAGTCCGTATCCCTCAACTGTTGAACGAGGAGCCCTAAGGAGTAATCATTCGATTCCAAATATATAAAATCCTATACCAAAGTTACTTTTTTTAAAGCAAGTCGATTTCGGGCGAAAAACGTCAACGTTACGTTATAAGCCCACGTTTTTCAAACGTTTCAACGTAATTTTTTTTGAAAAAAGTCGTATACTTAGTATAACGGGTGTTCTCCGTTACTACCCCCAAACGCTCGTCGCTTCATGAAATTCTAACAAAGATTTGATGTTGAGGTGATTTTTGAAAACTTTAGTTTGTCCTGTCATATCTAGTTTGATTTGTGTTCATTAGATTGATGGTGAATTATTCAACAAAAAAAGTGGGGGGGGGGGAGCCAAATTTGCCATGTCAAATTCTTATAACGGGTACTCCCCCCCCCCCCAAAACAGTATTTTCGACCTCCAATATCAAGTCTCAACCTCTTAAAATCAAAATCGCTCTATATCTCATACCTGCACGTCCTCACACCCCTGTTCCTGTGAATTGTTGTTTAGAGATAGGCAAGCTTACTAGTTGATATTTACCGTTTACCTTCACGGGGCTTGAAAGCGTTTTGAACCTTGAACGGAAGGCGAGGGTTTGTAATATTTTCAATATACAATCCTAATGACGCCATGTAATGAATGCTACTATTACATAAATGATCGAATAGGTACCCTTCATGTACAATAAATTAATTTTCTTACAAATCCTTAACATTTTATCAGCCTTCCTCTGTGAAATTTGTGGAAGGGGTGGAAGTCGCAATTCTGGTGAGAACTTATCTCTAAAAAGGAATTCACAGGAAGGGGTGTTTGGGGACGTACAGTTATGAATTATACAGCGATGGAATCCTTTGATCGAAAGTTAAGAGGTTGAGACGCGATATTGGTAGGCGAAAATACTGTTTTCACCGTGGGTGGGAGTACCGAAGAATTTGACATGGCAAAAACTTCGATAACCCCCCCCCCCCCCCACTTTTTCGATTGAATAATTCATCATTAATATCTGATTCTGGTAAATTGAGGTTCACTAGATATGAAACAAGACAATCTGAAGTTTTCAAAAATCACCTCAACATCAAATTTTTGTTGGAATTTCATGAAGCGACGAGCGTTTGAAAATGGGGGGGAGTACCGAATAACACCCGGTATAACGTCGAAAAGCTGAAATTTGAGAATGTTTTCCTGAAAACTGTATTGGTTTTTTCAATTTTTAGACAGTACGACAGTAAGCGTACTGACACATTTGTTGAAATGAGCGCAAAGAACGACTGAATAGTTCTCTGAATAACTGACTAGTGAAGATAGAAAGTTCTACTAAGTTAGTATCGGCACATGGCTTCCTTATCTGAGAACTCTTCCTTTGCTTCTTGTTGTATATGAATGGGTAGATCATTGGTGTAGAATATAGGGGAGTCCGTAATTCTCATTCCCTACAGCTGTCATAGACCAGAGGTAGGGGAACAAGGGGTACTTAATACCGTGCATCGGGTAATGCCGCCCATGGCTGTTTCGGTCCTAGAGAAATGTCCCGCCAACTAGGTTCTAGCGTTACCCTACCTGCAAAGTTAGCCTTCTTGACGTGAGTGCAGTGAGTATTTTTCCGAATCGTTTGATGTTATTTCTTGTGCATCGGAAATAAGCAATGTAAGTCCCATTTTCAACTCTTTTTTAGATTAGTTTTCATGTATATACGCAGAATTTCATCATCTTTCTGAAGCACTAACCAAATTTAAGTTTTGATTGTAAATTAAGTCAGCGTGAATGAATTACGAAAAACGTAAACATTGGGGTAATGCCGCCCATCGTATCGGGGGAACGCCGTGCATTTCTGAAACGTCAAAAAAAGATGGAAAAGAACAACAAATAACCAACGAAGCGCCAAATCCAGCTGGATTTTGATCAACTCACTACTAGTAGCAGAGATGGGGTTCAGAAGAAGAAGAAGAAAGGTGGAAATCATGAAAAAAATTGAAAGACCTCAAAAAAACAAAAAGAAGCGCAGGAGAACCAAAAGTGAGAGCAGTGACAGTGATGACTGAGGAGATATCTCTGAGGGAGACCTTGTTGGAGACACAGACGAAGATGTTGAAGAATTGTTGACTTCGTCTTTTGTGGACAGCTTGTGTACAATTTGCCAAGAAGCCGATAATTCGCCAAAGTGGAATTGCGAGCACTGCAATCACAGCAGCCACTACATGTGTTCCATGGGACGACCTGATCACGGACTATGTGATGTATGCAAGGCTATTTTATAATTTTGTAAAGAATGAAAAGCTAAATATTAATGTGGGTTCAAAAAAGTTCTACATACAAGACTGTAGTTTACCTATTTCTAAGTCGTCGTTCATTTTAACTATAGTTTATTGACTGTTTTCATGGTTTTTATTGTTATAAATACATTTAACCTTCTAACTTTGGAAAAAATGGGTTGAATGACGGTTGAGAGGGGAACATAATTCAGTTCTCGGGGTTGGGCGTCATTACCAAACAGTGCGGGCAATTTATTAACATTCGCGGCTGTTTTTCCTTTAAAAATCCTTTTATGTTAGGGAAATGCTCAGATATCGAAAATAGAATAAATTCTAGAGCCATTCGTGCAAGAAAAACATTTTTATGACGTTCTGTCCCTTAACTGTATGGTTCCAAAGTTAAGTGCACGGTATTACCCCAAGTTTCCCCAATAAGCCGTGTACGACGATTGATTAGACAGAAATCCGGCAGGACTGTTCGCTCCACCATCTACGAATGCAGCACCGCCACCTAACTATCTCCACTTCAACCCTGAAGTTGGCAACTTCGCTTGTTAGCATCTCCGCTAGAAACCTTACCTTATCTTACCTGTACTGTTAGCCATAAGATGAAAATAGAAGGAAGTAAGAAGAAATTCTTGAGATGGAACATTGCAATTGAACACATTGTCATGTATTTCAATAAATGTTCAATACATTGGTCCTAAATATTACTTATTGTGTGTAGTGCTTACACACACAGGTCAAAAAATGAAACAGACCTATCTCTCCTTTCTTATAACAACCAAAGCGTCAATTTTGCTGGACAATTTTTATTGCTACATCCGTCCATGACTACAATTGACGAACCACGTTGGGAGCGTATAACTTCTGCAGTAAGAAATAATCGCAACTATTTTGATTTCATCGATAACTGAGAAGCTTTGGTGGGAGAGATAACACGAAGAAGATTGAAGGGATGAGGAGGAGAGGAGCGGATATGATAATATACTTCTGCTACTACTTACAGAAAGTCCTCGAGCGGAATTGCAATATTCGATACGAACTGGCGGAGATGCATAAACCCGGTACATCAAGGTCTTCAAAAGGTGAATCGATATTTATTGCCGATCTGTCGCGGAAATTCCATATCGGATGCAATAATGGTACGATCGTGTAGTGATTTGATAATATTAGACCGTTCTTCTCCTACCTTTTCAAGAGTTTGTGCACGATTGGACCACAAGAACTTGAGACTGGAGATGCTTGTTGGATTGGAAATTGATTGCTTTTGAGTAATGCGGCTCATAGCTCATAACAATCCCTGAAATTGTAATCAAAATCGGATGTAAACTGTAAGAATCAGGTTCATTACAAGGATCTGCTGACTCACGTATAGACACACACGGACCAACAAACACGAAACAAAAGTCGTTCAAAATGGTTTAAAACTGAAAATGCGAGTTCCAAAATTTTGATTTTGGGAAAAGAAATTCATTTCCCGAAAATGAAAACAAGGCTTCCTTCACCTATATGTAAACTCGGGTGCAAAGCTTTCCTACGCTTCACTAGTCCGCAAATTATAGCAACAACTCTAAGATTTGGTTCACTGAAAAGAACGTAGCATATGAATGTGAAGTAAAAAATAATAAAGTGAACTGTAACATAGGTTATAATTAGGGGGCAAATTGAAACTATTAACTGACTCGGGGGGGGGGGGGGGGACATTGTGACAAGATGCAACTTCTACAAACTACTAACAAGGCAAGAACGAATAGAATTTTTTTAAATCGAAAAAAATCTATAGATTGGTTAATTTGGAGGTCTGCGTCTCTTGGTAATCTGAAAAGGGCGGTTGTACAAATAATTTATGGATGAAAAAGAAGTGGTGAAGATGATTTGTGTACAGGAGTATGCTCGAGGAACAGCAAGATCCACTTTGCTCAAGAGCGAAGGGGATTCGACCTCTCCATGCATTCGTCTTCAGTAGAGAGATGAATCCGAGAGGCGTCTACGATCACCAGGGCCTAGCATCCCACAGCCACGACCAAGTACATCACAACAATTTCCCATCAACCTTCAAGTTGTACTTGAAAAAGTTTTGCTTGGGTTTTGTCCTCTTGAGTATCACTATTTGGACACATTTGACGCTTTCGCTTCACACCACGCTCATCAATAAGTGCATGTTGTGTGTTTTTACTCTCCAATGAGTAAAAATTATCCCACAAAACTTGCCTGTTTTTAGCAGAGACATGAGAATAACGTACATCTTCAGATTTACCAGTACAAAGGAAAGTTGTTTTGGCTGCAACGTCCGAGAGGCGTCTACGATCACCTGGGCCTAGCATCCCTCAGCCACGACCAGTACATCACAACAATTTCCCATCAACCTTTATGTTGTACTTGAAAAAGTTTTGCTTGGATTTTGTCCTCTGAGTATCACTATTTGGACACACTTGACGCTATCGCTTCACACCACGCACTTCAATAAGTGCATCTTGTGTGTTTTTACTCTCCAATGAGTAAAAATTATCCCACACAACTTGCCTGTTTTCAGCAGAGACATAAGAATAACGAACATCTTCACATCTACGAGTACAAAGGAAAGTTGTTTTGGCTGCAACGTCTTTACCTGCATAATTCTTGTAAGAAGTTCCTTCAATTCGACTTTTGCGAATAATATTTCGTTGGTATTTGACCTCATTCCTCACACCTTTCTTTCTCTGATCCGGAACTCTGTCGTCCGAATCACTATACGACATCACACACCGAAAGAACACTATGCTTGGAAACAAAATGTCACTTCCAACAAGGGAACTCAAAGCTAAAATGTGACTAGACGTTAAATTCCGGGACAGCGCTACTACCCCGACCTCTGCGAGCAGCGCTGGAGGTTCGCATGTTATCTTGGTAACTATACCACCACCTAGCCACCACTATCACCTTATATTTTCGCTGCTGGTAGTTGGAGCGCGAAATTAGAAAACAAGCTAGGGTGCCGGGTAAAACTTTAGATTTACGAAATAGTACGCAGCAGGGTGGCTTTTCAATTGGAGGGAAAAGTTTCCGAAACGCAATCTAACTGGGGTAATTTTTGGCACCTAACTGGGGGAAGGTTTTGGGGGACCAGCGATTGAAGTTAAGGAATGACGAAATCTGGAAAATTGCTAATATTGATTAGAAAACAAGCTAGGGTGCCGGGTAAAACTTTAGATTTACGAAATAGTACACAGCAGGGTGGATTTTCAACTGGGGGAAAAGTTTCCGAAACGCAATCTAACTGGGGTAATTTTTGGCATCTAACTGGGGGAAGGTTTTGGGGGACCAGCGATTGAAGTTGGGGAATGACGAAATCTGGAAAATTGCTAATATTGAAGAGGTTAATCACTTTATTGAACACAGAAAAATGGTACTGTCATCACAACCTCTGAGTCAAATCACGAACATCGTCAACATCTGTCAAATTACGAACGACCTAGATACTTATTCTTCGATTTGGGGGTTCCAGACGTCCACTTTGTACCGGGTAGCTAGGTACATCCCACAAGTATTTTTTTACGTTATCATGCTCCTGGTACCCGTTCCAACTGATCTATACCTACTTTACTAGAAGGATTGATGTAGGATATTTTTTGTTTTTGAGATGCGAGCGAAGCGAGCATCCAGACAGCAAACTGGTAAGATTCCCAAGCGATAACGTTCCCAGCTCAATCTCAAGACCTTTGCCCAGTTCGATTGCCTTCCATAACAGCGCCGGCTCCCCGAATCCTCCAGATCGATTACCATCCACAGCAGCACAGAAAGAGATTAGGAAAACAGCAGCACAGAAAGAGAATAAAAGATAAAAGATAAGATGATATGGTATATCATGGTATAGCAACCAAGATACGAGAACCTCCAGCGCTCCCCGCGGAGGTCGGGGTAGTAGCGCTGTCCCGGAATTTAATGTCTTCTTAAAATGTGATTCAATAGGTAACATGATTTGACAATGTTTTCATCAAATCAAAAATCTTGCCTACGTAGGTAAAAACAAAATAAATTTATCTCAGAAACAACACAAGTGATTCATTTGTGTCGTTTGAGCCCTGAACGGAATCTTTCAACTCTAAATATCTAGTAGACAGGTTCTTGGAACAGTTGATGTTTCTGCACTAGCACTTGCGTCGACGATTTCTCTATCAAAATCTGCCATTAACTAAAAACCGTCAAAAATTTCACATATGTCGTTTCTGTAATAACCGATCCGATTCACTGAAGGGGAGTATGAAGCTTATAGGCCACATATCTCAGAAACCTGCGGTGTACCTTTTCAATCTGACCAATTTGCCAGCTATTGTAGGAACTCCAAACAACAGATGCATATTCTATTAATAGAAGGACAATTTTGAGAGGAAAAGGGGTTAACAAATTCATTCTTGAAAATAACTAATAGAAAACCATTCAAAGGTTCGAAGAAAGTTACTCTCATAGAAGTTCTTTCGAGTTTAATTTGCATTAACACATCCTGCGAACGGTTGCGAGATTCGTCACGACATAAAGTGGACGTTTTGGGCAGGTGCTACTCGGAAACAGGGTAATTGTAAACATGCCTTTCCTCTAAAGTCCTGCATGGAGCAGATGATGGTCCGGATTTTCTCACTAGATGGGATTCCCGAATTCTTTCAAACCCGCACGCAACGCTGATGAGTTTGCCGAGCGGACATTTCACGCAACCTTCGCTTTCTTTTCACCGACCTCCCAGGAGTACAGCGAATCGCATCGTAACCTATTTTAGTATGAGAACGGTATCATTACGTTAACATCGAGTAAACAATGCGATACTTTGCATTCTAATGATAAAATAAAAATATAATATACTTAACGCATTTTATTATTCAATAATAAACCATTGTAATCGCTCTTGAAAAAAAGGCAAATTTTATGGTTTACGTTTCAAAGGGTGTAGAATCCAAATCTGCGATAAAAATTTTTTCGTCCGTAAAGTACGCACGATTTCTCCCAAACGGCTGGAGCAAAAAAATCTGAAATTTTAAGGAAAAATCAATATTGGTCCGACACGCCCCAATTCTTTAGCCAATCTCACTTAATTTAAAGTGCCATTTAAGGGTTGTCAAAGTTTTGTAAAATCCCTAAAAACCTCAAAAAAAGTCAAGGCGGCATAAATTTGGACTTTTTTTTAAGAACTTTCCACGAGGAATCGAATGAGCCCTTCCCCAGGTCCGTAGGTCAAACCATACCCGATCTATGGCCCAATTTATGGTGCCAACATTTGCGTTATTTTGGTTTATCATTGTTTTTGTTTTGATTGCAGTAACCTAGTGATGTAGTGAACGTGGATACTGGAGTAAACTCCTAAAAGGGTTTATAGCCAATACACGGGTTGAAGTATTCTGATAACCATTTAAAAAAAACGCTGCAAATTCTTTCACTGGGGTTTATTATTCAATTGGCTTGCGTTCATGATTTGAATTTCTACTAAGCTTTGGAGTGTGCGTGTTTCACAGGTGATACAGCGATTATTATTATTGAATTGAATTGATTATTGAATTTCAGGAGGCACACAAATATGATCAACTGATCAATCCAAACAGGTATTTTGGTTGAGAACAGATTTACGTGCTCTACGCACGTCTCCTGTAATTCAAGAATCGCTCTATCACCTGTGAAACACGCACACTCCAAAGCTTAGTACAAATTCAAATCATGAACGCAAGCCAATTGAATAATAAACCCCAGTGAAAGAATTTGCAGCGTTTTTTTACATATCTTAGATGTATCAATTTTCGGAAAATCATCACACATTCGCAATGTTTCTGAGACGTATGATCGAATGGAAATTAAATCTCATTTCGAGTAAAACACTCCCAGGAACTCGTTTTCTCCTTCATGCCAACACTACAATGTTCCTACAAGCTAAAGCTAACTTTTCTCTGGGAAGGTCCTTTGAGTAGTCAATCATTGATTTCAAGAGAGGAAATGATGCTTGATGGATTTTACTTTTCCGCATACCCAGAATGATATTGGTTTTTGAATGTAAAGGAGAGGTGTATACATCTCCAAAAACCAGGAATAATGCATTGCTACTTATATGAGACTACCTTCGCTTTCTTTCCAACGATCTCCCATCGAGTAAACAATGCAATAATTAGGATTCTAATGCTGAAAATAACAATATAACACACTTGAAGCATTTTTCTTACAAATCTTAGATGTCCGAACTGTCGGAAGATATGCACACAATCGTGCATATACGGTATATGTACGATCAAATGCAAATGAAACCTTATTATTTCGAGTAAAAATCATCCTAGAACTTATTTCCTCCATCTTGTCAACACTACAATGTTCCTACAAATCAAAGCTAACTTTTCTCTGGGAAGGTCCTTTGAGTAGTCAATCATTGATTTCAAGCGAGGAAATGATGCTTGATGGATTTGACTTTTGCGCATGCCCAGAATGAAATGCGTATTGATTTGTGAGCAATGAATCTAAAAGAGAGGTGTATTCATCTCCAAAAACCAGGAATAATGCGTAGGCTACTTATGTCAGACTTTCTCGCTTTCTTTCCACCGATCTATCAGGAGTACAGCGAATCGCTTCGTAACCGATTTAAGTTTATGAACGGTATCATTGCATCATTTACTTTCTTGTAGACAATGCCATAATTAGGATTCTACTGCTAAAATCAACAATACAATACAGTTAACGCATTTTAGCGTGGAATACGCTTTAGCCATGGACTAACTAGCCGAAAAGTGTCACGAGGGAAACAAATCTTAGTGGAACGAAAAAGGGACTATGGTATCCAGAACGAAAACGGTGATCGCGAGACCAATAAACATAAGAATATTTACATCCATGTGTAGTAGTTGCGACAAAACCGTTTGAAGTGAGTTATTTTTATTTATGTAAATCGGAGTTTCAGTCGTTCGCGAATCGTCCTTCGGTTCGACAATGAACGTTCGATGATCATCGTTGAACGTTCAGCGTTCAATCGAGGCTAAAGCGTATTCTACGTTCCTATACTTGTGGCAGTAGTCTCTAAATAAAAGCAAAAGGGGGTCCAGGGGGACAACTTGCCCCTATTAGTTTCTTACGTATCTTATATGTGTCAATTATAGGAGTATATACCTACACAATATCGCGACATTTCTGATATATACGATCGAACGCTAACGAAACCTCATTATTTCGAGTAAAACTCACCATGGAACTCGTTTTCTCCATCTTGTCTACAGTACAATGGGCCTACAAGTCAAAGCTTACTTTCTAATGGGAAGGTCGTCCTTTGAGCAGTCAATCATTGGTGCTTGATGGATCTTATTTTCGCTTTTAAGATGAAACGCTTATTGATTTGTGAGCAATGCAACTCAAAAGGAATGGTGTTCATCTCCTAAAACTGGGAATGTGCATTGTCTTTTTATAGGTTTGGCAGGAATGTGGGGCCGCTATGGCATTTCAAGCGAATATTGTCAGTCAAAAACGTGGCGAGCCCACGCAGTTCATTCGCTCCTCAAGGCAGACGGGATCATCTTGATGGAACGCGGAAAACTTAGTTCTAATCGAGCAAGACAGCGGACGACTCTCGATCTCTTCCACGGCCGGAACGAGTTTCGAAGTCGGATGATTACAAATCAGAGATGGGCGTTAATCGATTAACGAATATTTTGCGATTACATAATATGTATTCATATTATTCATAATAGTATGACCCTAGAGTATGATATTCACGAAGCCGAAAGAAGGAAACAACAAGATTCCCCTCACAAAACCAACCCCAAATCACACAAGTTTTCAGCTCACGACTCACAATAAATCATTTTTACACCTCCGCCCAGACGACATCATAAACATTCCGGTATTCCCCGTGAGAAATACTTTATAGGCACGAAAATTTGACTCACTTTAATCATAGTTACAGTAACAATTCAGACAAAAGGAGCCCAGAATCCCTCAAGCAATACCCCTCATCGTCGTAGATGTTGCAGTGCAACACCCCACTTCGTCAATTCCCTCTTTCCCCACCGAAAATGTTTTGAAAAACGGAGAAGTTTTTCTGTAGAGAAGTATTTATGTCTGAGAAAACTACCCATGTACAAGGAGAAACAATTAAAAGTCCAAAAATAACATGAAAAACTGTGAAACTTACTTTTGCTTCCTGGCGCCGCTCGGGCCCATGAGTAGCAGCTTCAAATCACCTTCTGACGATATGGTGTGTTACTGATGCCATGACGATAGGGGTTGTTTACCTTGACGGCTATACACGCTACCGCTTGCAATTTCTATTCTAACTACTTGGTTAGACCGATCCGCCGTGAGAAGACGCGTCTATTGATATGCAGAACTCATTTTGCCCAAAAATGACGATGTGGGGAGTTGCCGTGAGACCCTCGATATGAAGGTTACAGGGAAAGAACGGGCTGTCAGCACTTTTCTTCGAATTTGAGTAGGGAGGTGTTCCATTCGTATTTTTGGACGCCGAACGCGGCCATGAAGTCAAAAAAATGATAGAACGGGTCTAAAAGCTTCAAAACAGCGGATGAGTATTTCGTGTACAGCGAAAGAACGTGTTCATCAGAACGGTACAGGGAAAGAACGAGCTAACGTCAAGCCGTCGCGTACCCTCTCTACGAGTAGATAGTGTTGTCTATGATTCACAGGGCGTTTTTCACAGGATGTTTTCTATGGTTAATGTTGTTCATCACGCACCTACCTACCTAGTTTTACTGTTCGAGTTGTAGGTTGTAATAAGCCCGTAATTTCTAGTGGAAGGTACATTAAGGTGCAAGCAGTGGTAATCGTAGATTGGTTGCTATTATTTTTTGGAGTAGCTTTGTGACACCAAATCAACCTCAGCAACGACGAACAGGACGCGGAGGCAGAGGACGAGCGGATGCTCGTACCCGTGATTTTTCGGCTCATGAACCTACGACCAGGAGCATCCTTCGAGCATCTGAGTTTCATTTCCCCTCAAGAGCTTACACAAAACGGATTCCTGTCTCGGCTGAAAAGTACAATAATTTGAACCACCTTGAAACAATTTTGTGGAGAAAAAGCCATAAAATACTACGAACGGCTGTCCCATAAATAATGTGCCTCACCTCCCAATAATGTCTAAAATTGTTCTAAATTAGTTCACTCGTTCAAAATCCACATGTTCAAAATTTCGCAACTCAATACCAAATTTCATCCGTTCAAATTTGAAATCCCCTTAAATTCACAACAAGATTAATTCCAAAAATTTCAACACTATCGTGTCATTAGTATCCATTGCCATGGTTTCATTTTTTTCCAAGATCCTCTAAAAAGATTGTCTTGGGGTTCGTTGACACCTTGTATCATTTGGTTATCAGCGGAATAATTGACTTTGAATACCTCGTCGAGCCTTTAACAAAATCGATACATCAACCCGAATGGACAGCCGTGGAAGTTGAGACAACCGCGTTGATCAATCGCCAATGATGGATCTCTCAGCTTATTTTCGGGGAACCAATTTACTTGTTTTTCGTCGAAGTGGTACCGTACATTACGTTAAAACCGCTTTTGGGGACGAGAGAACGGTATTTTCGTTTCATCTTGTTTGAAACTGTGGAAGCGGATGGAGAATTATGAAACCCGAAGTTGGGGACCGACAGAAATGGGCGGAACTTGGGAGAAAATCGAATCAACAACGGGGACATTTCGAGGTCTTTGTCTTGAAACATTAGATGTCAGAAAAAAAGGGAAAGTTCTCGTTATCATTTTCCATTTCCATAACTCATTTTCATCGTTACGAATATTCTCTTTGATATTCTTTCAGGACAAGATCTGGTGCAAGTCCAAGATCAAGTTTGAAGGTATGAAAAAGCTATTGGCCGCACACAATTTAGTAGATTAAAAAAAAATACTCATCAAGTTTCAAATCCTGCGTGGACTCTGGCTCACCGTGACGGGCCATTTGCATGTATTTCGTCTTGTTGACATTTATCTTCAGACCCATTTCCTCTCCCTTGCTCTTAATTTGGTGAAACATCTCCTTAAGGGATTGCATGTTCCTGGCCACCAAGCAGATATCATCCGCGTACGCGTATATCTGCTTGGATTTGTTCACTATGTTGCCATGTACATGGCAGGATTTGAAACTTGATGAGTGCGTATTCCAGAAGGTCCAAAATTTCCCCTATCTTGGTGTAGATCTCAACAACAAAGCCAGAATGATGGATGAAATTGAAAAAAGAATCATGGCTGGAAACAGAGCTTACTATGCCAATCTCAAGCTCCTCCGATCCTCTCTTCTCTCCAGAACAACCAAGGTTCGGCTGTACCGTACACTGATTCGCCTAATAGTTACCTATGGTGCCGAAACATGGGTAATCAGTACAGTTGCCGCCAATAAGCTCCGTGTATTTGAGCGAAAAATATTAAGAAAGATTTTTGGGGCAGTGTGTGTTGATGGAGAGTGGAGGATCCGGACAAACGATGAACTACAGCACCTCTACCAGCAAGAGGACATCGTCCAGTTCATTAAGGCTCGGCGGATTGACTGGCTCGGTCATGTTGAACGGATGCCGACGCGATTGCCAAACAACATATTGCATGCGAGGATGATGGGGACTCGTCGAATGGGACGACCAAGGACTCGCTGGCTCCAGGATGTCGAGGGGGATCTGAAAAAGCTTGGTGTACGGAACTGGAGGCTGAGAGCGCAGGACAGATCTGAATGGCAGACTATTGTTAGGCAAGCCAAGGCCCACCCCGGGCTGTAGAGCTATTTAGTAAGTAAGTAAAAAAAAAAAAAAATACTACTGCAGGTACAATTCACCTTATTTGCTGCATAAAGAGTTTTAAATTGGCAAAACAAGAAATGCTCTAACTTTCAAGAGGTGTTGTTCAAGCTTGGACTTGAATTTTGTGTGTTAGTATGACTTCTCTTTTCACAGGGGTTGAAATGCATTATCGCTACACGTTGTTTGTCGTCATGATTTGTTATGCGGAAATGATTTTTTATGGAAGTTGGTTGGGTTTTACCATAAATACGAAGAGAGTTGAAATTATTGGCTTTTTTAGAGGCCAAAATTCTAAGACACTTAACTCGGAGGGGGGGTTACCCCAAAAAATATGCCAACCTACTATGAAAATACAATGCCACTAAATCGATGATAGTCGTTACCTCGAGTGTTGTTGTTATGGTCCAAAAAGATTGGTACCTCAGACTGGATTCGAACACGAGTCCTTACCACTAAGGCGAAATTCCCGTTTAGTTGCAACTCTCTAACGGATTGAGTTAGCAGGGCGATTGTTTTAAACCTTTCCGACTGTCAGTTTGTTTGAAGTTCTTTTAACTCAGGGGTACATCTCAGCTTCTTCCATATTACAGCGAATTTTGAAGTTCGATTTCTGGGCGATGAACACTGCGGACGTCCCATTTCCCAACCAACGATTCTAATGGCTCGGTTGTGCGAAAAGTACTCAAGAAATATTGAAAAGCATGGGTAATCAGAAACGTTCAAATATCGTGACAATAAACAATTTTTCGTGATAAGAAAAATAATCCACCCCACCAACTCAAGTGACATAAACTGTGAAACTGAAAGTTTTCTATAACGGGAGTGACCACAGGGTGGGGGGGGGAGTTGATGGAAACAGTGTTTAACGTGACGATTTAAAAAGATAATACATCACTAGATAGAACGTGAATAATAATGAACCCAGTAATTAAGTAAAATATGGTTTGTTTTTCTATCTGAAAATGTATAAATGAACATGACAGTGCTCGAATATTGTCCGTGATTTTGGGGCTCGACATGGTGGCGGCAGTGAGAGGTCCGGTGAATTTCGGAAGGACTCTAGTTATCTTCGAGAAGTGCAGTGGTTGTCGGACGACAGACACAAGCTGCACCGCGACTAGCTGCTTGTTGCCCGAGCGCAGAGTTGGGACTAGTTAACTAAAAATTAGTTTAACTAAAGCGGAAACTAAGAACTAATTTAGTTGAACTAAATAGAACTAATTTAGTTTTAGTTCGTATGCATAAACTAATTTTGGAACTAAATTAGTTCTCAGTTGAGAAGGAGAAACTAAAACTAAGTTAGTTCCAAAATTAGTTTCAGTCCTCAACTAAAACTATTAGTTTAGTTGTTAGTTTCAAACTAAAAACTAATTTGTAACTTCTAGACGTGTGGTGTTCGCTTACACTTTTTTTGGGCGCTGAGTCAATTGCGACCACTCGCAGCGCGTTTACCTGGTGCATAACCGTAAATGCGTACAACCCGCTGCCCTGGGAGGCCAGTTGTACGGCTCCATGCCATAGGGATAGTATTTTCGGGTAGGGATGGGTATCAATATCCCGACATATCGAAATATCGATATTGTGTCACCGATATATCGATATTTTTTGATCGATAACGCTCGACCGATAATATCGGGTTATCGATACTTCCCACCGATCATCGGGGTTTAGTTCGTATTTTATTCGCTTATCCCTTAACTTCCATAATATTCATGAATGAGGCCATCAACGAGAGTCGAGAACATTAACTATACATGGTATTGGTTGAATTTTCGGAATATTCAACTATGTTCACGAGGATCTCTCTACGGACAAATCATCGGCAGGCAGGTAACGTCCTCAACCAGCAGCGAAATAGTAGACTAAAGGGAGAGATGGTTTCGAAGTTGATGTTTCAGGCACCTCTTCTCCCCCATGGCGCGTTGAGGCACGAGTGCGTGGCATATTTGTAAAATTTAGATCCTGGACAGGCCCCCAAATTGTAATAAACTCAAAAATAATAGAGCAACATTTTAACAATTTAATTCTCTCGAGTTCCAAAACACAACAACAACTATTTCAGGATCAACAACTGGTTACCAACAAGTCCAACACATGTTTCAAGTACTACAATATTATAATATATAATATTTACTAATGAAAATGACCTGAACAACATCGAAATATATAGTTTTTCAAAGAAACAATGTAGAACTGAAGTCGATTCCTACAATTACAACATTGAGTTCTACAAAGAATGACTCCACCCTCACTAAAGTAAAGTTTCATCTATTTTTTAAATTTTATTTTATTTTAATTCCATTAATTTTATAGGGTTATTAAAAGGAAAAATAACCAAATCACGCCGAAGTTGTTGAGATTTGGTCAAAAAGATTTGGGGACCACCTAACCCCAAATGGGAGCTACATACTCTCATTTATATTGAAAGTTCATGGGCCAGACGGCGGAATGGTAGTTATTTATTATCTGCTAGGTATTTTCTTGAAAAATTCGCCAAAAAAAAAGTTTTTAGTTTGAAACTAAGAACTAAACTAATAGTTTTTGTTGAAAATGGAAACTAATTTTGAAACTACTTTAGTTTTAGTTTCTCCAATCAAACTAAGAACTAATTTAGTTCTGCCCGTTAGTTTCGACGACAAACTAAAACTATTAGTTTAGTTTTCGAAAACAATGAAACTGAACTAAAGTAGTTTTTGTTTTAGTTTTTAGTTGAAAACTAGTTTTTACCCAACTCTACCCGAGCGTCTTTGACTTCATTCTATTATTCAATAATGGGTTGGTATTTTTTCAATACCTGTATGAATCTTCTTTGAGTTTGAATTTTCAAGCGAAACTGTACGCAGTTCCCGACCTAAATTCATATTACTCTAAATCCGCTGATTCTTCAAAATTTCAACTTTGAACGGGTAAAAATAGGTTCGCGCAATTTTTCAGCGAAAAACCATTATTATATCTTGATTCTACAGGATGTTAGCCTACAGAAACGTGCTTCGAATCATTAAAATCTTGCATTTGGAAACCACTGTGCGGCACAGCGTGCCCATTACACAAATTTGCTTGTAGTTTGATTTGCCATTGGCAGAAAACCCGAAAATTAGACATTTTAACCGCCTTTCTTTGGCTGGCACACCTCCTAGGGTCGGGGGCTTTTACTATGTTTTTATGGTAGGTGAAATGAACATATCCTTGAAGAAATTAGCTGTGATCCAGCCATTCAGGTCTATAAATCTTTTGCCTGGACAACATCCCAGTGTTGTGTGCCTTGCTAGGTGGGTGAACACCTTATCGATGTAGGCGGACGATGTTTCAAAATAGGGTAGGAGTCACCGCAAAAGGTTATAGATGAGGATATATTAGGAGAAAACCCGTCAGAGGCGAGTATCCTTGTTCTTGAGGCGTGTTTGCACGAGGAGTGTTCTAAAACAACGCTCCCAAGATCCCCCTTCGGATGTTAATCGAACTACTTTCCATTTCAACTCTTTCTGGTCACAGAGCCGTCGGAAGAACCGATGGAGCGAGTAGACTTGGAGGCGGGCTCGGCTCGGCTAGAAAGTCGGGAAGCAGGTTCCTCTTTTCCTCGTTCGGCTGACCGGCTGTATACGAGTAATGCCGTTCATTTTCAACGACCGATTCTAATGCAAAATCGACCCGATACGAGCTGCAGCTCCCGGCGTTTCAACGGGGTTATATATTGGCCGGCCGGTATTGGCGATACAGGTGGAGACTGGAAAACATCACGATTGATCTCACGCCATGATATTCTAACTGCATCGGTCTTAGTTAATATGCAAATTGTTATGAATCAAACATGGACTTACTTCAAGCTGTAAGCAAGCTTTCTACGAATAAATAAGCCCCCACTATCACTTCCTCTTCCGCCGTCACACACGAAGGATTTGACATGAAATTTTCAAAGCACATCAATTGTTTAATTGGTAGAATGCGTAAATTATTTTATGTTTTTAAAGATACTTGTAGCTTCTTATCTAGGAAACATATTAGAACCGTTCATTTTGGCTTAGTATTCTCCATTATCAAATGTGGCATCGTTCTCTTGGGTAGTTCAAAGAAAACGCGGATTGAAATTGTACAAGTAGTCCAGAACCGTATTTTGAAAATAATTTTTATTAAACATATGAGATACCCAACAGCCCTCCTTTATGTTCAATTTAATGTTAGAAGTATATTTGCAGTTAAATACTTGGGTTTGACACTTGACTCCAAATTAAACTGGAAATAAACACATAAGAAAAGAAGAAAGAAGAACTTAAAATCAAGTACAGAAGGATGTATTGGCTAATGGGAAGCAAATTCCCATCTCTCTCTTCACAACAAAAAAAAGAAGCCCAAATTTAGGCTGCTTATATATAAGCAGATCCTTCGCCCTTTAAATTTGGACCTAAAGAATTGGGGCGTTTTCGGACCAATACAGATTTCAGATTTTTTGCTCCAGCTTTGTGAAATCGTGCGTACGGCGGAAGAATCAAATATTAAGAAAACGTCCAAACCTTTTCAGAATAAAATTTTCAAGAGCGATTACAATGGTTTATTATTGAATAATAAACCAAAAGGAATCAACATTTTTCTTTTTCGAGCCAATTTATTGTCATTGGTACGATGCGAAACGATGATATTCATCGAGATTTGAGGATGGAGACAGTCTATGAAATTATTGCAAAATACGCAAGGAAGTATGAACATCGCCTCCACAAACACGAGAACCCGGAGATGCTCTACGTTTTGGACAACGAAGGTGAAATCCGACGTCTCAAGCGAAACAAACCACTGGATTTAGTTTTGCTGCGTGAATAGAAGTGCAATCGAACTCAGTGCCAATTAATTGAGCTATATAATAAAGGGCTAGGTTTTGCTGTAAACGTACCCTCTTGGAGTGTATCTTTATCGATATGTAAAATTGCTAGATGAAATGTATTCAATTTTTCAGTCGCAATTAATAAATCACGAAAAAAAGAAGTATATTTCAAGTTTTGGTTTATTATTCAATAATAAAACTTAATTTTAAACGTTTTTATTGACTTATTTATTATTTTTTGACTGTTGTTAAAAAAAAAAATTCTAACCCCCCTGAAAATATCTTGGTTTACGTTTCAAAGGGTGTAGCATCCGAATTTGCAATAAAAAACGGATCTGCTACGGATCACTCACAACTTGGCCGAATATTACTGAGCTAATATCCTCCGCACAATTTTCGTATTTCAGGTCTACATCGACAGCAACGGCGATGCGGAAGGCAACTATTCCGTCGTCACTCTTTTGGACGACAAGGAAGCTAAAGGCTCGCTGAGAATGAGCATGCAACCGGTTGGCTACTTCCAGTACAATGAAAGCAACTCAGGTCTACCGGTATGTCCATGAATTTTATGAAGTTTATTATAAGCATGGGATGGAAAGTTAAGATCCACCCTACCCCCTTCAAATGCGTAAAAATGGCAGGTAAAAAGAATAAAACAAATGAATTGCTTCACAAAGAAAGGGCCTCAGTCCTAAAAGCAAGTTTTTGGGAAATCTAAAAAAACTATCTGCCGTCCATAGTTTTTGAAACATATTGCTGGAATGGTCATAATTTGTTACAACCTGTTGCTACGATGTGTCAAACAAGTTTTTGGTGAATATGAACAATGAGGTATATATTGGTTTATTATTCAATAATAAACCATTGTAATCGCTCTTGAAAAAAAAAATTCTACCCTCCTGAAAATTTCATGGTTTACGTTTCAAAGGGTGTAGAATCCGAATCTGCAATAAAAAATTTTCCGGCCGTACGCCGTACACACGATTTCTCCCAAACGGCTGAAGCAAAAAAGCTGAAATTATCAGGAAAAATCCATGTTGGTCCGACGACGCCCCAATTCTTGAGCCAGCTCTCTCACTTAAAATGCCCTTTAAGGGTTGTTAAAGTTTTGTAAAATCCCTAAAAACCTCAAAAAAAAGTCAAGGACAATTTGGACTCTTTTTGAAGAACACTCCACGAGGAATCGAATGAGCCCCTCCCCAGGTCCGTAAGTCAAACCATTCCCGATGTATGGCCCAATTTATGGTGCCAACATTCGCGTTATTTTGGTTTATTATTGTTTTTGTTTTGATATCAGTAACCTAGTTACGTAGTGATGTAGTAATGTGGATACTGGAGTGAACTCCTAAATGGCTTTGTAGCCGATACACTTGTTGAAGCATTCTGATATGCTTGAAACGCTGCAAATTCTTTCACTGGGGTTTATTATTCAATTGCTTGCGTTCATGATTTGAATTTCTACTAAGCTTTGGAGTGTGCGTGTTTCACAGGTGATAGAGCGATTATTGAATTCAGGAGGCACACAAATATGATCAACTCATCAATCCAAATAGGTATTTTTGGTTGAGAACAGATTTACGTGCTCTATGCATATCTCCTAAAATTCAATAATCGCTCTATCCTGTGAAACGCGCGCACTCCAAAGCTTAGTAGAAATTCAAATTATGAACGCAAGCCAATTGAATTTTAAACCCCAGTGAAAGAATTTGCAGCGTTTTTTTTTTTTTTTTTTTTTTTTTTTCATGGACGGAGGCTTTTTCTTTGTGAAACGATTTTGTCTTACGGAATTTGGGCCTTTTTTGGTAATAACATTCATTATGAAACGAAATAATGTATTTAATGAAAAATTAAACACAAGAAGTTGTGGCCAACCATTGTTAGAAAAATTCAGATTATGAAACTGCAACGCCAAAGTCCGGACTTACTTAAGACACCGCAAACAAGAGGCTCAAAACTACATGAAGAAAGCGTCCGATTGAGACCCTTTCATTGTAAATCGATGCAATGTACGTCCCAAACGTATAACCGAGAAAAACACCATTTTGCTTTTTTTGTGACTGAGGCCTTTTCTTTGTGAAGCAATTCAAATATGAAGTAACCCCCATAATTTTTGGCTTTCTATTCAACTACATTTGTGCACATCGCGCCTTATGTGGAAATCTGCGCAACGCGCATTAACTTTGTTTTCTCTATATGGAAGTCATCGTTTCATATTCCAGATTCTGATTCTACTCATTTGATGTTTCCCATATCCAGTGCAACCCATACTCCCCCTCATAATTTTCCTACGTTATGCCGATTTATGTGATAATTGTGAGGACATTCCTTGCTATTCAGGTGGGTACTATTTGTCCTTTTACTCAACTCTAAAACTTAGAAGAACAGTGTTATCTAAGAACTTGCATCCACAGCGTTGTGATCGACGCTCCTCAATCTCTGAAATACCATTTTGATCCGTTCTGTAATCAAAGTTGAGTGTGTGACCCAAATCTACATTCGTCTTCAACCTACTAACGCGATTTCATTCTAGATATTAACAATATCGATATTTTCTCCTAATGTCAAGATCCCTATGGCGTGGTTGCTTGAAACTGATTGTGAAGGAATAACGACCAACAACCCTGTCAGCTATAAATCCTGGCCTTATATTCAGCTACGGACTAAGTCACTCGCGACGAAGTTGTGGAAACCCATTTAAAAAAAAACGGAATAAGATAGAACGTTGTCTATATTTCCACGAAAGTGAAGAGTTACACTGTTAGATCGATTTCGACGGTTAGATCATCAACAGTAACAAACATGAACTGAAGGTAAATTTACAGAAAGCAACTCTTATATAAGATCAAGTGAGAGGAGATTGAATCCTATTGGATCAGGGAAGTGAAAGGGGCAGAGGAGGACCAAACAATGCCACTCAAGGCTTACAAAGTGAAAGGGGCACTAACAGTATCATTATGGAGAGGCGGAGGCAAACTTATTCCAAGAAGGAACCCAATATTTCTCGAAATATTTCGAAATCCGGGCTCCGCGTCTCCATAATGATACTGTTTGTGCCCCTTTCACTTCGTAAGCCGTGAGTGGCATTTTTTGGTCCTCCCCGCCCCTTTCACTTCCTGAGCCAATAGGATTCATTCTCCTTTCACCTATAGAAGATGTGCTTTCTGTGATGTACCTTCAGTTCATGTTTGTTACTGTTGATGACCTAACCGTCGAAATCGATTTAACACTGTAACTCTTTACTTTGGTGGAAATATAGACAACGTTCTATCTTATTCCGTTTTTATTTTTTATTATATTGAGCTGGCAAAAAATCTGTCGTGCAACGAGGTGCTGAAAAATACGCAAAAAGACAGTGTCTGCAAGAAATTCGATGTAGATCGGATGTGCCTCGAGGATATACTTAAGGTCAGCCCACTAACCAGGTGAGGGACCGGTTAGGCTCACTTCTTCCCTAATCGCCTTACCGAGCGAACATTTCATATTAAGGTCGTTTAAAACATCGTAGTGATTACATCAGAAGTGCAGACACAAGCAGCCGCGAAGCTGAGAGTTCAAACATTCGTATAAATTATTAAACATACCTCCTAATGCCATTAGTGAATCGCCAAGACCTTCCCCTAACAAGACGGGCCAAGCCTATCCTTGAGAAAGTAACCTAAAGCGAATGGTTATGTTCAAAATTTTATCATCCACATGTATGCATTCGTATCAATTTTATTTATTGACTGAATAAATTATCTATCTTTCTATTATCTACAAGGTCTGATAATCATAGACCATTCATAACAAAAACGGGGTATTTAATGCAGAAATGATGAACCTTTGTGTAATCATTTGTTGAGTCTTTTCGTTTATCTACTGGCTGAATACATCTATAATCCAACTAATGTTGATATACACCTTATGGTCTATAGTTTTACCTCAATATTAAACAACTATATTGTATTTTTTTATAGGCCCCTCGTTGAACTAAATGAGATATATTATTCATTTGTTACTTTAATTAAATGGAGTTTATTATTATTCGTAAATGTATTATATCCCTAATATTCCACAGTTTGTGAACGGGAAGAGTGAATTTCCGCAGCATTTATAACAAATAAAGGGACTGTATAAAGTGGGAAATAGGGTCAAACAACTAGAGTCAAGTGGAGTGGTTTGGAAGTGGTCTCAAACGGAATTTATTGTGAGGTTTCACCTCGACAAGAATTATTTCCACCTCGAAAAGTCCGTTTCTCCTACAAATAAATAGCTTATAGATTCCACAAACTCTTGAATTCGTGAAGGGAAAACATCTAAATCGCTTTGGTTGTTAGGTTTGCCACAGTTTCAAACTTTTAAACTTGGTTATAGAAAAAACTGTTCAACAACTGCTTACTGGCGGTAAAGAGATTCATTAGGTAATAAAAAACGCTGCAAATTTTTCACTGGGGTTTATTATTCAATTGGCTTGCGTTCATGATTTGGATTTCTACTAAGCTCTGGAGTGTGCGTGTTTCACAGGAAAGAGCGATTATTGAATTTCAGGAGATATGCATGGAGCACGTAAATCTGTTCTCAACAAAAACACCTATTTGGATTGATCAGTTGATCATATTCGTGTGCCTCTTGAAATTCAATAATCGCTCTATCACCTGTAAAACACGCACACTCCAAAGCTTAGTAGAAATTCAAATCATGAATGCAACTCAAATGAATAAAATTGAATAATAAACCCCACTGAAAGAATTTGCAGTGAGCGTGTTCCATCATACGGTAGTTAGTTTTCCTGAGATTGCTATTACGAATTGCACAAGTTCTTGAAACAATATCCTGATGGACATACAGAAAATCAGTTCTATGTCCTCAATCATTAGATAAGGTTCCTTATAATTATTTTTAAAACCTTTTGCTTTGATGATTAGGTATCAAGTAGAAGTAAATGATGACCTTCATTTCTTTCAAAATGTGTTGGATAATGAATGGTAGTTAAGTATTCTTATTCTTTGTTTTCAGGTTTTCAAGTATTACAACGAGTCGAGGAAAATTCAGTGGGTCGGAGGAAAGCCGCCGTTAGGTGCGTAACGTTTGTGACTTCCTATAGTGCGTGGCTGGTCGACGAGACTAGTTTTTGAGCTGTCGTGGATTTATAAATTGCCAAATTCCTCTACTAACCGCAGTGAGCGCTGGTTCCACCCAGTCAGCATCGTGAAACCATCATTATTACCGTTACTTCTATTTCATTTAGATCAACATGGCTGTGTAGACAAAATATTTCCCTCTGGAGCAAGAAGTCATAGGTTCGAATCCACGATGGGCATGGTTTTTTAAACTCACTCGCACACTCGCACCTACACTGGAGGAGGTTAGAAGAGCGAATAGAGAATGCTCTGGGCTTCCTAGCTTCATTAACGCTGACTATGGACGCAAAGGGAATCTAAATTTACTTGACCAATAACGTAATTCGCGGTGTCTTTTTCATAAATCCCTATCCCCTCATAATTTTTTTGTGAGTAGAGACAAATCTTTTAGGATTGTGGGAATCGATTGGCCTGCAGCCCAAAGCCCAACCCATCTCTAACCATCTGTTGACGACTCCACTCATATTCTGAACAAATTGCAATCCACTATTCTACCAATTGAGCAAGTGTGGCCTAAATAAAGGTGATTCTCACCCCTACCACTTTTTGGGATTTTGACTGAAAGCAAGCCGTTATCAGCAGTGCCCCATGGCAGTCCAAAGCAGGCTCCAGACGCTCCTATTGGTTAGCCCCGTATATTTTGTGTCAGTCAATGTCTTTTTAGATTGGTAGTACATTGGGAAAATATTTTTCTGGACATCTGAAGATGTGTGGGAGGTTCCAACCTTCCTACCCATGGGTACTTGTACGAGCGGCCCCGTAGGGAGGGAAGGCGATGTTATGGAGTCATAGGCATGTACGAGCGGCCCCGCCTGGTCTAAGGGCACAGATTAGAAATGGTACGAGCGACCCCGATCGAGCGGAGGCCCGCAGGTCAATTGAACCCAGTGACTGGAAGAAATCCAAGCGAAGATGGAACCCGAAGTAGCCTTGTTAACGAAAAGTTCGCATGGAAATCGAGATATGATGTTGGTAAACGGTTACCCTAGCCAAGTATGTCCAAATCGTTTCTTATAAGTACCAGCCCAGATCGAATAACTGAGAAGTACCTACTTGGGTCGGGAGTCATGTGACTGTGATTGTCTATTTGCATGTTTTGACAGTGCTCATTTTAGAGCAATAAATTATACGCATGAAAAAAGTTTCGAGTTGGTGCTATTGGTTTCATTTCCCATATTTCCGTGGGGCCGCTCGTACATATACGACTAGACCAACCGGGGCCGCTGGTATAAGTGCTTCCACACTGTTTGGGGCCGCTCATGTACTCCAACTTGGCCGCGGGGCCGCTCATGCCGTCAACCCTACCCATATCAACACGCCTCCAAACATAAGATATCAAGATTCAAAAGGAACCCAACTACATGACTCTAATCTTCCACGTGAAAAACTGATGCAGTTGTTACAAGAAATAAGGTGACCAGCGCTCCACGCGGAAATTCGAGGAATTTCACCATTTGCATTTGAACATCTAGTTATATTGAGTTCTTACTTACATTGATTCATGTTCATCTGAATGCAACAATTATCTTTTGTTATTACCTGCTTTATTGTTCCTCAGGTGAGCCCATCTGTGGCTTCACTGGGAGGAAATGCCACGAGGACAAATGGAGGATCATAGTGGCTTTGGGCTGTCTCGCCCTCCTTTCTCTCGTTGCCGGCTCTTTTGCTTTCAAGTGAGTTTCATTACCCATATTATTTACATTATTTCAGTAGCATTTAAGGATCCCCCAGTAGTCCTTTATTATGAGCTCAATGGATGTACAAAAATATGCCTATAGTAAATGTACGTACGTAGAAATGGGAAGACATGATGCACAATATTGTTCGTCCCGAACAAGCCTTGTTCAAGTGACATTTGACCATAATAAAAAATGGTGGATTAGAAAGATTCATTATTACAAACCGAAAACAATGACCTTCGAATTGATAGAATATACGTTCCAAGTTCCTATGAACATCTTCATATTTACATGTAGATGAATAGTTTCCTATCTAAGTAAATTTAAAGAAAGAGCAGATTGACATTGTATTATATTTGGGACATTTACGTAATCTTTCTGTTGAAAGCTACATCAAGCACATTTTGTATCCAAACAATTCTGTCTTCGTATGCATAAGAAAATACTCGAATGACCTGGGGAGCAGTGGTCATTAAATTAATATTTCCAATCGACTTTGTGTATTATTCGTTGCTTCAGCACTAAATTTTCCTCTAATCACCATTAATTACCTAGTCACCCAATCTTTGACATGAATTAACGATACAGGATTTGAAATCATCGACAACAGAAATCTCAAAAAGTAAACAAACCAAAAAGGTAAACAATGCTGGCGTCAAGGTTTAAACCTTTTATCGAACGGTTCACATACCGAGTCATTCGATTTGAGTATTCTGATTGGTTTCAATCAGCAGTGTTTGGTGGTTCACCGCTCATGTTTTGTCTGCTTAAGATTCTGTTGTAAAACTGTTGGAATTAAATTCGTTGCAAGGACCTGCCGACCGACAGACAAACAGACACGCAAACTTCTTTTTTAATCTCAAGTCAGAGAAAATTGGGGAACCATGGAGGGATGAAGTTCCCAAACATAAAATGACCACCAGTTTAGTTCAAGTGAGAGCCCCAGATGACAGGGGTGGTGACACCACGAAGTGCTCCTGACGAGAAGTCACACACTTACACAGACACGAAACACGAAAGTTGTTAAGAATGGCCTGAAACGCTAAATGCAAGTGGAAATTTAGAATTTGGAGGAAAACAATTTTCATCTGCCGAAAACGAATTTCATTTTACTTTTACGTAGACTAGAAGCAATGGGGTTGACAACGTCGTTACTAGGACACCTTTTATACCCCCACGATAAATCATTTTCCATACTCATCATGGAAGTCACTGTTTCAATCTATGTTGAATCTTCATGGATCCTCTGAGAGTTCTCTTTATTCTCAGCAAATCCTCTAGTTAACCAACTAAATCTAACCAACAGGTTTATTCTCAACGTACAATTTTAAAAGTGCAGCTAAATTTCATGTAAGTTTATGATAACTATCTTTATTTTGAATAGATAAATCGATGAAACATTTTCTAGACTGAAGGAATCAAGGCTGACTAATGAATCAATTGGGATTCTCATGCAGTAAACAAAAAACTTTGTAGAGAATTTGTTAGAAATATGAATAATATACCATCTTTTAATCAACATACGCGTTATTCAATATAATTGATGGAATCCCACTTTTTGTGTATTATTCAATAATAAACCATTGTAATCGCTCTGGAAAAAAAATTCTAACCCCCCCTGACAATTTCATGGTTTACGTTTCAAAGGGTGTAGAATCCGAATCTGCAATACAAATTTTTCCGTCCGTCCGTCGTACGCCGTACGCACGATTTCTCCCGAACGGCTGAAGCAAAAAAGCTGACGCTCCAATTCTTGAGCCAGCTCTCTCACTTAATTTAAAGTGCCCTTTAAGGGTTGTCAAGTTTTGTAAAATCCCCAAAAACCTCAAAAAAAGTCAAGGGGGCCTAAATTTGTACTCTTCCATGAGGAATCGAATGAGCCCCTCCCCAGGTCCGTAGGTCAAACCATTCCTGATGTACGGCCCGATTTATGGTGCTAACATTCGCGTTTTTTGGTTTATTATTGTTTATGTTTTCATCGCAGTAACCTAGTGATGTAGTAATGTGAATACTGGAGTGAACTCCTAAAAGGCTTTGTAGCCGATACACGGGTTGAAGCATTCTGATAACCGTAAAAAAGGCTGTAAATTCTTTCACTGGGGTTTATTATTCAATTGGCTATCGTTCATGATTTGAATTTATACTAATCTTCGGAGTGTGCGTGTTTCACAGGTGATAGAGCGATTATTGAATTTCAGGAGGTATGCATAGAGCACGTAAATCTGTTCTCAACCAAAATACCTATTTGGATTGATCAGTTGATCATATTTGAGTGCCTCCCGAAATTCAATAATCGCTCTATCACTTGTGCAAGCTTAGTATAAATTCAAATCATGAACGCAAGCCAATTGAATAATAAACCCCAGTGAAAGAATTTGCAGCGTTTTTCAATCACGTTCAAGACGGTTTTTTATTTATCTGCAGATATTTCTACTAAGCGAAGAAAAACACACGTTCCCACTAAATGGTTAAATATCTGTACATCTAGACACCTTACATATCTGATAATCTCAAAATGTGCGTATAATCTAAGCCACCACTCGTATGTTCCTCCGAAGGATACACAAGCACAAACAAGTTGCATAATACGCCAGCAAATAGTCGTGTATTCCGATTCGAACGGGCCTCGGAGGCCTGTCTATCCCGCGTGCTCTCAACGTCCAAAACACGTTCTGCCCCCTCTTCCGATCGCGCCCGATAATATTCATCCGGGGCCTATGATTAAATCGACACCTAAACAGGAAAATAATAAGACCGGAACCCGTTCGATATGTCGGTTGTGTAACGCGTCTCGTTTCCTCCCCTCAATTAAAGAAAGAACCTCCCCTCCGGCGATATGGAAAGTATATGCAGGGTCTCTACCGTAGAGAGGACCAAACTTTAAGGATCGATTCTAAACCTTGAAATAGTGTTGGAATTCCCTTGATAATCAACAATTATTTTTACTCCAAAAACCTAATTTGCTATTTTGATTTACCACACACTACGCGTATAATGTACATACATCAGTGGTTTTTCGTAGAATGGTTATTCTAGTAGCTATAGAAATAATGAAAGTTTTTGTAATAATTTGCAGAGGTTTTTTTAATACGGTGAACGACGATGTTTTCATTCAGAATGTTGTAGAATTCGGAGTTTGAAAGCTATTGATTCCTCAACAAAATTCTGATGAAGCCGGACTTTATCGGGGTAATTATTAAAATTAACAAGAGCAGGTACTCGTCCAAAGCCTGTTAGTTAACTAACTTGTTGGCTGTTCGCGAATACCGAACCTCGTAGATTCCGTGGAAGCCGGTGAAAGCCTACTTCGTCGGAGTTACTACGTTTCAACTTTAGAATTACATCCTGCTTATTTACTGTGCATTAAATAGCTGCAGAACCCATAATAACCGAACCTGATGTCAAAAGTCCCAATGCAGAACAAGAAGCAAGTTTCAGAATTGAAATTCAGAAGTTGGTACATGCAATTAGTTGAGCTAAAAAAACCGTTGACAATTTAAAACCAAACTTTGCTAGCCCCCGTACGAATCAATAGCTGTTCAAATCCAAAAGCTTTTCGAATTCAAAATAAATACGATATTGCAAATTAATTATTGCATATTAACACAAAATCCGCGAAGAAAATAACTGAAATTCAATTACATAAAATGAAACAGTTCTTGGGAAGATACATTCCAGTTCATTCAGCAGATGATACCATCAGAATAAGCCAGCGGATTTTTATTATGTTCAAAAATGTTATTAGTATGATTATTTCAATTGCATGAATAATATCTACCTCATTACGATTTATATAAATCTGAGAGTGGTGGAATTTAAAGCCGAATGTATCAAATATTACATGAGCGAATGCTAAAAGTTTCTGGGAAAATTAAAAGGGCGAAATATTAAATTCTTTATTATAACAACTTTTCTTCGTAGATCACTGCACTACGTAAATATTAGAGGAAGTTTGCAGTAAATTATCTAAACTCTACACCGCGAGCCTTCATATTATCTAATTACATTCAAGATGTCAGAAGAATCCAGCACGGTAGGTCGTTAAGGAACGAAATTAGCCATAGGGGTTCTTCAGCTGATGACAACATCTTAGATGTAACTGCGTGAACACCCACCTTTACTAGTCACATTGTACGAAACAAAAGCTGATATTAAAATACCTACAATGGCGCAATATACTGTATATAGACACGGCGTAGAAAGCCGCTACTAACACGAACTAAATCACTCGCGATGAAATTGTGGAAACCCATTTCAAAAAATGGGTGATGAATTTTCAATTTATAGAAAAGAAACTTATAGTGATATAACAATACATAGTACATCAAATCATTCTTTGGTTCATAAACATGCGCTTTCCATAGTATGATTAATAGAGCGTTATCTGTACCAATGAATGAAGTAAATTTAGCTAAAGAAAAATTAACAATTAGAAGCATAGCAGTAAGTAATGGCTACAAAGAAAATCTCATCGATAGGATATGGAGTAGGGTTCTTAGAAAAAAGAGTAGGGAAGGGGTATCTAATCTTAGTAGAGAGGTTTTTGGCTGTAGATAGAAAATGGATAAATATTCCTTATTATGGGGCAATTTCTGATAAAATTGGTAAAATTTTAACGTCAAGGGGTTTTAAGTAGGTTTTAAAAATAAAAATCCAAAATCATCATTAGGTTCTGTGAAAGATAAGATTAAAACTCAAGAAGGAGTGGGGTCTACAAATTGAAATGTTCATATGGGTTTGAGTATTGCGGTCAGACGGGTAGGAAATTTAACCTTCCGGCGGGCGCGTAGCCAGAAATCTTGGAATTTCGGTGGGAAGGCGCGGAGGAAAAGTCTCGGTAGGGCAAGGTATTCCTAGTTCACAATCTCTCCAACAGACTCCCGTGGTCTGACCCCGGAAAAACAAATGTTATCAGTTGCAATCTCGATTGAAGTCGACATTCCTAGTGAGCCGCACGTAGTGAAGCACGCGCCCAGTCTCGGGAGTTTTTCTCCGCAAGTTTTGATAATAAGACCGGTGTTACGATTTTTTCCAGCCAGGCTCCGATCGTAATTTCCTTCTTTTATGTTTTACAGATTTCTTAGGGGTTTCTAATCACGTAGGCAAACATACATTCTATTGTTATTTTTGCGGCCAACCATACTGATGATTCGCCTTGACGACGGAAGTTAGTGAAAGCCTTATCTTTCCAATCAATGGAACCTTCGAGAACCGTCAGCTTTGATTTTTTTTCTCAATGACTTACCTACGAAGAGTAATTTTGCACATTGACGTAATTTTCCTTCTTTTTTTTCAGAATTGTTCTTCAATTTAAAAAAAAAAATTGTCTTTACTTTTTTTACATTTTCAAAATATTTGCTAGCTGTTGACGGTTGATGAGAATTTGACGGGTTGTTTAAAGGTATAGGTACATACGAATATTCTTATGGAGGTAAAATAAGTTCCTTATTTCTAATCAAATAAATTGCTAATTGTAAAAAAGCAATTATGTTTACTAGTGTGTTTGCAACCATTTAGTTCAGATTTTTTCAAACATACTAAGAGTTTATCCAGATAACGGTCGTCCTTTGAAAAAACCTCCTTTCAGTTCAAAAAAATGCATTTTATGTGCTAGAAATCCAAGATTATGATTGTGCACGGAGTGCGGCACGCGCCCGCTCGAGTGACTCGCCTAGGCGCGCCCGCCGGAAGGTTAAGTAAAGAATCAAGGAACATAAGAAAGATTATAAAGATAGCAACTTGAACGTTTGCCAGTCACATTAGGGAATCTAGCCATATTTTCAATTTTGACTTGGCAGATAGACAGTTTGTAGAATTTCTTCATTTTTGTCCTAAAGGAAGCATGTTGGATGTTCTTGAAAAATTTGAGATACGTAGAAGCGATAAAGCAGGTAAATGTTTAAATGACGCCATCCCTCAACGTTTCAATTGGTGAAAATACTATAAAATGTTATTACATCTGTTTGAGTCCCTTTCACTTTGTTCATTGGTTGTCTCTCCCGCCCCCTTTCACTTTTCTTGCCCAATAGGATTCAAGCTCCCTTCACTTCTGAGACTATATAAGATGAGCTCTCTCAACTGCACATTTAGTTATATTTTGTTACTGATGATGACCTAACAGTCGAAATCGATTTAACTGTAAATCAGTATTTGGTGGAAATAGACGATTTTTTCTTTAAAAAAATTTTTTGCCGCAAAAAATTCAACGAGATAAACAATATTCATCAATGCTTCACTGATGAACAAATCTATATAACATAGGTAGGTCTTGAAAATGTTTGAAGAAACCCTTGTAAAAATATAAAAAAATTCCAAATCGATTGCAGTTATATTAGATGATTTGACTCTCACAAGATACCAGGCGGTGTATACTATGCCCAAGAACGTTCATATTCACATTCATGCTTGTATCCTTTTTCTCTATTGAACAACAACGAATGAAAAGCACAGGTGGGGTCATTTGATGCATTGAAGGGATGTCCTATAGGGGTATTTACATATCTTGAAACAGCAAAATTTGATGTGGTAAACAATTTTTTTTTCGATTACAAAGGTTCCTTATTCAAAATAATAAACCAAAAATCTAGTTTCCTACTCACAGATTCGAACCAATCTACTTTCCTACCAAGGTTTCTATTTAAACTGCAAATAATCGTAAGTGGCGAGCGGTAAACATTAAAGCCAGGTACAATAGCTATTACATTTAAGAAAATAATGAAAGTTTTTGTGGAAATGAAAAAATCTGGATTCGTTCTATCTCATTATAGCGTAGCTAACACCTCATCGAAATCGTGGGAGTTAATAATGGTGACACCAGTTTGCTCTGGTAACAGATATTGGAACCAAATAGGCTAGATGTAGAGTTGACCATTGTTTCTGTGTGGCAACAAGCAAGTAGTAAATTTAAGAACCAAACAACTTATTTGACTAGATCGCTGTTTTTGCGTGAACCACTCAAATCTCATAAGTTGGTTAAGACGTAATGGCTTCGTATTCTGAATTCGAAGATTCCGTCTTCAGAATTCATTTCATTTGAAATTTTTTCCAGGACGTCGTTGGCATTTATTTGAATAACAAACCTTCATAACCGCCTTTTCTTACGCTCATCACTTTTTGTGGCCGAGTGATTACTATTTACCAGACAATCTCGCTCGCAATTTGCACATTTCACGCTTCCATTTGTACACAAAACAGTCCGATGAGGACCAGCACAACGAACACCACTGTCTTGCTGATCTCAGCATCTGTTTGCCGAATGACCGTACACTTGAGGAGTGATTCGGCAAAACTCAACTTTTCCACTTTTGAAGCTTTTTCAGGAAACGCAAAAAAACCTGTAACTCATAATCTAAGAGTTTTTTGAACGATTAGAGAAGTCATTACTTAGCTCTTACAGGAAATATAAATTATCCAAATTGCCAACACCTTAAAACCATTCATTCGTCAGATATCTAGAATAGTGTTTTGGAGAAGTTGACTTTTGATTGGAATGTTTTGTAAAAGCTGTTATGATTTGCTAACTTATACAAACCATGAAAGAAAAGAAAAGGAAATTGGAAGGAATCAAGTTTACCATAAGTTGAGCAAATTCACCCGTGATTGGTGGGGGTGAGCCCACAACTAAATTCAATTAGCGATATTGAGGAGGAATGATCACAAACAAAAAAATTAATTAAATCAAATTGCCCTGTATTGTCCTGCTTGACAATTATTACAAATGCCAAGATGATCGTCACAAACGAAACTTTCTTTGTATACAGGGTGTCCCAGGACTTATGCACAATCCGACTCCTACGTGTTCTACAACTCATTTCCGACCAAAAATACCTCCTAGCAATTTTTGCCAGGGGCATCGTTTCCGAGCTATTCGCGACTCAAGATTTTTTTCTTGTTATCGATATTAATGTCTTTAAAACTGTCATAACTCCCTTAATTTTGGAGATAGCTCAAATTTGATGACACCGTTGGAAAGAGCGTTGAATTTTCTATCTATTTGATGTCAGAAAACTTTTTTAAAATTGCATTGAAGATGTGCGATTGCTGCGCGAAATGTCAGTTTTGTCAAAATCTTGAAATCGCCTGTTTTTCATCTCGCCTAGAAACCCCATGAATGCTTGACGCAGAACTGTGCAGGAGAGGTAAAACGTGCGCCAAAATGTCAGCTCTCCAACGGTGTAGTCGTATTGGTTTTTAAAATATTTTTAGTTAAGAAAATGGTGTTTAACTGCAGAAAAACTTGTGTTTTCTGTTAAAATTGAGGTTTTTCCAAAAGTCTCAAAAATGAATGCAACTCATCGCAGTCGGAAATGAGTTGTAGGACACGTAGGAGTCGGATTGTGCATAAGTCCTGGGACACCCTGTATCACAAAAAAGACCTAATGCTTGAAAATTGGGAAAGCTACGGAGGAGGCATTGTCTTGGTCAGGGGCAAGGATATGCAATGACCCGCACGACCCTCCGGTCTTGAAGGAGGGGTTGCTTTGTGCGCCGTGTATTATCAACTCCAATCTGATTTGGCCGTAGCATTGGGTGTTGCAATGTTGATAACTTGTTGTTTCTGACCAAATTCAGTTTTAGTAAAATGTTTATTGACTCGAACATGTTATCCAGCTGTTGGACAATGTTAAGATATTCGGGTGTAAATCGAGTTCATACAAAGAGTTTAAACAAGATTTTTAAGATTTAAATTAAAAATAAATATTTAAAAATGAAAAATGAAAATGAATTTAATGAATGAAAACGTTCGTTTGTGATCAGCGTCTACGGCATTTCCAAGCTGTCCAGCAAAGTCAGGATAATCGAAGATCCGAGAGACAGCTATTGTTTGTGTTCATTCACGATTGATTGCGATGAATTGCTTTCCATTTGAGTAGCTATACCACAAGTGAGTATGTTGACATGATTTTTGTGTACGGTTTTGCCAGTGGTAATGCTTCTGAAGCAGCAAGGGAGCCACACTCCTCCTGTGTACAACTCACACCCTAGCGAACATGTCGGATAGTATGAGGAAAAAATATTGGTAGATAATATTGTTTATGTCACTGATCCTTCTTTATCTAGTAAACTATCTGTTTTTTATCTACTAATTGTTTTTTGCCACTAAGGTTTTGGTTATCCTTCGATTATCCTGACTTTAGCCGTTCAGCTTAGAAATGCCGTAGACGATGCTTGCAAACGAACGGGTTTATGCATTTAACAAAACTAACTTAAATCGCCACTTGAAAGGTCTGGCGTTGTCACCATTCGATTCAGCGAGAAAAGTTACGTATATCCCGCCACCAACCTTTTTTCATCGAGACTTTTGGAAAAATCTCAATTTTAACAGAAAACACACGTTTTTCTGCAGTTAAACACCATTCGCTTAACTAAAAATATTTTCAAAAACCAGAACGACTACACCGTTGGAAAGCTGACATTTTGGCGCACGTTTTACCAGGCCTGCACAGTTCTGCGTCAAGCATTCATGGGGTTTCTAGGCGAGATGATAAACAGGCGGTTTCAAGATTTTGACAAAACTGCCATTTTGCGCAGCAATTGCACATCATCAATGCAATTTAAAAAAAGTTTTTTGACATCAAATAGATAGAAAATTCACCGCTCTTTCCAATCGCGAATAGCTCGGAAACGAGGCCTCTGGAAAAAAATTGCTAAGAGGCATTTTTGGTCGGAAATGAGTTGTAGAACACGTAGGAGTCGGACTGTGCATATCTCCATGAGTATATTAGGAGCTATATAATGTTACTTGCTCGTAGCTATACCAAGGAATACCGATGCAGCGCATATAATAATGAAGTTTGCCTCGAATTTCAATTGGAAAATGGAGTAAAGGTATTTGGCAGGTATAACTTAGGTGACTGGTGGTTTGCTGGGGGGAAATGGTAAATCTCATCTGGAGATTTGTAGCGTCCACGTGGTGAGCAGGATCCGAAAATGTCGTCCGAGGATGCAATTTGACGAACTTGACGAAACTTCGGGCCTGTACTTGAAACTGCAACGAACAGGTTCAAATATTTAGTTCCTTGCTAAGAGTAGAAGGGGGCGAGGTATGGTGGAGCGGCCCACCGAGAGAGCGGTAAAATTCAAATTATTCACGGCAACCTGAATATGATCAGATGTTGAAATGTACAACAGTTAGGTACCCGCCCAAAGGTTAGGTAGTTAGGTATACGCCCAAATTGTGGGTTTTTGCAATAATGTTGACATGTCGTCTGCCTGTGTTGACTTCATCCCCCTGGAACCGGAGTTCAGCAGACTCAAGTTTCCTTACATATGGCCACTTGAACATCTCGAAATGAACTCAAAAAACACGTTACCAACGAAACTTAACTCCGATCACGAAGATAAACAAAGTAGATTCGAACAACTAGAGGCGGAAATTCCGAATAGCAGGATGATCTTCTCCAATACTCCACCTCACCGCCATCTCTTGGGGTAAGGAAGAAACTCGAAGGTAAATACAAAGCAGAGTTATCACTTTTGTAAAGGTGCACTTTTGCAGAAATCGCTAATAAAGGGGGATGCAAAAGACTAGGATATCTTGAAATTTGAAAAATCAGTCTGAAAATTTACTATGATGGTCTCTCTCGTGGATCAATCGAGTTTTGAAAGAAGCGGACAATTTTGAGGTTCCTTTTCGTTAAGAGTTCTGTTGAATCTGACGCAATCATTCGATGAAAAGTTGAGTTTTGCTGGAACACTCCTCACTTGACACCTGAAGCAGCAATTCACGTTAATGAAGTCACTCATATCCCATCTGCAGAAACCAATATTCAGATTTCGAGTTTCTAGCTGTATTCTAATACCAGTATATTGCATTTGTAAAGGAGAACCCAAGGAAGATGTAAACGGTTGTGCAGTTAACTGATGGAGGCAGTGCGTACAACCAATGAAATAAATAAAGGTGTTGTTGAATAAAACCTTAGGGCGCTTCTGCCAAAGTTGAGGGTTCGCGGGTAGCCAACAATATCACAAAATATGCTGCTTTTCCACTACTTAGTTAGGAAAATGAAGTCACTTTGATAACTATGATACGAAGTCAGTCAAGTTAACAAGGGTGTAAGAGCCGGCTAAAACGAAGGAGAGAACTTTCCAGAGTCTGTTAACCAAAAAACGGGAAAATTTTGTTTGGAGGGGAAGTGAAGAAAATTTAGAGTGGGAAATCGCATGGAGCAGAGAGAGAGAGGGATAGTAGAAACCAATCAGGGACGGGGTTATAACTACCCCTGGAAACCCCAGGGTGTTAGGGGGGAGACTAGGGATGACTGACCGTTTGCCAGAAAAAAGGGTGGCTTGGGAAAACCCAACGGCACAAAGCAGCTTGGGGAATTTGGAGTCCAGTAAAGGCTTTAAATAGTTTCACATAGGAACGAGTTTAACGGACAAAGAGGTATCAACAATGGCGAGTATGGTCCCGTTTGCTGCGGACCTTGAATACGGGTCAAGTGTTGTTTTCAAGAGGTAATGACCCAAACACCGAAAAACTCTTCATGATCCAAAACCATTTCAGATACATCTGAACAGCATTCATCGCTAATCTCTTTTTAGACAACGAAAATTACAATAATTTCGATGTTTTAACAAGGAGATTTATCAGTAATCATAACATACCATCGTATAAAAGTTGTGTTGTTCTTTTTGAATTACCTGAGTAGCTAAAAACAAAATTATCTACCGACATGAAATTCACAACCAATTAAAAACAATCAATAGGATTTACTGCTCTTTTCGCTCGACTAGGGATGATCGACTCGCGAAATGAATCCTAATGAACGTGGTTTAATTAAATTTTGAGAGATCGAGGCAAGTTCATTACCCCCGATTCGCCGGCGGTCGATGAGCTCGGCGTTGATTCGTTTCTTACCGTAAAAACACCGGCTGTCGACGGGAGGATAAACATGATCGAGAGGATGGAGAAAGAATAATGTTTGGCCTCAAGTCAGCAGCAACTCTCTAGCCAAGTCCTTAAGTACACAACACAACTTAGCGGAGGCGGAAGTTTTCCCGAATCTCGTGGGTGTTCACGGAAAATCATAGGTGTCTGGGAAACGGCCTTCAACTTTCCAAGCTCCCATAGATTTTCAGACCACCACAATGTCAGAAAATTTAATTTTCTTATATTTACTTCATCAAATGCCGTTATTAAAAATTAAATGCTTCCCATAATGGCATTTTTTTCATCGTCAAACAGAAAACGCGGCAAATTCTTTCACTGGGGTTTATTCATTTGGCTTGCATTCATGATTTGCATTTCTACTAAGCTTTGGAGTGTGCGTGTTTCACAGGTGGTAGAGCGATTATTGAATTTCAGGAGGCACACAAATAGGATCAACTGATCAATCCAAATAGGTATTTTGGTTGAGGTTCAATAATCGCTCTATCACCTGTGAAACACGCACATTCCAAAGCTTAGTAGAAATTCAAATCATGAATGCAAGCCAAATGAATAATAAACCCCAGCGAAAGAATTTGCAGCGTTTTTTTTTTTTTTTTTTTATTGAACCTCAATACCCCACCACAATAAAAACATCTATAATTTATCGAGTCACTTTAGCACTCGTATTGCGTCAAAACTTCCCCAAATCCAAATTTAAACGATGTAGCCAGAGGTAGACTGATGTAGAGGAGGCACACAAATATGATCAACTGATCAATCAATTAGTAGAAATTCAAATCATGAATGCAAGCCAAATGAATGAAATTGAATAATAAACCCCAGTGAAAGAATTTGCAGCGTTTCATGCATATCAGAATGCTTCAACCTGTCTATCGGCTATAAACCCTTTTAGGAGTTCCAGTATCCACATTCACTACATCACTAAGTTACTGAAATCAAAGCAAAAAAACCTGTTGTTTGTTTTGATCGCAGTAACCTAGTGATGTAGTGAATGTGGATGCAAATGTTGGCACCATAAATCCCATACATCGGGAATGGTTTGAAAGCTTCGTTGAAACGTAAACCAACAACCTTTGAGGGGGGTTAAAAATCGTTTTTTCTTGGTCGATTGTAAAGGTTCATAATTGAAAATAATGAACCAACATTTTAAATCCCAGTGAATTAGTGAGAAACATTATTGTTCTTTGTTTCAACACACTCTTATCCTCTTGACCCCTCGTGTAATATTCAAGCGCAGTTGATAATCACCGGAATAACCCGGGCGTTTCCACCGAATAGCTTTTGATCTTCTCACGAGAAAACACGTGGCATCGGGTCTAAACAAGGCTAATCATCTCGGCTTCTCGCTAATTTTCCTTTTCCTTTTCAGGCACTACCGCTACGAACAGAAGTTGGCTTGTTTGCTGTGGAAAATCGAATTGCGGGACGTGACCATCATACCAACCACCAACACCGAGAGGAGCATGATGGTGAGAGTTCATCCCCTGGGCCCTACGACTTACCGGGCTTATAAATGTCTTAAAGTCGCAATGTTTTTCATATCGACTCCAGTTGTGCAGAACTCAATAGAAACTTACGACGAAGTGGGAATTAAGTATAGAGGTTAGGTTTTGCCATTAACAATCAGTCATAACGAAATCGCTGTTCCGAATATCACAGAGATATCACAAGAAAAGAGAATAAAATCCGAAAGAATTGAAACTCATTGGAGAAGACCCCAATGAGTTATTCAATTCAATATTCAATTTCAGCGAACCTGGGAACACAGAAATCCTTACTTTATTCGACTTGGCTCGGAAAATCAAATTTCAACCCCTAGGGAAGATTGAGGGAAGAAGAGGTGTCTACGGACTCTTGGAAGTTCAAATTCGATCTCAAGAACCCCAAAAACATAGAAATCCATACCCCACTCGACTTAGCGTGAGAACTCAAATTTCAACCCCTAGGAGGGGGTGATTGAGGGGTTAAGGGGTGCCTACAGGCTCTTGGAAGTTTAAATTCGATCTCAGGGACCCCAAAAACATAGAATAATTCTTAAAAAACACGATTAAATTTAGATAAAACACCATTACAGAAATAAGATCAATTTAAAAAAAATGTATATATATATTTAAAGGTAATAAATGTATAAATAATGAATAATATTCAATATAATATCCAAAAAACCCAGAAGTCATACCAGAATTTAATATACCATGATTAACACTAGCATATAAGTATATTCTATATATACAACCAACAAAAGAAGAAAATATTAGATAAAATACAGATATAGAACTGAAAGATATAATACTATTAATTAATATAATTTACCCCACTCGACTTGACGTGAGAACTCAAATTTCAACCCCTAGGAGGGGGTGATTGAGGGGTTAAGGGGTGCCTACAGGCTCTTGGAAGTTTAAATTCGATCTCAGAGACCCTAAAAACATAGAAATCCATACCCCACTCGACTTGACGTGAGAACTCAAATTTCAACCCCTAGGAGGGGGTGATTGAGGGAATAAGAGGTGTCTACGGACTCTTGGAAGTTTAAATTCGATCTCAGGGACCCCAAAAACATAGAAATCCATACCCAATCGACTTGACGTGAGAACTCCAATTTCAACCTCTAGGAGGGGGTGATTGAGGGGTATAGGGGGTGCCTACAGGTTCTTGGAAGTTTAAATTCTATCTCAGGGACCCCAAAAACATAGAAATCCATACCCCACTCGACTTTGACATGAGAACTCAAATTTCAACCCCTAGGAGGGTCGCTCCCTCATAGGGGTTGAAATTGAGGGTGGCTCCCCCCGATTGAGGGGGAGGTAGTTTCCCCCAAGTACTCTCCTTGTTTGAAGTTAAAATAAAAATGTAGAAATTCACTTAAAAAGATGTCGTGGTTCATCCCAATCTCATGACTCAAAAGAAGGTTCCGACACCAATTTAAAAGTTGTTTTTTTGGCCATAGCTCAAAATTTTGGGGTCAGGAGATTTTCCGGACCTTGGATTCGAATTCAGCATCGAAAAATACATAGGGATACCCTAGTCTACTTAACGGATTTTGACTTTTTTTGTGGGGCTGTGTTATTATAGCCCCAAATACATTTTTGGCGAACCCCCACTTGCCTACGAAAAAATGGATCATTTTCGGATTGAATATGGATTTTTTGGATTCTGAGTGCTTCTAAGCCAGGGGTTCCCCTTATTTTCACCTCGGCCCCCCTAGGTCGGTGTGACCTTTGGTCAATGTAAGTACACTCTCCCTCTCCTCAAAAATGCTAAATATAAGTATAATTATGGTATAATTTAATGAATAAATTCAAATTCAAACGGATTTTTTTATTAATAGAATGTAGGTAGGTGTACCTGATTAAAATACTGAATTTCAAGGCTTATACTATTTTATTTTTATTTTTTAAAGGTTAATGTAAGGTGGCCATCCGTCCCGCTTTTTAGGTTAGTGTCCCGCTGTCCCCAGATTTACTCGGAGGACGCTATTATGTCCCACTTTGGCAGGATAAACAAATAAACGTCCCGCTTTAAATATTATTTTATATTATATGCTGAAGTAAAATGTTCTTGACTGACTCTTTCACAATATAAATAGAAAAGCAACAAGGAAATTGCATACACTTAAGACTTGAACGTGTTGTTTATTTGGTTCCTTGTAAATTATACCAGCATCGGGAAATTTGGTAGTTTTGGATTGGCACTTCTACCCGACGGACCAGAGAGAGACTTTTACAAGTCTGGTAAAATAAGATGTTTCACAAACTTGTCTACAAAGTTTTCCAATTATTTTCTCCTCCCGGTCGGACAGTACACTGCATTCAGTTAATTTTACTGGGTAACTAATTTTTTCAATTGTTGAATGTGCTTTTTGTTTGTTTCATTATTAATAAATTAATTTAACTGATGGTCCAATTAGTGTAATTGTGCTACTATTACTACCTGAACAGTAAAGTTTTCCTATTCTTATTTCTGTAAATTTAAGTGCTCTAACAGATAAAATAATGGGTTTAGGACGTTTAGTTGTCTCAATATAGAAAATATCTTTCACACGGTATCTGGGGGGGGGGGGGGGGGACCTTAGGTTAATGTGACACTTACTTTTTTTTTAGGGGACTAATTTTGCAATTTTTGGAGGAATTTTCGACAAAGCGCTCTTTAGATCACTTTCGACATTAAGGCGGTTTCGGGATTTAGGTTTTGATGCCAGTAAGTGTGCAAATACCGATTCACATAGAAGGTAGTGGAGAAAGGCACAAGAATTTTCAACTATTTCCAACTAGAAATATTCTATCCAGATCGTATCTAACTCTGCTGCTTCTAAGGCCATTCGGAGTCGGATCGCTCTGTAAATCTCTCGCTTATTGTCAGTTCAAGAGCCCCGATCGCGCCTCCCGTGGAGACCCTTCACGCCCACCTGGTGTGGAATCTCTGTTATAATCCGTTCGGAACTGGCTCTAATCCGTTCAACACCTGAAAATACTTTGAAATCGATGTCATTATATTATGCTGACACAAATGTCATTATATTATGCTGAGGTATTTTGGAAGGTTCTTTCCTTTTTTCTGACTTTAATACGGCGCGAAACCACAATTTATCTTCAAACGTTGATCTTCTTACAGCTTCTACCCGGTCAAGTATGCAGGCAGAGCATCCTTCGCAGCATAGTTCCCGAAGTGTCGCCCAAACGAGCTTACACCAACATTGGCTTCTACAAAGGGAACACAGTGGCCATCAAGGCCGTTCACAAGAAGTCCGTCGATCTGACCAGGAACATCAGGAAAGAACTCAAACAAGTGAGAAATATTGAACGAAATATGAGTAAAATGCCTCACTTTTTGTAACAGTTCTGGATCAATCACAGGAATTGGCCGTAGGAACGTTCAAACGTTGTTATTTGAGTGAATAATCATTGTTGATTCGCATCGGATTTAGCCAGGGTTGGATAATATTTTTTCGCGGCAATGAAAAAAAGAAGAGAACGAGAACGGAACAGGTGTCACTGCCAGACTAAGAAATTCCCAAAGCCCAGTGTCATCATATGATGACATTTAAAAAATACGTCAAAATTGTTTTTTATTCGTTACTACAGCAATACACCCACACAAAAGAAAATTTCTGCTCCATTGAATTCTATGTAGGAATAACCTCGACCCGCGGGTTGGAAGCATTGTGCTTTGGTTCGAATGGATTAGTTTTACGATTGTCACCACGTATGAGAATTATTCTACGAATCCCTTCCTCTTATTTTTAACTCGCATCATAATATTCATTGTAACATTCATAGGTATGAAATAGATAAAAAACGCTGCAAATTCTTTTTCTGGGGTTTATTATTCAATCGGAATGCGTTCATGATTTGAATTTCTACTAAGCTTTGGAGTGTACGTGTTTCACAGGATAGGGCAATTATTGAATTTCAGGAGATATGCATAGAGCACGTAAATCTGTTCTCAACCAAAATACCTATTTGGACTGATCAGTTGATCATATTTGTGTGCCTCCTGAAATTCAATAATCGCCCTATCCTGTGAAACACGCAGACTCCAAAGCTTAGTAGAAATTCAAATCATGAACGCAAGCCTATTGAATAATAAACCCCAGTGAAAGAATTTGCAGCGTTTTTTTATTGAACCTCAATACCCCCCCACAATAAAAACATTTATAATTTATGAAGTCCTTTGGCACTCGTATTGCGTTAAAACTTCCCCAAATCCAAATTCAAACGATGTAGCCAAAGGTAGACAGATGTAGAGGGGGCACACAAATATCATCAACTGATCAATCCAAATAGGTGTTTTGGATGAGAACCGATTTACGTGGTCTATGCATATCTCCTGAAATTCGATAACCGCTCTATCACCTGTAAAACACAGACACTCCGAAGCTTAGTACAGATTCAAATCACGAACGCAAGCCAATTGAATAATAAACCCCAGTGAAAGAATACTTATTTACCCCAGTAATAATATTGAATAATAAACCCCAGTAATAATATTGAATAATATTTACCTATATATTATCAGAATGCTTCAACCCGTGTATCGGCTACTAACTACACTACAAGTTTTCACATCGGCTATCACTCCAGTATCCACATTCAATACAACTCGACGCTATCGGCCGGACATCACTAGGTTACAAACAAACAATAATAAACGAAAAAACGCAAATGTTGGCACCATAAATCGGGCCATACATCGGGAATGGTTTGACCTACGGACGTGGGGAAGGGCTCATTCGATTCCTAATGGTATGTTCTTCAAATAGGAAAATATTTAGGCCGATTCAACTAGTTTTGAGGTTTTCAGGGATTTTACAAAACTTTTACAGCCCTAAAAGGGCACTTTAAATTGAGTGAGGGGCTCAAGAATTTTGCGTCGTCGGACCAAGAAGGATTTTTCCTGAAAATTTCAGATTTTTGCTCCAGCCGTTTCGGAGATATCGTGCGTACGGCGGACGGACGGAAAATTTTTTATTGCAGATTCGGATTCTACACCCTTTGAAACGTAAACCATGAAATTTTCAGGGGGGTTAGAATTTTTTTTTCCAGAGCGATTACAATGGTTTATTATTGAATAATAAACCAAAAAGCGGGACAGTAGACCTCTATGGTTCTACAGCCAGATCATTTAAATGATTAATTTTACACATTCAAGTACCGAAGATGAAAAATTGCCTATGCAACCTACAAATATGGGAGTCTAGCTCAGAGGAGGGGAGCTAGTAAACAGAGATGAAAGCTACGGCTGTGGGGGGGGGGGCTAACAAGGGTTTACGTGAGCGCATTCTGTGTTCATAAACGGTACTTAATAAGCCTAACCAACTCCCTGGAAAAATCTGTAGATTCAACCACAGCACCAGAGAGACTAGTGCTTGCCAAGGTGGCAGGTACACGAATGACCCCCTCATGCGGACGGAAAAGTGGTGATGCCGGGATAACAAAGGGCGGAAGGAGCCCATCCGAAGGTTAGTTGAAGGAGTTTTGAGCGGGGGGGGGGGGGGGGGGGTGGAACTGTCGGGTCGGTCGCTAAGAACTGGATTTTACTCCTGTTAATCATTTAAATGATAAAAATGATGCAATGTTTCTTACACTTGTTGTTGTACTAGATACGTGAACTTCGTCATGAGAACATCATCACGTTCATCGGCGCTTGCGTGGAAGCTGGGAACGTCTGCATCCTAACAGTCTACTGCGCTCGTGGCAGCCTCGAAGACGTACTTGCCAACGAAGACCTTCACCTGGACGGAATGTTTGTGTCATCTCTCATAGCCGATATCATCAAGGTGAATATTAACCCTCGTGCAGACAAAACAGCTCGTGGAAATTCATTTTAAAATCCAAATTTTATGTGAAAGGACCTCAACATAAAAAAACCCTCTCGTTTTTCATAATTCACAGGTTCCTGCATCTATTTATCTAAGCCTAAGTCAAAATAAGACTAATATTTCCCCTTGTCTTTGGTAGATTCCATTTCAAAGAATAAAATTAAACAAGAAGCTTTTATTTAAATGCCCTAAAAAGAAGGAAATACATTTTTACATGGATTTTTCCTGAAAATGTCAGCTTTTTTGCTTCAGTCGTTTGGGAGAAATCGTGCGTTCGGCGGACGGACGGAAAATTTTTTATTGCAGATTCGGATTCTACACCCTTTGAAACGTAAACGTAATATGAGTTCCTCAACAGCCGAAGCAATACTTCAGAGGAAATTCCTAAAAAAATGTTGTTCACTTGTCGAACAAGCCAGCACATCAGTTGCAAAGAACCTAACGCCGATAATGAATAGTCAACGGAAAAAAACCTTCTAACAACTACCACACTTCGTAATTGTTCATTCGCAAACGCTCTTCCTCTGATGTCCTCTTCAGAAAACTGTTCCTTCATGAATAATATTTACATAATTTATACGGGCGATCAAATTAATGAGCTCATGAATCGCAATAGATTGAAGTCCACCCAGATTGAAACTTCGCGGGACTTTAATTGAGAGGTAATGGAAACTGATGGCAAATTAGTTTCGTAAGTAAAAGACGAGAGAAATATTATCATTGGATAATGGAGCAAACTGCGGTACGATCCTATAATCAAGAAGTTGAAGGAAGAAGTAGAAAAATACTCCAAAATCGAGAATAAACGTTGCAAATCATTTTACATTAAGGTTTATCATTTCTTTGCATTTCACTTCCAACCATTTCATTTATCGCTTTTCTTAACTAATTTCTGAGCACATTGTTTCGGAGATGACTTCGTCTTTAACAACTAGGTAAGGATAATTGCTTACCGCGAGAATAAGAATGAATTAAATACACCTTCCTTTATGTTTAACAAAAGCTGATATTTACCAACCAAAAATGGTGGGTTAGATAATAACAGAAATCGAAGAACTGAAAATGCAAGAGATGAAGATGAACACCTTTGCTTCATCAGTCCGCAAAAGTGTTATAAAAGTGACAATATACTCGGTTTCTTAATAATTATATTTCAATTAATTCAGCTAATTCGGTCGTCGCAGTTTGTGATTCGATTTGGACTAAGTTCACAGCTGCTTACATTCATTTTCGCCTTGGGTCGTCATCAAATGCTACGAAATTTCTTCCTGACGGATTGATAATTGATTCTGGTCGTGAGTAATTCCGGCAAACTCACTCGCTTAGGGCTTTCTGATGAAATCTCAACCAAGATTCGTGAGAATAGAATAGAATCCCTGTAGCTTAACAATTCGACACTTGGTGGAAAGAACCCCAGCTATCCCTGATTCTTCTGTTAATATCCCAAGAACATTCGAAGAACAGTTGAAAGATGAAACATTTCATTTACCAATTTTGTTCTTCTTGGTGAGCTCTTTATCATTGTACCACCAAATCTGATCTGTTTTGTGTAATTTAATTTGCTCCTTTGTTCGGCGTCAATGACCGAATGTAATGAGTCCAATGAACAAACAAAAAATTCACTTCCTCGTATCTATACATTTATTTTCTACCTAATAATGACCTGATGAAAGACACCAGATCTGTGGGGTTTTTGTGGAATTCTGCAAAAAACCCACAAGTCCCAGCATTTCCCCCTCCCTAGCCATAGGATGCATTTCAACAACTCAGCATTGGTATTGATAACATTCGGATGCCTAGAGAGTTTATATAAACAAGTGGGTGTGGCACATAGCTTCCTCGTATCCATAACATGACTGTATAGATCATTGAAAATTATTATTGACTAAAGAACTTCGTTCAATTAGGCGAAGTAGATATTAAATGAGGGTAAATTTATTGTTATGCAGGAGCATAACTTGAGAAAATAAAGGTAGGCATGTTCAACTATTGAACAAACTATAAAATATACCTAATAAGTCCGAACAATCCCTGAAAATTTCATCGAAATCGGTCAAGAACTCCCGGAGTTATGCTTGTGGCAAGGATTTCACGTTTGCGCATGCGCAGAGGCTACTATTGATCCGGGGGTCATGAAACGCATAGGGGACCATCTACACATCAAACCGAACAATCCCTGAAAATTTCATCGAAATTGGTCAAGAACTCCCGGAGTTATGCGCGTAACAAGGATTTCACGTTTGCGCATGCGCAGAGACCACTATTGATCCGGGGTCATGAAACTCATAGGGGACCATCTACACATCAAACCGAACAATCCCTGAAAATTTCATCGAAATTGGTCAAGAACTCCCGGAGTTATGCGCGTAACAAGGATTTCACGTTTGCGCATGCGCAGAGGCTACTATTGATCCGGGGGTCATGAAACCTATAGGGGACCATCTACACCCCAACCCGCACAATCCCTGAAAATTTCATCAAAATCGGACTATAACTTCGTGTAGTTTTGCCCTTAACAAGGATTTGCTGACAGACAGAAAGACACACAGACAGACACACGGAACCGAAATTGTTCAGAAAGGTCTAAAACGCAAAATGCTGATTTTTTGATTTTGGAGACAAAAAAATTGTCACATTCCGAAAGTGAAAACAATGCTTCCGCTACCTTAGTGGACTCGGAAGCAAAAATTTAAAAAAAAATTAGTCATGAATGGGATGAAGATAGAGGGTTTTTTTATGTTCCTGAACATTTGCATTTTATGACTAATGGGATTTTTGCTATCAACCCCTCAATTTTAAAGTTATGCGTCATAATCCGTTTTTTGTTCTAATGTTGTCATAATTTGGTTGCGAGGACATGTTTCTCATCATATTCAAAAATTGTGCTCTATTAATTTTTTCAAACTTTTTCAAGTTACTTATTAAGTGTTTCGCACTACAAGCAATATTAAACTAGTTTACTTAGTCTAGAGAAAACAAGACACTCGGTTTTGACCGTCTTTTTGGAGTTAAGTAGGTTAAAAATTACAGTAGCAATGAAAAATGTGAAAACTCAGGACTCATAAACTATGAATGAAATGTTTTAACCGTTGAATAGGTACATTCCCTATAAAATGAATATTGGCATGTATAATTATATTATTACTGGCATTGTTCTCTCATTGTCTACTTGGGATTCATCAAGTTAGTGCTAACTTCTCGAGACTACCATTCTGTCCTTTTTCAACCGATTCGACGCGTGTCATCACAATATAAATTCGAATACTGCTTAACATTCAGTAATACAAGTTTCCTCATATTTTTGTACATTTGAAGGCAGAGAGTCCATTTCCTCCCCATTCTCGCCTTTCCAACGTAGGCAGTTTTCAGTGATAACAGTTGGTAAAAGGGTATTATTTCCGTCGGAGCAAAACTGCCAGTTTTCCCCATTTGTCAGTCGTAACTGACAGTTACTTAACTCGTCAGCATCACGTTGAAATACGACGCTCTTCGTTCTAGGGTATGATCTACCTCCACGACAGTGAAATCATTTCTCACGGGAATCTCCGGTCGAGCAACTGTCTCGTGGACTCGAGATGGGTCTTGCAGATTTCAGACTTCGGCCTCCACGAGTTCAAAGGTACAGAAGTCAAATCAAATACACCTAAGGTAACGGTACCGGTAGTGGCCACAGTTAAGAATTTTTTCTTTAGTTTTGACAATTGTGGGCCAACAGTAGTACTGACTTTCTTCAGGACTCATTTAGAATATAGCCCGACTCTTCCCTAACATATCCATTGCCTAAAACTATCAAAAGAACAATTTTTTTCTATTTTTTATTAATTTTTTCACACACCTTTATTTTGATCTAGTAGTGGCCACATCAAATTACGAAATTTCCAGTAGTGGCCACGTGCATGTCTCAGTAGTGGCCACTTGAAAATTTGCCCTCCTTACGTGTTTAATATCATTAAATTCAATACCAGATGAACAAAATTGATTCTATCCAGTAGAAGCTCTAGGATACAGCCCAACAAACGAGGAAACTAGGGACGGTCATATTGAGAAGTAAACCACAATTTCCAATGATGCTCTGCGCACTCCTAGTTCAACCTCTGACTACAAGATGACATGAGCTGTACCTCCTGCAAGTTTGAAGCCACTAGGAGACCGCGAATCCTTATTTCTCAAATATAAACTTTAAAATGGCCGTTAACTACCGGTGCCGTTACCTTACATTGTTTCAGATCATAGACCTAAACGATATGACGTGGAAATTCCGTGCATCGCTGCTCGTCCTTTGTCCAACTTACAAATGTCAACCATGACGTTACAGTATTAATTGTTTCATCATGCCAACATCTATTTGGACATGACAAGTATATTTTCTGATTTTTGACTAGATCAAAAAGATTTTATCGACTAATGTATTTAATATAGCTAAGGTGATTACTGTAAGGCAATTATTCATGGACCTTTTCCGTTAGAGACCTCAGCATCTTGGAAAAGTGGTTGATAGCGGAACAAAAAGTTTCCTAAGTGTTTTAATAATAATTAAACGTAAATTTATGTCAAGTTTCGGTCAAAAAACGCTGCAAATTCTTCCACTGGGGTTTATTATTCAATTGGCTTGCGTTCATGATTTGAATTTCTACTAAGCTTTGGAGTGTGCGTGTTTCACAGGTGATAGAGTGATTATTGAATTTCAGGAGGCACAAGAACATGATCAACTGAACACTCCAAATAGGTATTTTGGTTGAGAACAGATTTTCGTGCTCTATGCATATCTCCTGAAGTTCAATAATCGCTCTATCACCTGTGAAACACGCACACTCCAAAGCTTAGTAGAAATTCAAATCATGAACGCAAGCCAAATTGAATAATAAACCCCAGTGGAAGAATTTGCAGCCTTTTTTGTGGTTATCAGAATGCTTCAACCCGTGTATCGGCTACAAAGCCTTCTAGGAGTTCACTCCAGTATCCACATTACTACATCACTACGTCACTAGGTTACTTATATCAACACAAAAACAATAATAAACTAAAATAACGCGAATGTTGGCACCATAAATCGGGCCATAGATCGGGAATGGTTTGACCTACGGACCTGGGGAAGGGCTAATTCGATTCCTCGTGGAGTGTTCTTCAAAAAGAGTACAAATTTAGTAGTTTAGAGTACAAACCATGAAATTTTTAGGGGGCGTTAAAAGTTTTTTCAAGAGCGATTACAATGGTTTATTAGTGAATAATAAACCAAAATACAAACAGATCCTAGATATTAAAAGCAATTTAAATTATTCTACAAAGCATTATCATTTCTTTATCAAATACCTAACTCTACATCATTCAATAACATCCATAAACTTTTCACACTCCGTTAACTTCATTACCTACTTGATATATGTAACCAATGGTTGGTTTTTAATCAGTAATCAGTTTCAACGACACCATTTCTTCATTTATTTATATCAAGCTTAATTATTATGTAGTTAGTTGTTATGACGGTTAGTCCGTGATATTGAGTTGAATTTTTATGAAGTTATATTTTTCTGTCCGATTTGACTTTTATTCTCGTCCACGATAAGCTCAACGCGAAAAGTTTGAAGTAATTGGCCTTTAACTGAGACATCAAAAAAGCTCAAAGAAAACTGATGTTGATCTACGAAATTTCAAGGATGAAGAAGAAAGTTTTAATTAGGGGGTTATTGCCAAGGATTGCTCCTTCTATAAGACTTTCAGAAATAAGTAAAAATCGTTGGCCGTCCTTCCTTTTAAAATAGTTTATAATTTGAGATCAAAGATGAATTTCTTTCGTTGAACTGTCGACTGGAGTACGGGATCAAATATGTCCAAGTTCGGTTTGTTATTAAAAAGAGTGCTTCACAAAATGTCTTGATGAGTTACAAGAAACAAGTTTGTATCCATCAGTGAAGAAAAGCACCATAGGTGATAATGCCACTTTGGACGATATGAAATAAAAAGCTAATCTACCACCTCATTGGTAGTTGAGAAAGGGAAGGGTTAGTTAACTTTGCTACAAAAGCTGATTTGGCTCGCAGAGTTGCCTCAATTAAACTATTAGATCAGAAATCAACTGATTGATCCCCATGTATGATTGACGACATACCAGCAGTAGAAGTCTGGAATCATGACAGGGAGGCATTCTTGAGCATCTCATTATGTTTATGGTTCAGCTTTTCTGTCCTTAATAAATTCAAGGATATGTTTGAAAATTTGTTTTCTCATGTTCATCAGGTTCTGAAATCTTTAAGGCAACCACAATTTTTTCCCTTAAGCTTTTCTATAAGTTGTCTTCTTTGTTCCTGGAATGTGGAACACTTGAATATCAGGTGGTTTGAATCTCCTTCATCTCCATTGTTACAGCTCGTGCATTCTGCCTCAGTCAATAGAATATCTTGACTTAATTATTAGCATAGGGGTATATCGGGGAGTCATGCGAACTATTCAGTCAACTAAATTGCTTGCTTTCAATGTTTGCTTCTAAAACTTGTGAGGTGATGGAATGGTATAGTTGCCCCTTCCAAGCAGGTAGATGCATTGTATTAATGATCCGCCACGCTCAGAAGTTGATTCAGACGCCATCCATCACTAACTGCTTCTGGAATTTGACAAGGGCGCTTTTCATCGGCTGGTTGAGCCTAAGGGGTATTTTCTAGCCTCATCAATCTATAAAGATGAAATTTTACCACCGTAAAGATTGAATTATTTGAGCCTATGGTCCTATTCCAGAGCTTCATGAGGTAATAAAAACATTGAAGATCTGATTTGGTATTCAAGATCAAATACAAACTATTTCTGTCTATTATCCCATTCTATACACATCCCATTCTAAGGGGGCAGATTCCACTTTTATTTTTTATATCTTTTCCAAAATATGTCCAAGGGGCCACATAAGACCCGCCGAGCGTTTTCACCTTTGAACTTGAGAAAGTAAGAAACACCGTTTTGGAAAAGGGTCTTGATTTTAAACGTTTGAAAGATGTTACTTCTGATGGAGGACGTTATATGTGCGGGTCGAAAACTTCAAGGAACGAACGATTTCTAATTTATACTCCATTATCAAAGCTTTTATAATGAAACTGGCTCTTTTCAAACGCATACCGCAATGAAAAACCTGGTCCATTTCCCAACCTGTTACAACCTTCAATCCAAAAATGATGAAGAGTTTTCGAGTGGATTTGCTGTAAATCTTATCAGGCGCCTGCAAGACCAGTTTGAGACACGTTTTCATGATTTTCAGGAAGCATCTTCAAACATCAGGAGTTTTTAATACCCTTTCACTGCAACAGTCGAAGAGTTAACTCCTTAAGAATTAATAGGGATCGCATAGCTTCCCTATCAACTACTGCTGACATTTTTCTATTTGCCGATGATACTGCTGTGCTGGTCACAGGTCCTTCGTGGGAAATGGTGTTCGAGGAGACACAGAGGCTGCTGGATAAGTTAAATGGCTGGCTACTTGGTAGCTATCTCACACTAAACACATCGAAGACAAAGTACATGCTAATTGGTGGAGGTAGTGTTCCTGGTGATGGCACTCTGACAATTCATTCCTGCACACCAGGGGTGTCCTGTAGATGCGTGCGGCTGGAAAGAGTCTCCAAGTTCAAATACCTTGGGGTCATGATAGACTCAGCGCTGTTGTGGAAAGAGCATGTGTCTTACCTCTACTCCAAACTTCGTAAATTCATGTACCTATTTTACCACGTGAGATCCATTCTTTCGGCAGAACGCCTAAAACTGGTATTTATCACTCGTCCAGTCATCGCTCCAGTATGGCATGTTGGTGTGGGGAGGAGCTCTTCCAAGCTGTGTACGTAAAGTGTCGGTGCTGCAGAAGGCAATCCTAAAGGTCATGCTTGGCAAGCCCAAGCGATATTCTAGCGAGGAAATCTTCCAGGACGCAAAGGTATTTAATTTGAGGCAGCTTTTCATTAAAGGATTAGTCCTATTTTACTACTGCAACCCTTCAATTGTGAACAACCCTAACATTCACGTTTACTCCACCCGTTTTCAACTCCTCCATCATGTGGTAAATCCAAGAATAAACCTGAAGCTTACTTCACGCAGCCCGCAGTACTTGGTATATCTAGTTTACAATTCCTTGCCAACAGATATGAAAAACCCTACTAACATAACCCTTCAAAAGGATGATATTTACCTGGCTAATTAATTTGGGGCCAGCAAATGCTGATGCCATTCTCACAAGCATTTACATTCGATAGCTTATTTTCTCTCCCACAAGTAATGCTGATGTCGCGCCGAGATAGGAAGCCACGTTTTAATTTGGAAATTAAAAATTGATTAATCATTATAAATAATAATTGTTATATAATAATATTAATAATAGAGAATGAAATAATTACCGCTTGAGACCTAAATTGTAAACTTTTACTTATTTGTTAAATCATGCAACTATAATCCGTCAATACAGGCTCTGACTACTGACGGATTATATTATTCAATAATTATTAACTTTCGGTTTGTACATTGTAGTTATAAGGAATAATAAGATAATGATAAGAATAAGACCTCACATTGAAACTACTCACGTTTTATGTTGCAATATTACCTGTACAGCGTTCTCATAAATTTAATTTATTCCTCTCTGAATGTAAATCTCTCTTTTTTCTCTTATACAATGTTCGCCTCACGCATTCGCGGAAAACTTTCAATTTGGCCCACCTTGAAAAAAAACGCTGCAAATTCTTTCACTGGGGTTTATTATTCAATTGGCTTGCGTTCATGATTTGAATTTCTACTAAGCTTTGGAGTGTGCGTGTTTCACAGGATAGAACGATTATTGAATTTCAGGAGATATGCATAGAGCACGTAAATCTGTTCTCAACCAAAACACCTATTTGGATTGATCAGTTGATCATATTTGTGTGCCTCCTGAAATTCAATAATCGCTCTATCACTGTGAAACACGCACACTCCAAAGCTTAGTAGAAATTCAAATCATGAACGCAAGCCAATTGAATAATAAACCCCAGTGAAAGAATTTGCAGCGTTTTTTTTTAAATAGATTTAACTGTTATAGCTGAAGATAACTGATAGATAAAACTTTAGAGGCTTGAGTTGGTACATCACCATGGAACGAATAAAATAAATAGTTCTGTAAAAACTGTTATTGTTGAACTAGTAGTCAAGTGGATAACAGGCGGCTGATGGAATGGATTAGTTGCCCCATCCAAGGACTGGGAGTTTTACCCGCAACCTCCAGAGCAGCCCCCCTGAAACTATAAAGCATCAGGTTTATGCTCAGGTTTTGCAGTTTCAAGAAACGGGATGAGGGAACTAGGTAATATATCCATTACAAGAGTTAAATTAGAATCCACTAATCAGAGGAAGTATTATTTTTAAAAACTACTGTTAGTGGTTAACTACCGTAAAAAGATTACACAGGTCTAAAAAAAAAAAAAAAAAAGGCATGCCCTTTTGAGGAAACTAGGCATTTTCTATGTATTTTGACGCGCTGAACACGATTCCGAAGTCCGTTTGTCCACATCAGGCTCCAATTTCTTTTTAAATTGCAAAATATAACCTCAAAATAGCCGTAATATATTTTGAAATTTAAAAAAAATGTAGGCTAATGACGACAAACGGACTTCGGAATCGTGTTCAGCGCATCAAAATACATCAAAAATGCCCAGTTTCCTCAAAAGGGCAGGCCTTTTTTTTTTGTCGACCTGTGTTATTATTTAAGCCTTTAGACATGTAACTTACGATCTGAAGCGTTGTATCAAAACTCGGGACGTACCTGTAACAAAGAAGAAACAAAATATTAGCAATGCAGTAAGGAACGTTGGCGTTGGTATTGTATATTTCTTAAAATAGTGCGATAGTAAGTGAAAAACGTATTCGAAAATAATAATTTCGTATAATAATTTCAGGTTTATTAGAATGGATGAACAATATGATGTAATCAGGACAAATTTATGGTGCTGCATGTGGTGGGACCAACTTTATGGTCCTCCAAATATCAACTTATCTTTTGGTAACAGAGAATTGTGAATCAGAAGATCAATTGAGTAATTCTAAAGTGACAACATTAGTGCTTAGTAACATTAGTAATTCTAAAGTGAGAACAGATCTACGTGCTCCGTGCATATCTCCTGAAATTCAATAATCGCTCTATCCTGTGAAACACGCACACTCCAAAGCTTAGTAGAAATTCAAATCATGAACGCAAGCCAATTGAATAATAAACCCCAGTGAAAGAATTTGCAGCGTTTTTTTATTGAACCTCAATACCCCCCCCCCCCCCCCAATAAAAACATCTATAATTTATCAAGTCCTTTAGCACTCGTATTGCGTTAAAACTTCCCCAAATCCAAATTTAAACGATGTAGCCAAAGGTAAACTGATGTAGAGGAGGCACACAAATATCATCAACTGATCAATCCAAATAGGTGTTTTGGTTGAGAACCGATTTACGTGGTGTATGCATATCTCCTGAAATTCAATAATCGCTCTATCACCGGTGAAACACGCACACTCCGAAGCTTAGTAGAAATTCAAATCATGAATGCAACTCAAATGAATAAAATTGAATAATAAACCCCACTGAAAGAATTTGCAGTGTGCGTGTCTCACAGGTGATAAAGCGATTATTGAATTTCAGGAGGCACACAAATATGATCAACTGATCAATCCAAATAGGTATTTTGGTTGAGAACAGATTTACGTGCTCTATGCATATCTCCTGAAATTCAATAATCGCTCTATCACCTGTGAAACACGCACACTCCGAAGCTTAGTACAGATTGAAATCATGAACGCAAGCCAATTGAATAATAAACCCCAGTGGAAGAATACTTATTTACCCCAGTAATAATATTGAATAATATTTACCTATATATTATCAGCGTTTCATGCATAGAAGAATGCTTCAACCCGTGTATCGGCTATAAACTACAAGTATCCATCGGCTATCACTCCAGTATCCACATTCACTACAACTCGACGCTATCGGCATCACTAGGTTACAAACAAACAATAATAAACCAAAAAACGCAAATGTTGTCACCATAAATCGGGCCATACATCGGGAATGGTTTGACCTACGGACCTGAGGAGGGGCTCATTCGATTCCTTATGGTATGTTCTTCAAATAGGTATAAATTTAGGCCGCTTCGACTTGTTTTGAGGTTTTTAGGGATTTTACAAAACTTTGACAGCCCTTAAAGGGCACTTTAAATTGAGTGAGAGAGCTGGCTCAAGAATTGGGGCGTCGTCGGACCAAGATGGATTTTTCCTGAAAATTTCAGATCTTTTGCTCCAGCCGTTTGGGAGAAATCGTGCGTACGGCGGACGGATGGAAAATTGTTTATTGCAGATTCGGATTCTACACCCTTTGAAACGTAAACCATGAAATTTTCAGGGGGGTTAGAATTTTGTTTTTCCAGAGCGATTACAATGGTTTATTATTGAATAATAAACCAAAAGGTTTTTGATCCCTGTTTTAGATAAATAAATGACACCTTTTGCTGGATCCATATCAGCAGTCATAGTGGTTCCGTTTAACCGATGAACTTATTCCATTTCCAGAATGGAGCCAAAAAACGTCTGCCAAGTGGGTGTGGCAATAGCTTCCTCGTATCCATAACATGACTGTATAGATCATTGAAAATTATTATTGACTAAAGAACTTCGTTCAATTAGGCGATGTAAATATTGAATTATGGTAAATTTATTGTTATGTTATTTATTGTTATACTTGAGAAAATAAAGGTAGGCATGTTCTATTGAACAGACTATAAAATATACCTAATAATAAAAATTGACATTGAAGCTGAATGGATAGATGACTGAAGTGATAAATAATGATGGTTCAATATGGTTCGATCCAAGCTCGAGGCTAAAACTTTATTTTCTCTTTATTACTCACGAGGACCATCTTTACATCAGTCCGAACAATCCCTGAAAATTTCATCGAAATCAGTCATGAACTCCCGGAGTTATGCGTGTAACAAGGATTTCACGTTTGCGGATGCGCAGAGGCTACTATTGATCCGGGGGTCATGAAACTTATAGGGGACCATCTACACATCAAACCGAACAATCCCTGAAAATTTCATCGAAATTGGTCAAGAACTCCCGGAGTTATGCGCGTAACAAGGATTTCACGTTTGCGCATGCGTAGAGGCTACTATTGATCCGGGAGTCATGAAACCTATAGGGGACCATCTACACCCCAACCCGCACAATCCCTGAAAATTTCATCAAAATCGGACTATAACTTCGTGTAGTTTTCCCGTAACAAGGATTTGCTGACAGACAGACAGACACACACACACACACACACACACGGAACCAAAATTGTTCAGAAAGGTCTAAAACGCAAAATGCGAGTGGAATTTTTGATTTTGGAGACAAAAAAATTTTCACATTCCGAAAGTCAAAAACAATGCTTCCGCTACCTTGGTAGACTCGGAACCAATAATATTGATTGTTTTTGTCAAGATGAAGTTTGGGACGTCCATGAAAGGTAGAGCTGGAAGCACCTCCCCTTACATAAATAGCAACATATACGAATTTAGAAACAAGATTCGGTGAGGAGTATACCGTTGACCTAGGCACTAACTTCTGTACCACAGAAATAGACCAGTTGATAGCCTAGTTTCATAGCAAGGGCAAGTTCTTATAGTAGGAAGGTCGTGAAACCAAGTTTCACTAAACAGATATTAGACTTTCCAGGTAAGTGTGCTCTTCATATATGACGTAATAACCGTGATAATAAACTCTCCCACTCTTCCTTATTATCCATACTTCATATCAGGAAGTTTTCACAAGTCAAGCCACGATGGTATACTGGCGAACAAGAAGTTTTGAAATTACTACATCAAATAACATTAATTATGAAAATGTGGCACTTATGTTGATATCTGTTGAATAGCAAGCTAATATCTAGTAAAATTTTGGTTTATTATTTATTCAATAATAAACCATTTTAATCGCTCCTGAAAAAAAAAAAAAAAAAAATTCGAACACCCCCTGACAATTTCATGGTTTACGTTTCAAAGGGTGTAGAATCCGAATCTGCAATACAAATTTTTCCGTCCGTCTGCAGTACGTCGTACGCACGATTTCTCCCAAACGGCTGAAGCAAAAAAGCTGAAATTTTCAGGAAAAATCCATGTTGGTCCGGCGACGCCCCAACTATTGAGCCAGCTCTCTCACTTAATTCAAAGTGCCCTTTAAGGGTTGTCAAAGTTTTGTTAAATCCCTAAAAACCTCAAAAAAAAGTCAAGGCGGCCTAAATTTGTACTCTTTTTGAAGAACACTCCACGAGGAATCGAATGAACCCCACCCCAGGTCCGTAGGTCAAACCATTCCCGATTTATGGTGCCAACATTCGCGTTATTTTGGTTCATTATTGTTTTTGTGTTGTTATCAGTAACCTAGTGACGTATTGATTGATGTAGTAATGTGGATACTAGAGTGAACTCCTAAAAGGCTTTGTAGCCGATACACGGGTTGAAGCATTCTGATAAACATTTAAAAAAATAAATAAATAAACGCTGCAAATTCTTTCACTGGGGTTTATTATTCAATTGGCTTGCGTTCATGATTTGAATTTCTACTAAGCTTTGGAGTGTGTGTGTTTCACGGTGATAGAGCGATTATTGAATTTCAGGAGATATGCATAGAGCACGTAAATCTGTTCTCGACCAAAATACCTATTCGGATTGTTCAGTTGATCATATTTATGTGTCTCCTGAAATTCAATAATCGCTCTATCACCTGTGAAACACGCACACTCCAAAGCTTAATGGAAATTCAAATCATGAATCATTGAATAATAAACCCCAGTGAAAGAATTTGCAGCATTTTTTCCAGTTTAAGCCGCAAGACTGGAGTTTTATTCTGATTAATTGCGTTTTGTCTAGCCGGCCAGGAGGAGCCCGACCCGGAAATCGAAGTGAAGAGGAAACTGTGGCGAGCACCCGAGCTGCTGAGGTCAGCACATCATCCTCGCGGAACACAAAAAGGGGACGTTTACTCGTTTGCCATCGTCCTCCACGAGGTGGTTGGGAGGTTAGGCCCTTGGGGCAACATACAGCTATCCTATCAAGGTGAATTTTGAAATGAATTGTTTTGATGATTATACCTTGATAGCAGGTTATTGCAAATTTCATGAAACATTCTTGCAACATTCAAATTGCTGAATGCTTGTAATTGACAATTTCAAGATATTCCCCATGAATTCAGCTACCCAAAATAAGCAAGACCCCACACTAATTCAGTCAGCGAAATGTATCATTGCTCTCAATCTGAGTTTGTAATTCCATTCTATACAATATACTAAATAGCAATATTAACATACCTTCTGTTTCTAGTTTTGGCAAAGTTGTTCGATTGAATAATTCTACCAGACCACAAAGCTCTGGATTCCACTGACAAAAATTTGCAAGACATAAAGTATCATTACGCTCAATTTTCTGATTTGTAATTCTATTGTACGTACCGAAGACACTTTGTTTTAAACTTCAGCAAAGTTGGTCGATTGAATTTTGATCTGCTTTGGATTCGATGCATGTTGACAAACTAAAATAGACAGCGTTATGCATCCTTGCTCTCAATTTTTCTGAAGTCGAATTTTCCTTCTCAGAAATCACCAGGCAGGTCCAAATGGGTACAGGCCTGCGACCGGACACCAAAGATTTGGACGTTTCGCCGTCCGTCATCAGCTGCATGGAAGCTTGCTGGGACGACGACCCGGAAAATAGGCCCGATTTTAGATTCGTGAGAATCAAACTGAAAGAAATGCAAGCTGGCCTGTAAGTATTTCTAATAGAGTATCCTTGCTAAAGGTTGTAGCTAGATGCGTAATGAATATTATCGGTGCGACATTGTTTAAAACGCTAAGGTGCCCAAAAAGGAAAAAAATGAAAATCCTTGAAATATCACTGAATACTCATGGGAGGGGGGGGGGGGGGCGTTTTAGACTTAATACCTACACAGCGATGGACGAAGGCTATTTTCATCATATCTATAGATTAATTGACTCGAGCAAGATCAAGGTGCGAATTTGCCTAAGATAATGAAGAGCGACGAGGTATGACTTGAATTGCAAAATTCGTATTTTAAAAGTAGTTCCACCCTGCCCAACTCTACCTACTTCTTTTTCAATTTGATTTAAGCAGGTATCGGGGAAAAATTCATTTTCAAACCTAACGAGAAAGTAACCATTCATCAGTGCTCATTGTTATTTTGAGTATATCGTGTTATTTATTTATTATTATCAAGCTAATTTCTTGTGTCATTTAGTTAAATGTCCTTTGTCAAAAGACTATTGGTGATACTTTCTTCAGAGGATGAGTCAAACTTTTTGAAATTATCCACTGTGATGTAATACTGTGATAAAATTGTGAACTTTGTGGTAAATTTAAGTATCAGAGAGCATACACTATGAGTTTTTACATTCAACATATGAGTTTGAGTTATATTTCCTCGAATAACCTTTTTTATTCCTACACGAAGCCCTTTTTAATTCTAATAATATTAGGTCTGATGAAGGTCTGCACTTAGCATTCTCAATAATGCGTTTAACGACCTTCCCGGACACAATTTTGACAAGAAAAAATCGCAGTATAGCAAATTTCGACCCCTTTTGAGTCTTGGGCTCATAGAATATCGTTTTCAACCACTGATCCACGTGACTCGGCGCTTGGTATCTGCACATACACGTGTTAACTTTACGTGGGGATACTTGACTTAACTTGTGACGTATTCAAAAACTTGAGGTGAGTGTGCAATAGGTTTCAATCAAAGAGATACTTCGAGTATAAAGAGAGATAATGTTTTTGTTTTTTTAGGTTTGTGAGTTCGGAGGTGCTCAATTTACTGTTCTGTTTGGATTTGTTAGACATATGTTCAGTAAAGAAGCCTAGGAAATAAGGTCAAGGAAGAAGCATAGAATTGGTTAGGAATGTGTGGTAATGGACCATTATCATGAATCTCCTTCAACAATCTCTGGACATCCCTAATCACTTGTCCTAATTGCTAAGCAAATTTACTTGATTACTCTCTAAGAAAAGACGATAAAGGAATGTGACTTGAGAAGAAAACGTTTTTCAAAATTGTCAGCATGTACCGAGCGTCTTGTCTGCGACGTGTAGTCTGAATTTCTAAGTGCAAGGAATTGCCTAAGTACTTATTCAATCACTCAATAAAAAGATTGCTTTTGTGATCTAAAATTTGGATCGAAAAAGGAAAAAGAAACATAAAACAACTAACTTTGTTATTGAAACAACTGTTTTAAGTAGAATACGAAAATACACGCACCTTTGAACAAAATGGAAGAAATGGTTACAAAGAACCAATACGTTCACAGCTTAAGGTCTGATACTACAAAACCTAGAATGTATATCATGGATCATGATAAAATGGAGTTTACTAATAAAGATTCCAAAAGTTGTCAAAATTACTTGCCATTCGCAATACGATATTCAATCAAGTTTGCATCATAGCTTCCATGACAACTTTGTCTCCTTTTCGTGGTGAGCCATTGCCATTATATCAATATGGTCCTTGGGGCACATTTAGTAAAAGTACTATTAACTCGAATTTCATTTTAAGAATTATTATTTATGATACATTATTTCATATAATTCAATTACTAATCACTGTCAGGAGTTTTTGCTGTTTTTCATGTTAAGATTCATCACCAAATGGCATTCAAAATATGCAGGTAAGAATGTAATATGACACTGGAATTTTTCAGGAAACCTAACATATTCGATAACATGCTCGCTATCATGGAGAAATACGCTTACAACTTGGAAGGACTCGTTCAAGAAAGAACGAACCAATTAACCGAAGAGAAAAAAAAGACTGATGCGCTCCTCAACAGAATGCTGCCTAAGTAAGCCATTACGATTTGAAAAATGTTTCGATATTGCTTCCTCACACAGAAGGTCGGAAAGCTTTGTGTTTGTCCTTCAAAATCAAAATCGCCACTTGCCTCGGTGTTTCAGAGCTTGCTGATCAATTTTTATTCCGTGTTTATGATACTCTAAACACCAGTTTGGATGTACCAGAAAATCCTACCATTTCCCAATAGAATTGGTAAAAGTCCAGAATGGACTCTCAAATCTTATTCATTGCCACAAAGACACTGGATTTTCAAAGAGGCTTGGTATTTCAATCAGAGGGCGTGTTACGGACTTTCACCAACTGATTTCGGTTAATCTTAATATTGACCAGCAGGGAAATCTGGATATTCACCTAGAGAGATTGGTAAAAGCCCGAAGTTTCTCATTTTCAGAAGGTTTTTCGGGAATTTACCAAATTGGTCAGGCAAATCAGCTGTCAAGCTGTAAATGCCCGTTTTTCAAATCGATTTCCAGCTTTCACCAACAGTATTGGAAAATGTTGGGATTTTCTTGTAAATCCTAACATTCACCACATTTTAGGGTCTCACAGTTCGGGCATTAACCAGCTTACTGCCTTGCTGTATGACTGGAACTTTTTTCTTCCTATTCGATGATGATTTCCTTTGTCTCATTCAAGTAGGTGCGACACCTACCAACCCCACTGAACATTTCTGTCAAACATAAAATCCATTTGCAGGATGATATAACAGTACTATAAAATCAAAATGAAAATTTGCAGAATGTAACATAGTGTAATAATCCTATATATGTCCAAAACAAATTGAACAGATCAACCAGAAGATAGAATCTGGATCAAGAGCTGGCAGCAAAACTCAATTAAATTTTTAAAAACACTACTCACCCATACTCATAGAATCAAGTGAACGATCAAGCCGAGTGGCGGAAGTCATCAAAGAGTGAGGCAGAAAACATCAAAGACTAACAATCTTTAAAAATCATGAACTCTACTTTTAAACAGCCTGCAAACGTTGCCCACCAAAGTTTGACCCTCAACAAGTCAAAGGCCCTTTCCTGATGTAAAAGAATATCGATTTAGAGGAGATAGAGATTAACCCTCAGTGTGTATGCAGTGAGTTGGCCACACTGCATGAAGCTGCTTCTCCCATGTGATCAGTAGCTTCACCCCCACTCTTTTCCAGTGGACTGCAACCTTCAGCAGTGCAGTGAACCACATATGATCAACTAGTTGAGTTTTTTTATTAACAGTCCAGTGTCTGATAAACACTTCGTACACAGCCACCACCAGCCAGTGAGTGTTTCTCGCACACTGGATACGCACACATCAGGTTTGCATGACATTTTTTTTTCTTTTTGACAATATTGGAAAAAAATGCCACTGTTCTTATAAAACCACACTTGAGAGATCGTCTGCAGCAAGAAAACCCTGGAATCCGACTTGCGCAAACTCATATCCGAAGTTTTTCAAGAAGATCTACAAGATCAGCCTACTCAACCGCGAGTTCCCAGCGAAGTCCCCACTGACAAGGTCGAGAAAAAAAGGAAATGTAGCAAATTGTCCCAGCTTCCAAATGCAATAAGCGTGAGCAACCCATCTGCGCCGAATACTCGCGAAAATTGTGCGTGATTTGTTCGCAAAATCGAGAATGGCTGCTTCAGTTTTTTTGGGCAGTTTTGATTAATACCTATTGCTGTCACTTTTTACCTCCAAACTAACTAACTATATACGACTAACGGATTTTTTAATGAACAATTTGTCAGGGTTTATCAGTAAGTAAGTTAGGGTAAGTCAGTTTTGTGTGTAGGTGCATATTTTTGCATTAGGAGTAAGTAATCTTAATACTTTTTGCTTAGGTACGTAATTCATTTTGAAATCAGTCAATCGGATCGTCATATTGGTGACATTTTTTTATTTACTGAAAGAAATGTGATTTGCAGTGATGTAAATGTTGTATTTTGACTGATTGTGATGTTCATTTTGTATTTTGAATGAGGATAATACTTTCATAAATATTTTTTCCACCATAAACAATTATTCTGGTCGTTTTCCTAGTCCTTTTGTTCACCTTTTACAATTCCAGAGCAAAAATATCTGTTAAATTGAGGATTACGGGAGGTCGGTGTCTGTCAGACACTGCATATACCCTGACCATGGAAAAGGTAGCATACACACTGAAGGTTAAAATTTGTTTCTTAGGAACATACCTTATGCGGCTTTGAGAACGAAACTGTAAGTACGAAATAAAGGAAATCCTTACCGAATTGGGAGAAAAATAACTACTTAACTCCACCTCAAGCTATTGAACTGACAATCATAGTAGTTTATCTTTTAATTTCATTCTACGTGTCCTAAAGGCACTGCATTTCACCATTCAGTACGTCAATGTCTGCATTGTAAGGAGAAAGAAATTGACGTCACACCTCATTTGTCTGATCAGAGAGATCACTAGTTTGATTTAGGAATGATTACAACTTTTCAAAATCGTGCAGCCTGTAATATTTTTGTGATTTCAGAACAGTAGCCGAATCGTTGAAAAGAGGAGAACCTGTTGAAGCTGAAAGTTTTGAATGTGTCACGATTTACTTTAGTGACATTGTCGGATTTACGGAACTATCGGCCGTCAGCACTCCACTACAGGTTTGAACAATTATCAACATGTTCAGAAAAAATTAAAACCATACCCCCCTCCCTCTCCAGAATTCTCATTTTCCTCGTGTTATCTAGAGTTTTGTTGTTCCCTTTTTCAACTGGATCTACAATTAATACCTAGAACCATCCATGAAGATACAGAACTTGATCAGAAAGGAAGAAGAACGAGCTTTGAATTAGCTTGATTTTGTGGTCTGGTTCCCTTTTGCTTAACCGCTGTTATGTACATACCTACACTTGAATCCAAAGAAGACAGGGCAGTATTTTCTCTTATTACTTCAAAGAGTAAACAATGATTTATGTCCTATAATGTCACATTGTGAGCAAAAGGAGACTTACATACAAAATGGTACTGTAATAATAAAATTTGGTTGTAGGTCGTCGAACTGCTGAATGACCTGTACACATGTTGCGACTCCATCATATCCCACTACGACGTGTACAAAGTCGAGACGATAGGTGACGCCTACATGGTGGTTTCGGGGCTCCCAGTCAGAAACGGAGACCGCCACGCTGGGGAGATCGCGAGTATGGCTCTTCACATGCTGAACAGCATCCGACGGTTGGAAATACGACACAGGCCCGGGGAACCGCTCAAACTCCGCATTGGCATTGGGGTGTTTTAATTAACAACCAATTAGTTCAACGATAAATTATATGTTTTAATAGATATTCGATATAATTAACAACCAAAGTTCAAAAATGGACTGTATTTGATGAAAAAAAAAGAAAGTTCATTTACAACTCTTGTAGAAATTAATAAATATTCAATATTGGTATCAGTGGGTATGTGGCAGTTGCGACTTGAGAGTATAGATATAGATAGTCCCTAAGAGCTCTGTACAAATCGGAAAATCATTTTTATTAATTGTGACGTGACGTTTCAAAAGGTTCTTTCGAGAATTTAAATGGATAATGTTCAATAGAACAAAAATGGAAATTTCTGACCAAGATTGATGGTGAACCTCGTGGCGACCAAATCCGGAGACGGGAGAAACTTCCGAGGAGATACGGAGCTGGGGAGTCCTTGACAGATCGCAGACGAGAATGCTCGTTCCTGGATTTAGAGAACACGTAGATATTAAAATCAGATAGAGATATAGGTCCTACAGACGCTGAGAATGTAGGAGATCAAAAGGGGTTGATCACGAGGTCGAAATGGCAAGTGTTCTTTTTACCTTTTCCTTCAGAAATGTGAAGTCTCGGATAATCCAGGATATGTGTCCAACTTGAGAAGACAGAGACGGAAGAACGCCGAAGATCCACGGTTTGAGAAGGCCAAAACGATTGGAAGATGCGAGGATCCTTCGACAAAATTAGAAACCACGAGGAGGAAGATTTTAGAAAAAATGGCGAAAACGTCAGCACATTCGGCGGAAAACGAGAGAATGATGTGATCGAGCTGAGGAGGGGATTCGAAGGGTAGTTGGACCGACGGACCAGCGACTTCTTCTTTAATCCTTTGTATATAAATAGATTATAAGCATTCAGAGGTGACAGTTCCAATGCAACTGTCAATCGGCCGCAACAAACTCAGTTTCCCTTCTTCTGATAAAGACGAAGAAAACGAAGTAAGAGAAGAAGTTATCTCACTCTCCGCAGTTCAAGTCAATTAAAAAAAGCTGATCCCGAACTTGGACAGCTTCTCAATCAAAGAAGAGGAGCACGAAAGAAAGAAGAAACATTAAGGCAATGCGAGGAGAGTCAACGTGAAGTATTAATCTTCAGACAAATGTGTCAGTACAGTAGGGATGTGTCCGGACGGGGAACGGGAACGGGTAACGTAATCTCGCACTGTTCCGGTAACGGAACCGGTGACGGTACGCCGCGTTACCGGTACAGCTGGACCGATAAGGAGGAACTGCGAAGTACAACGTTCCCGAGACAAAAGTACACGATGCCATTGTGGCGCGAAGTACACACATGGCATTGTATTCTACGAATTTTATAAAACTGTTTATTCACTCCATATTTGTATGCAACGGGAAATTTAATGCATTTTTCTGAATCCGTCAGTTACCTACGTACGAAGTGATTTTAGTCAAATTTGTTGCTAACTTTAGAGGTATTTTGTTTAACGGCATGTACTTTTATTTGAAAGTTCCATTACATAGTTCACTTTTTATAGATACGGTATCTAAGATACCTACAATATTATATTCCTTATTCGGGTCTCGGGTTCAGATCGGTATTGACAAGGGAACAGAAGCGCTGAGACCGAGATGGACCGGTAACGGACCGGGATCGTTAAAATGGAACAGTGACAGACGCGGACCGGGAACGTTGAGTACCGATACCACAAAAGACCGGTATCGACACACCCCTACTTCTATCTACTACTTAACTACAAACGCCGAATCTTCACCTGATCCAAATCTATATTTCTCTTGAAATGCATGACCATGATCTTGAAAATCTTACCAAATATTGTTCACTGTATCATTTTTTGAGACATTGTTCATTCTAGATCACGCCGAAAGATGTCTTCACACTCCCAACACGTGGCTATTGCGTCATAAATCTTCCTGCATTATTATATAAAGAAAAGGAAAACAAGCAGACCAAGCCAATTATGAATGCTGAATGTTTTTCGTAATCGTTAACTGTATAGAAGCAGAAGTCTTATCAACGATTTGACTCAAAGAAAAGAACAGCTTCTGTGCTATATTTCCCTGACCTGATTCCAGAGCTAGGAAACTATCCACTTTGATTGCATCACAATATCAGTAGATTCATGAATTTTGAAGTTTTATACTAAAAACTGTAACAATGAGACAGGAGATGGAATGAACTAGATGCCCCTCCCAAAGGCTGAGGATGTAACCCTGCAACTCCCTGAGAATTCAGGTTTATGCTCAGACAAAGCGGTTTCAAAGAATTGGCGTGGGGGGGACTAATCACATCCATCCCAAAACTGACACTGATAGTAGTAGTTTTGAGTATATTACGCAACAAATAGTAGTAACTCAAGCCAGCAGTACCATATACCAACAGCACCCTGGAATCTTTAAACCTTCCGATTTATACTCAAGCATTGGAATTTCAAGAAATAGAACGTATTAACTCTCCATATCCATCAAAAAACGAATACTGACGTAAGCAGTTTGGAGTATATTACGCTATAAATTGTAACTCAATCCCGCAACTCAAAGCTTATTCCTAAAGCTTAAAAGCTTCAGGTTCATGTTCAGGCATAGCAGTTACAAGAAACCGAAGGGCGGAACTGTCCACATCCTGTAAACAGTTTTGAGTTGACCTCAATATTACCTCAAATCTACCTAAATACTTGCGATTTTATTGATGCTCTTTAAATGAATTGTTGCACATTTAGTTTCTTAAGAATTCACCTAAAGTTTGGCTGTTTCTTTGGATTTTTCGATACAAGATATGTCATCAATTGCTTTTGACAGGTCATTGCGTGGCAGGCGTCGTTGGACTGAAGATGCCGCGCTACTGCCTGTTCGGCGACACCGTCAACACAGCTTCGAGGATGGAGTCTACAGGGGAAGCTTTTCGAGTTCACATATCCAGAACAACGAAAGACCTTCTGGACCGTTTGGGAGGTTACCAATGCGAAGAAAGGGGTCAAGTTCAAATTAAGGTGGGCGAAATAAGCTAACTCGAGTTCAACAATATGATCTAAACAAACTTGAATGACGGACTGCGTTGCAGATGCAGATCACGGATTTCATAATTTGTCGTTACATTGCAAAGTGGGATAAATGAGCTATGTTCTTGATCATAACTTCAACAAAGTTGGTATTGTTGATATTTTGTTCAATGCCATGATAGAAAACACACCCGTTGGGCTATGAAAAGTCACTCTTAAGTTTGATAATTGTAACAATACAAAATCTTCAATATTTTCAATCCAATCAAAATTTTTATCTAAAAGAACTTGTGTTATGGTCCAGTTTTTAAATAGTTCGTTTGCAAAATGTCCAAACTTTAACGTTTTTAAATTGGACAAATCATAAAAATGAATCAACAACGTCAAGTTTTATAATAGGATACCAGGAGGACATCCAACGGAATGAGTGAAAGTCCAGCAAAGAAGAGCGTTGATCCTGCAAATAAGTCAATAGCCAGAAATGGAAAAAGCTGGGTTTGAAATGTATATGGCTTAGGTGGTCCTGGCTAATAGGAAACGTCCAAATTACAACAGTTTCTTGGTATCTTATTGACGTACCTTTCAAAAATTGTCATAAGAAATCATGGAATTGAATTGTGTGTTTATCACTTTGAGATACATATAAAGATGGCTGGATAAAAAATGGACAGGATTGGCCTCTTGTTGCCAGAGCCTCTACAAATAAGAGTGGGAATTTGATGATTTTGGCAAGATTACAATAAGGTGGAAAACGTCACTCGTACTGGCTCTAGATGAAGATTCATTAACAAAACGTTATGGATCGTTAAACTGCGGGTATTTCGCTTTAAAAGGCGTATGTGGAATCGCGATTCGAAGACCCTACCTTCGGGTGTTTTCCATCCTTGCTGCGACAGCAGGCATTGCCTCTTCTCTGCTAATTTGCCCGGAGTGGTTTAATACGATTTGATAAATTCTCAGTTCAGGTTGAGAAACTACCAATTCAGCAAGGAAGTGTAATGATTTTAGTTTGTATTTGTTTTAAAAAATCTTGATGTTACTGTTTGAAATGTTTGTCTGTCAGGGTAAAGGAGAAATGCTCACGTACTGGCTGGTAGGTGAAGATCGAGCTATGCGATTGGCCAGGCTTCAGGACATCCTCAGCTCTAGTCTCAGTTCGGAACGGAACGGTTCCCACTCATCCTGTAAGTTTTTGATTTACCGCACAGTGTTTATTTTCTTTTTGCACTAATCTAGCTGGATAACCGCTATAAAAAAGAGTTGTACCTTCAAAATTACTTTTGGAGTCATTTTATAGATAGTTGACAAGGTGTAAGAAAGGAGGAAGAGCTCAGAAGGCCCATGATGCCTGTAATGGATATGGTTAGTTCCCCCTTCCATATTCTAGGAACTGAAACGACCAGAGATGGCATTCTACCATCAGGTCATCATCTGACGTTAAAACATTAACCACCCTTAGAAGGGGCAAATACACCATTCCATCACCTCCCCCTGTTAATTTATTCAATATTAAATATTCAAAAAACAACCCTCACTCATGCAAAATTGATCGGCATATTGGACCGAAAGTCAGACGAGGTGAAATATGATGATCTGGTAAAATAATTCGAACGGCGTCAAGATATAGGAAATTTCTGGTGGACGAGTTCAACTATGAGTAGTGAATTTGGATACAGTAAAAGGCGGGTTAATTATGAAGTAGACAGGAACGGTGAAACTGTGGTATAATAATATAAATTACGGCAAAATCAATCCAGAACCCCTAAGTACTAGATTTCAAGCAAATAGGTCTTGCAAAATTCAATATTCAAGTTGGAAAGATGTTTTGTGGTGTAGATGGTGCTATACAGGGTGTCTCACAAGTTGTTCCCCCCCCCCCCCTCCTAAAATCGTCCAAATTGGAGTAAACAAAAAAAGTTTTTTTTGAATCTTCATAAGTTTTTCCAAGGATCTCAAATATAATATTTGCGACTTGGCGCAACTGCGCACCATGCGCAAGTGACACTGACTTTCTTATCTCGATTGGGAACCCCGATTTTTCATGTTGCAGATTCGGATTCTACACAAAATTTCATGAAAATTTGACCCCTCAATCAATTTTTTTATTGCGCGCAACCGGTTCAGCGAGCACGCAAAGTTGCGCAACCCCAAAATTGTCAAATAGTGGATGATGGTGAACTCTAAAGTGTGGCACATGAATTTTCATTGTTTTTTAACGCTGATTCACGTGGTGCTATCCGTTTCTTGATTGGGCTCAATTTTTGCGGAATAATGACCTAAATTTGGTTATTACCAAGCCAATTGAATAATAAACCCCAGTGGAAGAATACTTATTTACCCGAGTAATAATATTGAATAATATTTACCTATATATTATCAGCGTTTCATACATATCAGAATGCTTCAACCCGTGTATCGCCTATAAACTACAAGTATCCACATCGGCTATCACTCCAGTCACCACATTCACTACAACTCGACGCTATCGGCATCCCTAGGTTACAAACAAACAATAATAAACCAAAAAACGCAAATGTTGACACCATAAATCGGGAATGGTTTGACCTACGGACGTGGGGAAGGGCTCATTCGATTCCTCATGGTATGTTCTTCAAACAGGTAAATATTTAGGCCGATTCGACTTGTTTTGAGGTTTTTAGGGATTTTACAAAACCTTTACAGCCCTTAAAGGGCGCTTTAAATTGAGTGAGAGAGCTGGCTCAAGAATTGGGGCGTCGTCGGGCCAAAATGGATTTTTCCTGAAAATTTCAGATTTTTTGCTCCAGCCGTTTCGGAGATATCGTGCGTACGGCGTACGGACGGAAAAATTTTTATTGCAGATTCGGATTCTACACCCTTTGAAACGTAAACCATGAAATTTTCAGGGGGGTTAGAATTTGTTTTTTTCCAGAGCGATTACAATGGTTTATTATTGAATAATAAACCAAAAGGGCTCTTTTATGGCACTCACTACGTCCAATTTACATAGATCAATGATTTACGTTATTATTTTAATACAGAAATACTGTACCTCTGTTTATGATATGTAGCGTTTTGATTCTTGTAATTAGAGTTTGGTCAAGCTACATTGGTGGGGAAAAAACCACTGTGCGCCGCCCATCTCTCTTGTTTACATCTCCAAAACAAATTATCCAACTCCCATAATCTAATTTTCGATTCTGCGTCTATGAAACCGTTGATCCAATTAAAACTATATCTCTCCAACTTTCTGTTTGAAGCCGGTTTGAGTGAAACTCCAGATCTACTGCGTCGCCCGACTCGGAACGACCTATTGCCAGACGCGGAGGACGCGGCGGTGGCTAAAATCCTCCATCAACTCCACATGCGCGCCGTCAGAGCCTACTCAAAACACCACAGTCAGGTGAATATTTTACCAATGAGTAAATATAACATTCTTGCGTAACCAGTGCAGTGGCTCTATTGTAATCTTACCACTATTATCAATTACTATTATTCTATTCATTAATTGATTTAAATATGTGATTTGAAGTAACTCTGGACGCGGTTCCCATAACCACTATTCTGAATGGTAGATTTTCTATCTCTATTTCATTACCTTAACTATAGGGTTTAGCATTTGTTCAATGTATGTCATAGTAACTATTCTGTTTATTTTATAAGTATTTGAGTTTAGTATATGTTTTTCTGTGCCTGGAGCTAAGTAGCTTCACACTTATGCGCAGTTTCAAGGATCACACAAAACTATGAGTAATAAAAAACGCTGCAAATTCTTTCGCTGGGGTTTATTATTCAATGATTCAGGATTTGAATTTCTACTAAGTTTCGGAGTGTGCCTGTTTCACAGGTGATAGAGCGATTATTGAATTTCAGGAGGCACACAAATATGATCAACTGATCAATCCGAATAGGTATTTTGGTTGAGAACCGATTTACGTGCTCTATGCATATCTCCTGAAATTCAATGATCGCTCTATCACCTGTGAAACACGCACACTCCAAAGCTTAGTAGAAATTCAAATCCTGAATCATTGAAAAACTCTGTTGTTTGTTTTGATCGCAGTAACCTAGTGATGTAGTGAATGTGGATGCAAATGTTGGCACCATAAATCGGGCCATACATCGGGAATGGTTTGAGCTACGGACCTGGGGAGGGGCTCATTCGATTCCTCATGGAAAGTTCTTAAAAAAAAAGTCCAAATTTAGACCGCCTTGACTTTTTTTGAGGTTTTTGGGGATTTTACAAAACTTTGACAACCCTTAAAGGGCACTTTAAATTAAGTGGGAGAGCTGGCTAAAGAATTGGGGCGTTTCGGACCAACACGGATTTTTCCTGAAAATATCAGATTTTTTGCTCCAGCCGTTTGGGAGAAATCGTGCGTACGGCGGACGAGCGGAAAATTTTTTATTGCAGATTTGGATTCTACACCCTTTGAAACGTAAACCATGAAATTTTCAGGGGGGGGGGGGGGGGGGTTTTTTTGTTTTCAAGAGCGATTACAATGGTTTATTATTGAATAATAAACCAAAAATGCGGAAAATTTCAAGATCTGGCAGTTTTTCCTCTCCAAGTTTATTTGTCATCCATTTCACATGTTGGAAAAACTTTGGTTTTCCTTCAGGGAGATAGGGAAATTCAAATGGTATAATCAAATTTGAAGTTACTCCTTCAATTAAGGGAGTTCTGATCATTTTGATGACTTGAAGTCCAAAACACGGAAAAGAAAAAGAAGGCTCGGAAGAAAAATCAAAGAATGAAACATGAACTACGCAAATTGACAAGCCCTCTGGACCGCCAGATGCTGTTGTTAAGAGCTTAAAATTCAGGAAACATGGAACGTGCTTTAACAGCTACCTTAGAAGGGAGTCTTCACTGTCAGGGAGCAAGTTCTTTACTGTCCATTTAACCAGGTTACAGATTCCTTAGGATTCCTACAGATTCCTAAGGGTTCAATTTACGAGTAAGTAAGAAAGATGCCAACCTATTGCATGAATAAAGTCCGGTTAATCGATGATGGTTCTTGCTGCGAATGTTGTACTTAGCGCACATCTTAGATTTGTGAGGTGAGGTGATGGTACAGTTGCCCCTTCCGAGGAGGAGGATGCGGTGATAATGCTCCGCCACACTCAGAGGATGATCCAGACGCTTGCAGGCGTCCGATTCATCTCCCAAGGCGACAGATTCTAAAATCGGGAAGGGGCCAACTAACCATATCCATCACAGATTCTTCCATATTTAAAGCGATTTTGACAGTATATAGTTTATGCATAAATTGAGGGCTAACCAAAGACTAGTGAACAGATAAAGTTTTGTAGCAATGACCTGCTTAGGTTGTTATAAGTGGAAATCATTGCAAAATGTTATGGCACCCTCGCTTTCCACGAGATATTTCTCGACAAATTTCTCCAAAGCAAAACCAAAACCATGCTAAATGTTGTAGGACAGCTTTTTTGTCCCAATTTAGTGGTACAATCCAACTCTGACCTGGGGCAGGTATCATGGGATAGGATCCTGAAGTAGTTCAAGTGAAAATTCAAGAAAAGTTACATGCCTAGTTTATAATTTAAGTGAAAACTACCACTCGTATTTCCTTTATAGAGCGTCGAAACTCGTCACTTTTGTTTTCACTGAAAGAATCTTTGCTTGGCTTAGTGTGATTAATAATGATGGGGGAAGTAATCTTTGATTTCTTCAGAATATCAAGTTTCGTTACCTACTAGTAATGCAATGAATTCCACGATACATCTAGTTAATGAACAATGCGATAATAAGATGAGAACTGTAAGAGATAAGAGAGTAACAAATTAATGAGTCCGTTTTCATGGTTTCAGGAAGCTCTCCCTGGACTTCCTATCCATCGAGTTACTGGTCACCGCTCTGAACCCGTCATCACCTTTAAGGACACGAGCACGTACATTTGATCTTTCAGAAAAGGAAATCAGCGATAATACGACGTGTAAGTGGTGTGTGGGCTTCTACGTTGATGTAACTACCAATAGCCAAAGGTTCGATTTGTAAAATACCAGTGAGCAATTGCACCTACTTCATGTTATTCCATCAACTATCAGCTGTGGAGAAAGCTGTCCAAAAAGGTTCAATTTGAAGAGATTCGATGGATAGGTCCTTTTACGCAAATTAGTTTTTTCTATTGGTTATTCTTTTCAAATCACTAATGTCGTTTTGAACTGAAATTATTTGAATTTGTATGAAACTTGACTCAATTAGATTACCGATAAAGAGGATTAAGATAAAGTAATCCGACGAATTTCGACGTCTTGACAAGTCCTAGAACCGGTTCAATTGTTTCTGAATGGTAATGCACAATTAAACGAACAGAAAACCATCAATTCTGTTGATTAAAACGTTCTGGACTTTAAGTCGAACAAATCTTGAATACAATTTTTTTAATTCGGTAACTACGAAGTTACAAATTCACACTGATATACAGAAAGTCATATCACCTGAGCAGAACCAAATTTTGTGGCCATCCTGACCGTGTCAAGTTCCCAATTTCGTTCAATCGATTTTTCAAGAAAATCGCTCATATTCGCTAATTGAAGTATGTGGGCCAGAACATATTAAGGACGGGCCCCTCCTATGTGCTCTAGGACTACTGTCATCCAATACAATAGTTTAGATTCTTTTTGAAATCTTAATTAATCCAGAGAAACTCTTGCGAGGCATCGCAGTACTTTCCCACCTCTGTACCGATTGACAAATAGGTACTCCTCCGTGTTAACTATCAGAATTTTAGTCACGCTATTTCATTTTGAGATGTTTCAAACCAACTAGATTGAACGAATTTACGAACTTGAACGCTAATTATTGGAAACAACATAAATACAAAAAATTGTAATATTTAATAGAAAAAACGCAAAATTTCCGTTTTTTGAACATCCTTGATTACTTAATTGTCGCGTATTGGTTGTTGGACAGGGATGGACAGCGCTTGAGCATTCAACTGTAACTGGTTTTCTCTCTCTTAAATGTCGCTTTACTTAAATGATCCTCTTTACAATTTGAAAAAAAAAACTGGCCTTAAAAAAAAACGCTCCAAATTCTTTCACTGGGGTTTATTATTCAATTGGCTTGCGTTCATGATTTGAATTTCTACTAAGCTTTGGAGTGTGCGTGTTTCACAGGTGATAGAGCGATTATTGAATTTCAGGAGATATGCATAGAGCACGCAAATCTGTTCTCTACCAAAATACCTATTTAGATTGATCAGTTGATCATATTTTTGTGCCTCCTGAAATTCAATAATCGCTCTATCATTTGTGAAACACGCACACTCCAAAGCTTAGTAGAAATTCAAATCATGAATCATTGAATAATAAACCCCAGTGAAAGAATTTGCAGCGTTTTTTCACTGAGCTTGTGTTGGAGCTAGTAAATAGAGGATAAATCACTACTACAAACCATCTATCTTTGCAATATGCTTTTTCCAGTTCGGAAGTTGGCTCAAGTTTTAGTTCAGTTAGGATTTTCCAGGTAACCCCCCCAAGGTTGTTTTTGTTTTGATCGCAGTAACCTAGTAATGTAGTGAATGTGGATGCAAATGTTGTCACCATAAATCGGGCCATACATCGGGAATGGTTTGAGCTACCGACCTGGGGAAGGGCTCATTCGATTCCTCATGGAATGTCCAAATTTATTCCGCCTTGACTTTTTTTTGAGGTTTTTAGGGATTTTACAAAACTTTGACAACCCTTAAAGGGCACTTTAAATTAAATGAGAGAGCTGGCTCAAGAATTGGGGCGTCGTCGGACCAACATGGATTTTTTCTGAAAATTTCAGCTTTTTTGCTTCAGCCGTTTGGGAGAAATCGTGCGAAGGCGTACGGCGGACGGACGGAACAATTTTTATTGCAGATTTGGATTCTGTAGAAACACCCTCTGAAACGTAAACCATGAAATTTTCAGGGGGGGGGGGGGGTTAAATTTTTTTTTTCAAGAGCGATTACAATGGTTTATTATTGAATAATAAACCAAAAGAGGCTTGCTATTCCATTTCAAAAAGAAGAAAAGCCATATTTTGAGGCCCCCTCTCAAAATTGGTTTTTATTTGTTTAACTACGAGTAGAATACAGAAATCGATTTAAATAAATCCGTTCGTCCGCTGTCATGAGCTTTCTCCCAAACTACTGGATCACAGTTAATGAAACTTGGGTCCGAAAATAACATTTGGAATCTAGTTAAGGCTGAGAATTCCAGTCATTTGCTTCTGTAAATCCTAGAGGATGAAATCAAAGGGCTAAAATATTCAAAAAATCAGAATATTGAAAGCATGCAGAATGACACTAGTGTAAATGTTTAAATGTTCGTTTTTGATAGGTATACTTCAATGACTCGAATGAGCTCCTAGCTGGACCGCTTTACGTTCATCCGTTCTCCTCTTCCTAAACGGCAGAACTTTGATGGAACAAAACGCTTGAATGAAACGTCCCTAGACATAGTAGAAATTGCGTAATACCATTTCAGGAAAAGCATCAGCTGTTATAATTACAATGGAATTTTGTTGGGCATAGTTTTCTTGAATGTTACTGTATTTTGTGGACAAGTGAAGCGTAGGTAGGTGTTTCATTCTCTCTCGTTAGATTTCAGCCTTGGATTTCGACGTCGTCCATCATCCATCTTTCTTTGGGACACCTAGAGCCAATTACATGGCATGAGGTGGTCAGCTGAAGGGAGCTTGTGTTTTCGTTCCTAATCTATCTACCGTGCTGAAATACAGCTTTTCCAAGTCGAATTGAGAATTTTCCAAGTCAAATTGAGAATTTTCCAAACCAATTTGAGATTCTTATTTTCCAATCGAATTGAAATTTTCCAAAAAATAGAGATTTTTCCAAACCAATTTGAGAATTTTCACTACTTTCAGAAACTTTCACTACTAAAAAGGAAGAGGAAGTTTTCCGAACCGAATTGACAATTTTTTAAGGCAATCCAAGACTTTTATTGAAAACAAAATTAGTGAAGCAAAATGAAAGAATAGCACTTTATTAGAACAAATTAACATTAAAATCAAAAAGACAAAATGAACGAAGAATACTTCATAAAAATTACGCTCTTGTTAAGAACAGAACAAATCGGATGATGGATATGTTCCTACAGCTAACCAATGCAGCTGCTGGGAACCCTCTTCACTGAATTTTCTCCTAAACAAGACCCCAATTTTTCATGTCATATTTACGATGCATTCTTCGTTCATTTTGTCTTTTTGATTTCAATGTTAATTTGTTCATAAAGTGCTATTCTTTCATTTTGCTTCACTAATTTTGTTTTCAATAAAAGTCTTGGATTGCTTAAAAAATGTCAACTCGGTTTGGAAAACTTCCTCTTCCTTTTTAGTAGTGAAAGTTTCTTAGATTGAAAAATTCTCAAATGATTTGGAAAATTCTCAAATTTGTTTGGACAAATCTCTATTTGGTTTGGAAAATTCTCAATTCGACTTGGAAAAGCTATATAAACAGGGTTATTTTTATGGCATCTAGAATGCACCGTGCCATCGTGTTTGGACAAAGTAGCGTAGATCAGTGGTTTACAAAGAAGGAACATCTAACACAGAAATAATCAACCTCCATGTTATCATTTGCAGCGTTCAAGAGTAATATGTGTCATTGTTGCTATATGGGTAATTTCAAAATTTCGGTCACGTTTATGTCACTGGTCAGTATTACCGTCAAACTCAACTGATTGCAATTTTGTAAAATGTTAACATTTCTCTACTATCTGGATGTACATGTTACGTGGATAAATATTTAAAATTTAGGACCCAGGAGAAAATACCGAAGTGCTAATTTCTCACTCATTACAGCTGTCACTGGCTAGAGGTATACAACTTCTATCATCACTACTAAGCGAAATATTTGTTCTGCCCTTTATTTCCACTTACAATATGAAAAAATATACCATCTAAAATATATATCCGCCGCAAACAAAAAAAATTGGATCAAAGATAGTCGCCTTATCAACTGCTTATACCACTGTCTCAAGGGTTTTTCTTCACTCCCTGCAACATTTTGAAAAGTAGCCCCCAACTGGCTGGAAACGGTGTTTATGAAGTTGCTTCTGTTCTGTTTGCATCCCTTATTCAAGATCGTCCCTACGCAGGTAATTGGATTTTGTCTAGACCTTCCCAGTCTAGACTTACCACAGTCAGTTCTACCGGGAAAACCATCCCCGGAAGTAGCTAGCAAGGGTTTTTAAACTCCCACTCCCTACTCCAATAACACTCTGACTGTGGTAAGTAAAACTTGACCACACTTGTTGACAATTAGTGCAGTTGTTGGAAGTTCGTTGACAACATTTTGGTACAACCAGTTTCAATTGATTTGTGGCCTGTAAAGGCCGTGAAATGCTATAACCTCACTCCCTACAATATCCATAGCCTCATAAACTGTAAGGAGTGAGATATGTTTGTAACAAGTGAGATTTTGCACAATTTGGCACAGAAACCTTAGTATTTACTGTCGCTAAAATTGAGTTTATTTGTGCTGTTCAATTCAATTAAATTGAAAGACTTGGGCGGCAGTTCCCAGGTAGGCTGGAGGCCTCAAGAGGGGAAAAAATGGTAGAATATTGACAGTAGTACAGTAGCGAGCACCTTATAGGAACCCACGACCTCTCTGGGGTCGTTTCTGGGGAGCTTCCCTCGCCAACTCATAATTTGCAATATTTTATGTGAATCTAAAAGAAACCAACCCATACCAGGGCCCTCCATTAGTTATGGAACCTCAAATTAAAGAAACTTGCTTGTGAGAATAGGTATTGTGAGGCTAAATTATTTCCATACGCTCGATAGTACGTTTTGTAACTTCATTTTTCTGATTTGCAGTAGTATTATTATTATTATTTGAACGTTCTGCAACATCAAAAATCATTTTGTATCACTTCCTAATCATCTACCTTACTCCCTGCATAAGTTTTTTTTAATCAAAATGGCGTATTAGCAGTTCGGTTCAAGATTATGTGTGCTCACTTGGGTAATATGCCGAAAGAACCACAGTAGATTGATTAGGACTAAGAAAATTGATCAAGTTTCAAATTTTGTTTTTTAGAAAAGTCGATACCCAAATGTGATCGAAATTTTGAAATGAACCGCATACTACCAAAGTAACATTTTTCAGCAGTATGCAACGAATCTGCTCGAGTTAAATACTAACATTCAAAGGCGGACGGTCTCCACTTATCCGTAATTATGGGGACGGCTCAATTTAGCGGACAAATGAACGTCTCCGGATGCGAGCGAAAGCTTGGAAATTACAGCTCTGGACGGGGTGTAATCTGCAGGCGCCGAAAAAGATCGCTCGATTCTCGATGGACCGGGGTCAGGAGTAGTTTCTTTAAGATGGGAGTAGTTTGACAAGACGCACGTTGGATTCGTATTGTTTGCTCCACGTGTTGTGTTAACTTGCACATTTCCTCCTAGTTAGATGGTGCCTTTTGAAACGAAAAGTACTGTCGTTTTGTACTATTGACATTTGCTAGCATCATTTGAAACAGTATCTCTGGTTCATAGCAATCAATGATTGCATGATGCCTAAATATGTCTTCTACGTAATTTCGTAGCGTTTCATTTTGTCCTTGGGGTCGATTGAGATGTTTCGATGTCAGCTCTGTTATTGCTATGCCTGACAACAATTCTCGTTTTAATCTACGATATACCGTGCCGTATGTTATAAAAGGAGTGTCGTTCAGGATTGTCTTCGAGTAGCTGACCTAGGTTTCAACACTAACCTTTTCACCACCTCGTGGATTTGTGTCGGTATTAAGTCATCAAATTCTGACATCGCTATTAAAAACTTGATTACCGTTGTGCGATTGCACGGTGAGAAGAAAGGTATTTTTTCAAACGCCGCTTTATAATGTTTTGGTAGTTTCTGGTTTTCTACCGAAACGGGTTTTCACATTCTGTTCTTCCCCCTTAGTTTGAGGTGGGTTTTCGACTTCCGGTGCTCGGTTTTGATATTTGATAACTTGATCAATTTGCGCTTGCATTTTTGCGCAGATCGTCTCGCTTTCTTTTTTGATTTGCCGCTATTTGCGTTTGCATTAGCTGAATCATTTCAGCCAAGGTCGGAAGTCGGTTTGTGCGCTTTGCATAGTCGGCAGACGAATTTCGCCTTCCGAGACGCAGCCGCCTTCTTCTAGTTTTCATAGCTCTGTGCACTGTGACCCGGCGATTCTAGGGTGTACCGCATAGGCTCCCAAACTACTCCCAGACCAACAATATTAGAACTGGCTCGGTCACTAGGGTAGACTGGCTCTGCCGTGTGGGACCCTAGAGTTTTGGCCCGAGGTGAAATGGACTCGTGCTAACGGCTCCGGGCCAAAAGGATCCGTCGTGTATGGCCGAGGAGGTGGCCTAATACATACTACTGTCTTGAGGGGGGGGGGGGGGTTAGATTCGTTGTATACCGGTAATACCGCTGTATTCGCTGGCTTTCTAGATAAAAACACCGAAAAACCGGAAAGTGTACACTAGTGAACTCTCGACTTTTCTAATGGAATTAAGACGTTTGGTTTAGACCTGCCTCCACCTCCCAAGCACAATTTGCAGTAAGTTAGTTGCAGGTTATCATCTAAGGAAACCGACGTTGGTGTTCTCTTAGCAGAGAATGTGAGAACTGGAACGCAACTACACCAATGAGCTTATTCCAGGGCCAAGAAGGTTTTTTGATCCTCAAGGTTTCACTTTAAAATACGCAATGGATGTATTTCAGCCGGAGTTCTTTTGTAGAATCGCTATTAAGGGATCTAATCCTCACCAAATTCCCATAAAAAAAGTGAAGCTGTTGCATAATAGCGTCAACAATTTATTAAATTGAAAATGTCTCAAAGAGCAGCATCCAATAAACATTCCTAAACTTCAAGGGAAGTCATTCAAAAAAGTTTTATGAAATATCGATTTTTCATTTTTGAACATGAAATTTCGAACAGTTTGGTAAAAACAAAATTACAACTGGTTGCCTTGACATTTCTCTAGATGAATAAATAGATACAACGCTCCAAATTTAAAATTACAACTGGTTGCCTTGACATTTAAATACGTGTAACTAATGTAGAGGTGGTACCAGTGGCATTTTGTTTGCAAATTTCATTCTATGGATACAAATATTTGTGTGAAAACACACGATTATATTGGTAAGCCACTTTTTGGATTCAATTTATCTGTGATAAGAATCAACACACTATGTTTACTCAAAATCTCTGAAGCAATGCTACTACATATCGAGAGTGAAGTGGCAACATGACCTGCCCGACATTTTCCATTTTGACTTACCGAGCCATAAAATGCCTTGAAGTTGATGGAAAAAAAATCCGTTTTTTGGCACAATTACTACATTCAGGGTCTAGTCCATCCTAAACTTTAGCCAGCTCGATATCGTTCGCTGAAAACTAGTCAGAAAACGTAGTTTTTTAAGGTTTTTACTGACATAGGCAAATTGGGGGGGGGGGGGGGGGTATTTTCGGGTGAAACTTCGGTTGGGATAGGCTTCAGATCAGCAGAAATTCACCCATAGCAAATAATAGCAACTGAACTTAGGAGAGACCCCTTCAAACCTCACACTGACACGAACAGTCACACATTATTGAATGAACTGGCAGCGTTTTCCATTATAAAGAATAATGTTGCATACATTTTGTTTTCTTTTTGACAGACTTGGGCAAAATTGACAAAATACATGCTTCCAGGTCTGCAGAACAATAGCTACCTTAAAAGTTCAATTCATTTAGTACGTAATTGTGGCAACTGTGAACGCAAAACGAAAAAGGCACCTGCAGGGAGCTAAAACCGCTTTTGGTGGTTTTTCAACGCACTCAAAAGTAGAGAAAGCGCTTTCATTTTCGGAGGATGATTCGTCGCCATAATTAAACGTTCCACTCGCATTTGATATTCAACACACATTCCGAATAGCTGTCACCCCTTGTGTCTACCAATCTACCAGTCTACCATGGTATGAAGCCTAATTTCTAAAGTTTTCTTCAGGTTGTGATGAAATTTTCTGGGAATGTGCGATTTAGGTTCCCTTAAGGAAATTCACTACAGATATCTTACGAAGTTCCTATGTAGTTACATTTGCTGAGATCCCTTCACATCACGTTGTTATCTGCATGTGCGGTGATGATAGCTATTATAATGTAATTCTACCGTTGTTGTCCCTTTGGCAGGTGTGAACATTTTTCGATTTCCTCTTGAACCCAAGATGTTTAATGTCCAATGTATTCTATGTGAGTCAAACAATTCGAATGTAAATAGACCAAATGAATATCCAATCTTCACAGGGTTCCTATGTACTACAATATCACGTACCTATCTGTGTCATGATCACAACATAAGCATTTATTTTAGCTAATAATTTTCATTTTGAACCTTTGTAATCAACCCAAAATACGTAACCCCCTCAAATTATGTTAATTTACGTTTCAAAGTAGACTCAGGAAATTGATTTTATGCGCTTTTGTCCGTCCCCCCTTTTGGGGCTCTCCCAATTCAACGAACAGTTCATAGAACGGGTCAAAAAATCACAGTGAGTGCTACAACCTTGGCATCAGCTTCAATAAATTTGAAAAGTGGAATTAAAGGGTTAAAATATGCTGGAGGAAGAGGGTGGAATGTGAATCATTCAAGCTTTCGAAATCAAATAGTATTTTTCGTTTATGTTTAATAATTCAGAACCTGCCGAACAAGTTTAAATACCTCCTCTCAAAATTTCTGGATTTCGTTCTAGAAACTTTCTGTTTATAGAATCCAAAAACAAGCTGTAAACTATTACACTATGGTTTATTATTTCTGTATTAGGGAGCCCTCCTACGTGGAAACAATGCTTCCTAGGTACTCTCAGAAAAGAAAGGAATTGGGCAACTGAAAGATGACACGATAAAAGCTTCCTCGTATCCATAACATGACTGTATGGATCATTGAAAATTATTATTGACTAAAGAACTTCGTTCAATTAGGCGAAGTAAATATTGAATTAGGGTCAATTTATTGTTATGCAGGAGCATAACTTGAGAAAATAAAGGTAGGCATGTTCAACTATTGAACAAACTATAAAATATACCTAATAAGTCCGAACAATCCCTGAAAATTTGATCGAAATTGGTCAAGAACTCCCGGAGTTATGCGCGTAACAAGGATTTTGTTTGCGCATGCGCAGAGGCTACTATTGATCCGGGGTTCATGAAACTTATAGGGGACCATCATCCCTGAAAATTTCATCGAAATTGGTCAAGAACTCCCGGATTATGCGCGTAACAAGACCATCGCAGAGGCTACACCGGGGGTCATGAAACGCATAGGGGACCATCTACACATCAAACCAAACAATCCCTGAGAATTTCATCGTAATTGGTCGAGAACACCCAGAGTTATGCGCGTAACAAGGATTTCACGTTTGCGCATGCGCAGAGGCTACTATTGATCCGGGGTTCATGAAAGTTATATTGGACCATCTACACATCAAACCGAACAATCCTTGAAAATTTCATCAAAATCGGACTATAACTTCGTGTAGTTTTGCCCGTAACAAGGATTTGCTGACAGACAGACACGGAACCAAAATTGTTCAGAAAGGTTTAAAACGCAAAATGCGAGTGGAATTTTTGATTTTGGAGACAAAAACATTTTCACATTCCGAAAGTAAAAACAATGCTTCCGCTACCTTAGTAGACTCGGAAGCAATAAAAACAGGCGGAAACAATAATTTCGCCAGTTCCTCCTTTAAATATTACTTAACTGAATTGAAGCTTGGGAGACATCGTTATGGGTAGTACATCCGAGTAATGTCAACTATTCTCTGGGTGGTCACCATCCACTTTAGCATCCTCCCTCAATTTTCATTTTAAAGACAACCCTGCAGTTAGTGAGTGACTGGGGCAGCAACTGGAGTGAACTCTATTCATTCGGGGAACAAATTTAAATTTGAATCAAACAAAACACTACCCTCTCACAGCAAAAGAGTTCGAGATTTCGATTGTTCAATATTTCTACCCTTAAATATTAACTCCTAGAGATTTTCATTGAGATTACTGGCACATCTCGGATCGAGGTATAGCTTTTGAGCCAAATTTCGTACACATTGTTCTGGTAGTTCAGGAGGCTTTGTGTGCCAGTCGGAATACGGCAGACGAATGGAATTTTCGTTATTCGATTTTAGAAATCTATGCATCTGGAAGATAGTTTTACTTGGTCGATTACAAAGGTGCATTTTTGAACATACTCGTAATAAGGTAAGAGGAAATTAAACAAAATTGTCTGTAGTTCATAGCTTGTCACCCAAAATACTTCCTCATCGTGTTTTATTAAACTCTATTCATTTTTGAAAAGTTTATGGTTAAAACTGAAAAGTTAATGTGTGGAAGTAAAGAAAAAAAATTCAAATTTCATTCAAGTATTTAATAATAAATGTTTATAAATAGATTTTTTTTTTTCGAAGAATGATTGAATCGCTGAATTTTCATTCGCATTTCCTGAGATCTTTAATCCTTGGACGGGGAAAATGAACATCAACATGAATGTGAATGATAATACTGTAGGAACTTGATAAAGCTGTCTTTGTGAATGACCACGAATTAACTTCAAATCGAGTGTATTCTAACTGTCGTTGTTTCGTTATTTAATTGATATGTTATCATTTTATTGATTCAAAGAAGCGTCATCAGTTGGATTGTGTTCTGCGCAGAAGAGCTACATAAGAACCTAACCTGAAATCTTAACCCTTTGTGTAACGATTTACATTGATTTTTACAATAAAAAATTGCATACCCATTTATATGTCGTGTTAAAAGTAATTTATGGTGCTCTGTTATTACACATACAAATTTTATGACATTCCAAATATGTTGAATAAGTACAATGATTTTTGTAAATAATATATATTATGTTTGTCATATATATAACAAAGGGCAATAAAATTATCATGTTGCACGAAAATGTATGTATTTCCACTGTTAAAACTGCCTTTATCAGTTTTATGCGCTTCGGCAGTGACGTATCAAGCAGGCACAGTAAAAACAAATTTGAAAATGCCATGATTTTGAGTTTATCATTATATTTTTTTCCTAAAATGAAAATAGAATTATTTATTTTGTATTGAATCGAAACTGAATTAAATTTATAAAACGTATTTTTTGACAAAGTGAGTAAAATGAGCAATTAAATTATTCATGAGATACTGATGTTCACATGATTTATTTATACCAAATATATTTTTAATTCCTTACGATACTTGTTTTTTCCCTCAAACTCTCCTAAATTTTAAATTAAATAAATAAATTAAATTTAAAACATACAGATGTGTACTAACAATGGCAGGCTTTAAGTTGAGTAGGTTTTCTTGCTTTTATCGTAGTTATTGGGGTTCAGAACGGATGCTGTTGGACATAATTGAAATTATATAACAAATTTAAAGCTTAAAGAGTTAGAAAAACGCAATATAACCACTTTGGTCCACCACACTCTGGGGCTGTCTCCAGTCACTCGTTCTAGCATCGATTCTCTGACCTCGCGTTAAAGACAACCTTTCCGATGTTTTCAAATGGAGAACAAACAAATGATCTACAGCGAATAGAGTGGTCTCGTTCGGTTCACGAAACTTATTTCTGAATCGAACTGAAAAACATTTCTGTCTTCATACATCGAAAGGTTTTGACATTTGGATTTTTCAAGTGTATCCCTTGGTGATTTACTATGACACCTCTCTCCGGAGCGTTTCCCCAAAACCGCTGGACCATTACAAATTTTAGCTCGAAAACCAAACATCAATCCGGGCCAGACATCAATCAACCCTACGGGATACTATTTGAAGACTAAACTATCCCAAAAATCGAAATCCCACAAACTTATGATGTAAGGGAGTAGTGTTTTGTTTGAATCTGATAGAACTGGTTCTGTGACCATTATCGGTCGCTATCCGTGTCCCCTGTAGTTTCATTTTATTTTGTTAAATATCAGTTGGATTTCTAATTGATTCCGAATATACATTCTAGATCTAGGATGCTTTATCTCTGAATGTACAGCCCAGTTCAGGTGATCCGCATGAAAGTATTATCTGATACAGTAGTTGTAAACCTTTGTGTAATGACTTTCTGAGTTTTAATTACATTTTGGTTTATTATTCAATAATAAACCATTGTAATCTCTCTCATTGTAACCTAGTGATGAAGTGATGTAGTAATGTGGATACTGGAGTGAACTCCTAAAAGGCTTCGTAGCCGATACACGGGTTGAAGCATTCTGATACGCATGAAACGCTGCAAATTCTTTCACTTGGGTTTATTTTTCAATTGGCTTGTGTTCATGATTTGAATTTCTTTCAAACTCTGGAGTGTTCGTGTTTCACAGGTGATAGAGTGATTATTGAATTTCAGGAGGCACACAAATATGATCAACTGAACAATCCAAATAGGTATTTTGGTTGAGAACAGATTTACGTGCTCTATGCATATCTCCTGAAATTCAATAATCGCTCTATCACCTGTGAAACACGCACACTCCAAAGCTTAGTAGAAATTCAAATCATGAACGCAAGCCAATTGAATAATAAACCCCAGTGAAAGAATTAGCAGCGTTTTTCAAATGAACAAAGTTTGAGTGGAGTTAAGCAAATTTTTTTTACATGAAAATACTCTTGGCGGGACCTAGCCTGCAGAAAAACGTTATAATATCACATATTATGTGATAGTAACGGAAGTACCGATTAACATCCATTGCTAGGGAGCGTTGTCTGCCAGCGACCTGGTATATGTTACACACTCATAATAGTGAGACAAGAAAAATCAATTATTCAAATGCTTGACCCCTGGCGAGGCCCAAAGGACCGAGGTTTCTTGGCTGATTACGAAGGTTCATTATTGAAAATTATAAAACCAAAGCTTTACTCCTAGTCTTCATTTATGGACAAATTTTAGGTGTTGAAATATCCTTTTTAACTCCAACCGACATCCCAATTTTTCCTAAAATCCAACTTATCAAATCCTGCTGCATATATGTACAACTAACAGACTTCTCATTGGTCTGAAGATCCAGATTCTTCTGTTATTCAATGAAAAAAATTGATGCTCCCATATATGACAGAAGTAGAAGAGTGGAAGTTCAGGCCATGGCTCAAATTTTGCTGCATTGTCCTTACATTGTCCATCACAGTCCCGAAAATGTATGGAACAGTAAATCTGTACCCCTCAATGTCTATTACCTCAACACCCTTACAAAAGTGAATAGGGTCTCAGCTGATGGAACTTCTCAAATAAATTGCTGCAGAAATTGCTACCTGATGGACATGCAGGTATGACCAGGCAAAATTAACCCCAGCCTAGAAGTAGGTACATTCTTAAATTCACAAGTTATTCAATTTTTTCATAATTAACACTACCACTGTTGGCATGGAAATAAAAAACGCTGCAAATTCTTTCACTGGCGTTTGTTATGCAATTGGCTTACGTTCATGATTTGAATTTCTACTAAGCTTTGGAGTGTGCGTATTTCACAGGTGATAGAGCGATTATTGAATTTCAGGAGATATGCATAGAGCACTTAAATCGATTCTCAACCTAAATACCTATTTGGATTGATCAGTTCATCATATTTGTGTGCCTCCTGAAATTCAATAATCGCTCTATCACCTGTGAAACACGCACACTCTAAAGCTTAGTAGAAATACAAATCATGAACACAAGCCAATTGAAAAATAAACAAAGGTGAAATAATTTGCAGCGTTTTTTTATGGTTATCAGAATGCTTCAACCCGTGTATCGGCTACGAAGCCTTTTAGGAGTTCACTCCAGTATCCACATTACTACATCACTTCATCGCTAGGTTACAATGGTTTATTATTGAATAATAAACCAAAATGTAATTAAAACCCAGAAAATCATTACACAAAGGTTTATAACTTCTGTATCAGATAATACTTTCATGCAGATCACCTGAACTGGACTGTACATCCAGAAATAAAGCATCCTAGATACATTCGGAATTCATTAGAAATCCAACTGATATTTAACAAAATAAAATGAAACTACAGGGGACAAGGATAGCGACCAGATAATCGTACAGCAACCCGAGTAAGTCACAGAACCAGTTTCTATCAGATTCAAACAAAACACTACTCCCTCACATTTCGATTTTTGGATAGTTTTATCTTCAAATAGTATCCCGTAGGGTTGATTGATCACTGGCCCGGGTTGATGTTCGGTTTTCGAGCTAAAATTTGTAATAGACCAGCGGTTTTGGAGAAAAGCTCCGGAGAGAGGTGTCATAGTTAATCACCAAGGGATACACTTGAAAAATCCAAATGTCAAAACCTTTCGATTTATGAAGACAGAAATGTTTTTCTGTTACTACATCACTAGGTCATTACTACATCACTAGGTTATTGTAATCAAAACAAAAACAATAATAAACCAAAATAACGCAAAAGTTGGCACCATAAATCGGGCCATACATCGGGAATGGTTTAACCTACGGACCTGGGGAGGGGCACATTCCATTCCTCGTGGAGAGTTCTTCAAAAAGAGTCCAAATTTAGGACGCCTTGACTTTTTTTGAGGTTTTTAGGGATTTTACGAAACTTTGACAACCCTTCAAGGGCACTTTAAATTAAGTGAGAGAGCTGGATCAAGAATTGCGTTGGGCGTCTTCGGACCAACATGAATTTTTCCTGAAAACTTCAGCTTTTTTGCTTCAGCTGTTTGGGATAAATGGTGCGTACGGTGGACGGACGGAAAATTTTTATTGCAAATTTTTATTCTACACCCTTTGAAACGTGAACCATGAAATTTTCAGGGGGTTAGAATTTTTTTCAAGAGCGATTATAATGGTTTATTATTGAATAATAAACCAAAATATCTTCGGCGACTCCAAAAACAACAACCACTATATCCGTTGCACATACCAGTTCTACGCGTTTATGATTATCAAGATACCAAAGTAACGAAAATTGTCAAAACCATGAAGGATTTTGATGGGCTGATTTTGTTGCCTAATGATCTGAAGTTTCAGAAAAATGGTATCGGGTAATAATTTTAGGTAAAACTTGAGAGTTGGTTTCTAGGTAAGTACAAACTTCAGAATCTTAAGTTCCCCTACTTCTCTCCCTACGTTTACGCGGTAGTTTCAATGTTTTTTGGATCTTGATTGCTTTAAATTACGAAAGTTCGAGTTGCTCCTACGAAAAAATGTTCCTTATTATTTCAGGAATGTCGGTATGAATTCCGTTTACTATTAAACCATTAACGGTTAACTCTTTATCAAACCTGCTCTTCATTCATCATTGGCGCCTTACACATCACGCTAGCGAGCCTGCAGTACTCTCGTGTGATGCGGTGTTAGTTTTACAACGCCTTGTAACATCACAGTGTTACAGGTGTGGGATCTTCAGATTTGTATGTAGAGCATTCCAAGTGAAAGGGCGAACTGAAAAAAAGCCTCTTTAAATATTAAATATTTTTTACGTGTCGACTTGAGCCTCATCACAGAATTTCAGATTTCCATTAGAAATTGTCAGGGAATGTTGAAGACCTTGAACTTCTTGTAAAAATTTGAATGAAGAGTGAATTTTACGTAAAATTGTCTGCTCTTTCGGTCGTGTGATTCAATGAGTCATAAAACTTGTTTTAGGCTGAAAAAAATCAATTTTAAAGTTGTTTTAAAACATTTTTGCGATTTTTTAAAAAAGTTCTTCGTCCTAAAATGTTTCAATTTATATGTGTCATGTCCCCTTTAAGGGAAATTGTGGGATTCGAAGTTGTTTATTCATTGTGCAGTCAAAAGTATCTTTTAAAATCTCGTTTTGGTTTATTATTCAATAATAAACCATTGTAATCGCTCTGGAAAAAAAAATTCTAACCCCCCCTGAAAATTTCATGGTTTACGTTTCAAAGGGTGTAGAATCCGAATCTGCAATAAAAATTTTTCCGTCCGTACGCCGTACGCACGATATCTCCGAAACGGCTGGAGCGAAATATCCATCCCGAAACTTTAAGGGTTGTCCAAGTATTCTAAAATCCCTAAAAACCTCAAGCAAAAGATCTGAAATTTTCAGGAAAAATCCATCTTGGCCCGACGACGCCCCAATTCTTGAGCCAGCTCTCTCACTCAATTTAAAGTGCCCTTTAAGGGCTGTAAAGGTTTTGTAAAATCCCTAAAAACCTCAAAACAAGTCGAATCGGCCTAAATATTTACCTGTTTGAAGAACATACCATGAGGAATCGAATGAGCCCTTCCCCACGTCCGTAGGTCAAACCATTCCCGATTTATGGTGTCAACATTTCCGTTTTTTGGTTTATTATTGTTTGTTTGTAACCTAGGGATGCCGATAGCGTCGAGTTGTAGTGAATGTGGTGACTGGAGTGATAGCCGATGTGGATACTTGTAGTTTATAGGCGATACACGGGTTGAAGCATTCTGATATGTATGTAACGCTGATAATATATAGGTAAATATTATTACTGGGGATTATTATTCAATATGATTACTGGGGTAAATGAATATTCTTTCACACGGGTTTATTATTCAATTGGCTTGCGTTCATGATTTGAATCTGTACTAAGCTTCGGAGTGTGCGTGTTTCACAGGTGATAGAGCGATTATTGAATTTCAGGAGATATGCATAGAGCACGTAAATCTGTTCTCAACCAAAGTACCTATTTGGATTGATCAGTTGATGATATTTGTGTGCCTCCTCTACATCAGTCTATCTTTGGCTACATCGTTTACATTTGGGTTTGGGGAAGTTTTAACGCAATACGAGCGCTAAAGGACTTGATAAATTATGGATGTTTTTATTGTGGGGGGGATTGAGATTCAATTTAAAAAAAAACGCTGCAAATTCTTTCACTGGGGTGTATTATTCAAGTGGCTTGCGTTCATAATTTGAATTTCTACTAAGCTTTGGAGTGTGCGCGTTTCACAGGATAGAGCGATTATTGAATTTCAGGAGGCACACAAATATGATCAACTGATCAACCCAAATAGGTATTTTGGTTGAGAACAGATTTACGTGCTCTATGCATATCTCCTGAAATTCAATAATCGCTCTATCCTGTGAAACGCGCACACTCCAAAGCTTAGTAGAAATTCAAATTATGAACGCAAGCCACTTGAATAATAAACCCCAGTGAAAGAATTTGCAGCGTTTTTTGAACAAAAATGCAAATCTCTGCAATATTGCTGTTTCATCTAAATTTTCTCTCGTGAAATACGTGGAACTTTATTTTTAAAACCATTAAAATTAAAGAAATGTACAATACCCAATTAATATGAAAACGGCAAGACTTAAAAAAGTGATTTTCTGGACAAAACAAGAGTTTTGAGGTACCGCGGACTGCATAATACAAACGAATCCATAATTTCCTTTCAGAGGGATGTAACACATGTTAATTGAAACACTTAATGCAGTCTGAGTGGGCTCATTCGATTCATTAACAGGATGTAAGGATATCAAAAACGAAAATAGTACCCCTTAATAATTTTAGGAAATTTGAGAGTTGGTTTCTGGGTAGTACCGACCCCTAGGTTCCATCCTGTTTCCCATCTAGTTCGCTACAAACGTTCAATTAATTGTATTAATGTTATTTGACTCTTGGTTGTTTCAATTTATGAAAATTTGAAACCTCCATCGAAAAAATGTTTCTTAATATTTCCGGAATGCAGGTATGAATTCAGTTTACTTTTGAACCGCAATATCTTTTTGAAACCTGCTCTTTATTCCTTGGCGCCTTACTCATCACGCTGGTAAGCCCGCAGTACTCGTGTGTAGTGCGGTGTTAGTTTTACAACGCCTTGTAATGTCACTCAGTCTCTACTGTAATAGATGGTCTCCACCAGTATGTCGGGCATTCCAAATGGAAGGACGAACTCAAAAATGAAACCTCTTCAAATATTACCAATTTTTTACAAGTCTCCCCACTTAACCCTGCACGACTTGAGCCCCATCATAGAATTGCAGACACCTCTAACGCCAAGGGCTGCCATCCATGCGTTCAAACTCGACCGTACAAATTAGTCATTAGGAATGTTCAGTGAATCTAGAAAACATTCTGGTAAAAAAATTATATAAAGAGTGACATTTTCTATTCTTTCTGGTAGCGTGGTTAAAATTGTGGTAAAATTTGTTTTTAGACTCAAAACGTCAATTTTAAAGTTGTTCTTCAACTTTTTTTGCAATTTGGACCCCTTTTGAAAAATTTGATCTTTGTCACGTTCAAGGGCGTAGTCAGGGGGGGTGCTGAAAGGGCTTCAGCACCCCCCGAAATTCTAAAAAAATACCTTCTTAAAATACCGAAATCGAATGAACAATGACAGATTAACTGATCTAGCACTCTTGTCCGTTCACTACGGCAATATCAGTGTTTCGCCAGAAGACGTGTTGCATATAATAGCGAATGTGCCGAAGAGGGCTGTTCTATTGTAGTTTTTCGTGTAAAAACTATCGAAATTTTACAAGTATCTATGGAACTAATTAGAACATGTAATTAATTATATCATAAATAAAATTGACATTTGTTGTAAAAGAGTCTCTTGTTCGCTTTTTATTATCTCGATTAAATGAAATTATGGGATTCATGAAACTATTAAGATCCTTATAACCTTCCTGCCTATTTCCTGCCCCAATTACTAATGAAGTTTCACGAATTTGCACATTTGCAAAGAAGTGGTTTTTTGGTCAAAAACAAGAGTTTTTAAAGATATTGTGAACTTCACAGTCCAAAGAACTTCGAATTCCATAATTTCCTTTGAGAGGAATGTGACGCATATAAATTGAAACATATAAAGCGGTCTAAGTGGGCTCATTCAATTCACTGAAGGGATGAAATTATATCAATAATGGAAATAAAAATATTCGTGTTTTTTAGAAGGTTTTTGATATTCTGATTTATGAATATTCCAGTCCTTGGATTTCACTCTATAGGATTGACTTTATTTGAGGCATTTAAATAGTACCTTCTGCGGAACATCTGAAATCTGCTGGTCATCTGAGTGGGCCCAAGGGCTTTCATTTTCAAATCAACCCAGAAAGCTGAAATTTGAATGATTTAAAATTATTTGAGGTAAATCGAGTTCTTTCCAACGTAACATGTTGAATACGGAATGACCCATGGTCTCGCTTACAGAGCTTCGTGAACTGTAAGTTTGGACATAAACTTCTGTTTCCTACAAAGGGACTGCTAAAAGTTGATGTTCCCAGCCTTATTTTCAAGACAGAGTCATCCAACGTCATCGGATACCTATAAATCAATCACTAAATATGGAGATCAGTGATCAGCTGATGACCCCTTGTGATTAATTCTGTTCCTAATCGATCTAACGTGCTGAAATATGAATGAAGCTCTCTTTATGGACAACACAGGACCAAATGGCGTTTGTATAGTATACAACTGGCTACGTCTAATGGTAGATAATTAGGTAGGCGCGTAGTAGGTAATTGCGAAATTCAAAATGCCTTTTTTAGCGAATGCCGCTTATTGTATTAGGAAATAGTTCATTTTTATAACAACAAGAGCGATTGCCCAAAGAAATTGATTCTACACGGTAAAACGAATCCAACGATACCAAAAACTCGATTTCGGACATTTTGTCACTGAAGAGGTATTTGCACTTGTTGAACTATTAAAAGCCCTTGCAAAAGATACAATTTAGCATTATCTATCGATTTTCACAAAAAATCTATGTTTGACCACCGATTTTCGATTAATCGGTTTTGTGAGGTTAAATCGATTTTTGTGAATGGAAAGTTGAGAAATGTTGGCAACATTTTTTGATTTTCAAGTACTTACGTCCTTTTTGATTTTCAAGTTCTCAAGTGTATGTCTTTTCAAGTAAAGAACGCTGCGAAGTCATGGATTTATTATTCATTTGGGCTTGATATGTGTCTATATTGCAGGCATTTACGAAAAGAGCGCCTTTTTTTCTCCAGAAGAGTATTGTGCTAAATTTCGAATCATTCGGACGATTTTTAGAGCATTTTGGTTTCTACTCCTAATTTTACGGTAGTTATGGAGAATTCAGAACGGTTTGAAGGATTGGGCCTCTGATTTTTCTGAAATTCATCAATATTTTTGACAATTATATTCTTGAAAGCTCATACAAATTTCGAATCATTCGGACCATTCTTAGAGAAGAAATATATCGCATTTGCGCATGCGCAGGTGACAATTATTGCACAATTTTGATGATGTTCGAACTATACCTTAACAAAATTTCAGGTTTTACTCCGATTTTAATCGATTTTTGGGCCTCGGTTAATTGGTACAATCGAATTCAGACCGCCGATGGTGAAACCGATCCCAAAATCGATTTTGGTGGTTCGATTTGACTATATAATACAATTGAACTAAATTTTCATGAGACGAATTTTTCATTAGTTGAAGGAAGCAAGATCTAATCTCAAACTGAAGAAGCAGAAAGGTTGTACCGAAACACGGAGTGAACATGTTCTAGGTTATATAGAACTTAAACGAACGCTCAGGAATGTCACGGAGGTCTGACAGTGTTGAAAAAACCTTGTTCTTAAGTAATGTTGATTTACGAAACATAATTCGTTCATGACTGAGTATGAAACTGGTCTGAAAGCAAAATATAACGAGTTTAAAAGGGTTTCAGGAAATTTGAGCGGTCATAAAATTTTATGACAGAATGGTCGTCAGTTAGTGGGTTAGTGTGGCAGGCGTAGGGGCGTGTATTGATTGATACAGCGTGGGAGAGCGCAACTCGACCCTATTGATCACTCCTACAAGGGGGTGGTTTTCAACGTTCAGTCAGTTTTCTTCTCCAGAAAGTGTTTCGAAAGTTCGTGGGATTTCGGGTCGCCCCGTGAATTTTTGCGAATTACCCGGTTCGTTTGACGGGCGACGGTAAAAATGGAGCGTTTCGACGACGGTGGGATCCCCATGTCGACCCGTCCGGTTCCCGGAGTGCGTCCCAAAGTGGATCCCGAGGCCCTGGGAGAGGTCGACCCCGAGGCCTACCCTCAGCCCAAAGAAGCGACTCATAAGATCCGTGGGAAATCCGACGTTTTGGAGCTCCTCTGCGGGGCCAACGTCGACCAAGAGTTGTTGACCGTGAAAACCTTCTATTTCTTCTTCTATTCCGCGTTCGGTTCGCTCTTCCCCCTCATGGGGATCTATTTCAAGCAAATGGGGATGAACCCGGGTCAATGTGGTTTCCTCATAGGGTCAAGACCGTTCGTGGAGTTCTTATCGGCTCCTTTCTGGGGAAGCCTGGCCGACAGGTAATCGCTAGAAAAGTATTTAATCTATTTCCAAATCAACCAAAAGTCAATACATTCAATCATCTTCAATGACCTCAAAGTGATGCCACTTGAACGACCCACTATGTCAGCTGTTATTGAAAAAAACCCTTAACAAGCTAAATCCTTAGCCCTAAGAGGGGCGTATTCTTATTCACAAACAAGAATCCATAAGAAACTCATGAATCAGCAAATATGAATATCAAGACGAATACATAAACGATATAAATCCATACAAATAACGGTAGAATCATATTTTTTTAAATAAATTTGACAAGAAGTTCCACTTTTTGGTTCATTATGTTGAATAATAAGCCTTTGAAATCGAATATCAAACTTTTTTCACTCCCCCTTGAAATGTTATCATCTTTTGTTTCAGTAACCATCAGTTCATATGTAAATTACGCACCTGTAATGGTTTATCGCCTTATGGGCCACGTATGTCCTTAAAATTGATTTTAAATATCCGTTTTTTTCATACGTGGGCTCCATTAATGGTCTAGTTGGTCCCAACTTCTAGCCAGTCCGATTCACTCATAGATGCTATGGGCCAAAACTGGGCAGAATGTCGCAAATTCGTGGATTTTCGAAGTTTTCGTTCACATATGCTTCTAAGGCAGGGTGTCTAGCGGTCGGGAAAGTCGGGAATTAGTAATGAATTTAAAAACGGTCTTGAAAAGTCGGGAATTAGCAGAGAAATTCATATAAAAGTCTGAAATTTGTTACCAAAACAATATAGGTTGGAATTTACTGAGATTCAATAAATTTTATTTGTTTTATTTCGTCAAGGTCAAATTACACGGGAAGTGAAGAATCATTTTCGAAGGAAACGAAAGTAGGGTTGAAGTTATTCTAATGATATTTTTTCATATTCTCGCATGTTCAACTGAAATAAAAGTTCTTTTTATTTTAATATAAGATGAATATATTACCGCGTAAAAGTCTTGAAATTTGAAATAAAAGGAAAATTAGTCTTGAATTTATTCTTGAAAAGTCTTGAATTTATTTTTGAATAATTGCTAGACCCCCTGTTCTAGGGTGTCATTCCTCAGTAAAGTTTGACGCCAAATTGACTGAGATGGGTTTCAGATCCGTACAAATTTGTCCGTAGCAAATAATCGCTATTTCCCAACTTAACCCTCACACCACAAGGTGGGGTGTCCAGGCACCCTACAGCGACCAATTTTTGAACGGGGCTTACGGTAATGGAGGGGGCCCAGGTCACCTGTAGCCTCCTCTTCAGTTGTCCTCTAACCGCTATTCAACACTGATTCATAACCTATTGAAATGAAATGAAATGAAATTTGTTATTTGTATAAGCCTTCCGGCGATACAAGAGTTGGTTCAGGCAGATACATAAATTGGAGAGAAAAAAACAGCTCACTCACTGTTGACAGCTCTGACTTAAGAAGTAAAAAAAAAAAAGATGATAATTTAAAAAAAAACCGTTCACCTAATGAAAATAATTGAGAAACCTAACGAGGCCATATAAAAGGCTAAGGGCTAGGTACTAAGGGATACTAGACTATGATGAGACGTGTCTGTGATGAAGAAAATAAACAATTCAATAGCATAATATCCACATAATTATCAAAATATAAACCACATGGAATTATAGAAAAGGGAGTGAAGTACCTATAAAATTGGACAAAATTGACAAATGAAGAGATGACAGATGATTATGAAATTAATGTAAAAATCCTTCATTTAAGAAAAAACGCTGCAAATTCTTTCACTGGGGTTTATTATTCAATTGGTTGCGTTCATGATTTGAATTTCTACTAAGCTTTGGAGTGACAGGATAGGGCGATTATTGAATTTCAGGAGATATGCATGGAGCACGTAATCTGTTCTCGACCAAAATACCTATTTGGATTGATCAGTTGATCATATTTGTGTGCCTCCTGAAATTCAATAATCGCAATATCCTGTGAAACACGTATTGCGTCAAAACTTCCCCAAATCCAAATTTAAACGATGTAGCCAAAGGTAGACAGATGTAGAGGAGGCACACAAATATCATCAACTGATCAATCCAAATAGGTGTTTTGGATGAGAACCGATTTACGTGGTCTATGCATATCTCCTGAAATTCAATAATCGCTCTATCACCTGTAAAACACGCACACTCCGAAGCTTAGTAAGATTCAAATCATGAACGCAAGCCAATTGAATAATAAACCCCAGTGAAAGAATACGTATTTACCCCAGTAATAATATTGAATAATAAACCCCAGTAATAATATTGAATATTATTTACCTATATATTATTCAAGTTGAAGCACTTCAACCCGTGTATCGGCTACTAACTACACTACAAGTATTCACATCGGCTATCACTCCAGTATCCACATTCACTACAACTCGACGCTATCGGCCGGACATCACTATGTTACAAACAAACAATAATAAACCAAAAAACGCAAATTTTGGCACCATAAATCGGGCCATACATCGGGAATGGTTTGACCTACGGACCTGGGGAGGGGCTCATTCGATTCCTGACGGTATGTTCTTAAAATAAGTTTACATTCATGCCGCTTGGACTTGTTTTGAGGTTTCTAGGGATTTTACAAAACTTTGACAGCCCTTAAAGGGCACTTTAAATTGAGTGAGAGAGCTGGCTCAAGAATTGGGGCGTCGTCGGACCAAGATGGATTTTTCCTGAAAATTTCAGATTTTTTGCTCCAGCCGTTTGGGAGAAATCGTGCGTATGGCGTACGGCGGACGGACGGAAAATTTTTTATTGCAGATTCGGATTCTACACCCTTTGAAACGTAAACCATGACATTTTCAGGGGGGTTAGAATTTTTTTTCCCAGAGCGATTACAATGGTTTATTATTGAATAATAAACCAAAACCCGAGTTCTTATGCAATTTCTATCAAAAGCAAACATTTTTTTGCAATCTAATAGACTCTCGAGAGAGAGCAGTTAGGAAAGAAAATCATATGATAATTCGTTCGCAAGGAAAAAAGAGAATCTCTCGCCGCGAAGGATAGGACAAACGCAGAGAAAATGGAAAACTGAGTCAGGCATATGATAGTTACAGAGTGGGCAGTCCACAGAATTATCAAATTTCACCACAAACCCTGGTACACTCAGCTTGGCAAAATAATTTCCAGTTAGCCTGAGTTGGGCAAGAACTCTCTTTGCATGTATTCCCAGATCGGACTCGAGATAAGAAGGAGGGTCTGTTCCTCTCGGGCAGTAGATTTTGTTGATAGGGCTGAATGAGGACTCCACGTTCCTCATCCCTTTGCCTCAAAAATAGCGCCATTCTCTCTAGCATGTTACCTTGGTTAAAGTTTCGGTAGTCCTGGGCTAACCAGACACGACTCTCTTCATATTTTGAGAATACTGCACACATCTGGGAGGCCCAGTTATACTATTCATAACCTATTCATTTCGCTGCATTCTCCAAAAAAAACCCTAGATTTAGGGAGCACCAACACCCCACCTTGTTAGTAACGAAACTTTTTCATATGAACATACTGAAAATACTTTTTAAATGAAATTCTGGTGTTATTTCTGTTAATTTGGTATAATAATCAATATTTTTTGTAGATTTCACTCCTTCCTAAATTCCTACCTAAAGCCAAAAAATACAAGCGGTTCAAGTTTTGTTACCGAAAGAAGGATAAGAATACGACCTGTTGTTCCGAGTGCAATGAACCCATTTGTCAAATGTACGTGAAGCTTGTGAAGTTTTGAGAAAATTGTTTTGAAATTCAAAGTTTGCCACAGTTCTCTTTTGTCAAAGTTCGAAGTTAAAGCTTAGTTAGCTTTAGCACCATTGGAATTTGTGATTTTTTCCACTCAGTCCACAATGTTTCATTTTTGTGACATTTAGCGAAGTATAAAGCTTGAAGATAAAGGCTATAAGCAACTAATGAACCTGTTTTAAAAGGCATATTTTTCGTTAAAAGTTTCGTTCACTGCATTGTTACCTTATTTCTGAAAAAAAAATCCAGAGAAATGTTGAAATTGATTGAAATTTCGGTGCGAAAAGTACATACGAGTATTGACTGAGTGTCAGTCAATGAAGAAGAAAAGAATGTAAGCGATAATTAGGCTTTGATCAATTGAAATCAGCTGTTAAATGACTGGGAGGGAATCCTTGTGGTACATGGGATTCTGATTCTCCTTGTAGTGTGAGGGTTATAAGTTAAAAACTAATAAAGATTAGTGGAATAATTTGTTGTTTTGTGTGAGTTTCAAGGTGCGTACATCCCAAATCTGGAATGTCCGTCCGGCGCACGGGCCATTCAAGTCTTTAGAATTTAAAAATATCTGAAGGTTTATGAGTGGTTTATAAGTGAAGTCTCGCGCTCCGTCCAAAATACAAGTTAGTTTGGAGGTACGATTGGTTGGAAGAACTCAAAAACGACAAAAGCTTCACATGTGTTTTCGGAAATTTTCAATTAACTTGTGCTATCTTACTTCTGCTATCTCAGCTCCCACTTTCCAAAGTTTCTATTTAATTATTTAAAAATAGTAAAGTATTGTCTGATCTTTTTAGAATAAGATCGTGTTTTTTATGTTCGATTAAAGTTATTGGATAGTAAAAAAAAAAAATCAGTGCGACGGTGTGAACCGGCTATCTATTGGCAATTCTACCTTGGTGATGTTGAGATTCGAGCGTTCCTATCGTTTTATTGAACCTACGGCTGAAGTAGAGAATAGGTGACCCCTACCTCTTGTCAGGCTCTTTTGAACATATATCGATATGTACTTTCATCGATATATTATCGATACCACTGTACTTATGGAATTATGGAATGATTTTCACGACCGTTTATATCGATAAAAGTATTTTTAATAGGCAGAGACAAATGTGTTAACACATTCTGATTTATTTCGCCAACTAATCTATACTTTACTAGAAGGATTGATGTACGATATTTTTTTGTTTTTGAGACCAGCAAACTAGACAGAACACATTCGAACACACATCGAAAGCGTGGACCTATATCGATAGGAGACATCTGGTTTTTCAATATGGCCACGGTCTGATAAGGAAGGGGTCACCTATTCTCGACTTTTACCGAACCTACTCTCTTAATAAATTTAACGTTAATTTATTCCTCGAATATATCAAGTGATCCAACATCATGAATCAACAGGTATCAACAGGGGAAGAAGATCCTCATGCTGAGTCTTCTCAGCTGGATCCTGTTCACTCTCCCTCTTGGCTTCATCCAGCCGCCAGCCAAATCCTGCGTCGTGTACAATCAAACCCACGTCTACCTCGACACCCCCGAAGTCCGCGATCTCCGCAAAAGGGAAGCCCCCTACTACGTCGAAGACTTAGGTAAATATTAGCAGAGCTATTCACCTTCTAGATGGAAAAATTTAATTAACACATGACATGACGGGACATTACGTAGTTAACACAGTCATTTCACTTCAATAATTAAATGAGGCGCTGAGTTGCAAAACTGGCTAACACACACGCAGTCGGATAACACACACACAGTCTGGTATGGTGGGATAACAGCCATTCCTAAATGATTTCATACCGAGAAATCTAATGGTGATTTTGCGTCTAAAGTGGTTAGGTCCCCTTGAAATAGAAGGTTAAAAGATGCGATTTGTTGCAAAACTGGCTATGTCCATGGCACGTTTTGAATCAAAGATGGCTACAGCCTCATTTTGTACCAGTGGTGGCTAAGTCCACTAGGTACCTAACTTCTTACTATGAAGGTATTGAAAAATTAGGATCCCTCCTTTTGGTAGCATTGAAACCCACGGATACTAAACTAAGACGGTAAGGATCACCGATTTCCTCTGTGGGGAAAACCCAAGGCTGGTGACGTCACAGGCACCGTCCACCCAGCTCCTCTTGTGAGTTATGCCTTCCAGTTGACATTTCTTTGCGTCTGTTTACGTTTCGCTATGGTGTACTGTGCTGTTTGTTGCTGTACAAACCACAGTGATAAGCCAAGAGATTTGGGGATTACCTTCCACAAATTTCCTCTCGACAGTATTCGATTAAAGTCGTTGTAAATGCTTGTAAACGGGCCGATTCATTCTCAGTTGAAAATGCTCGTGTCTGCTCTGCCCATTTTGACCAAGATGACTACTTGCGAGACTTGAGAGGTAAGTTTTTACAAAATAATAATTTATACTCCAGGGAAAGTCCAAACCGAAACAACAACAAGAAATTGATTTAAAAAAAACCGAAATTTTCGGAACAAAAGAAATTAATAGTAATAATAATTTTAAAAAATAGATCATACCTAATTATCGAGGGTTTTTTTTCTCTTGCAGGTGAGTTAATGGGTCTCACATTGAAACACCACCTCAAGCCGGACGCAATTCCTCATTTATTATTACCATTAAGCGGTCAGGAGGCAAATAAAAACCTTACAGGTACGCAACGTCAAGCGCGAGTTCATAAGCGAAATTCTCGGAAATTCATTGATGAGCTCTTACGCTCGGAAAAAAATACTATTGAGAACGTCGAGAGTCATGACGATGATGAAATAATAAATGTAGAAAACAATTCTGATGGCTGTAATAATGAAAGTCCCGCAGAGGTTGTTTTCTTGATGGCTGAGAATGTTAGACTAAAAAAAGAAAATAAACACCTTCAAGAACAACTTGCTGCAGCGAGTGATGAAATTAAAGAATTGAAAAAAAATTCTCAGGTTTTTGAGGAGAAATTTTCAACTTGTCAAAAACAGGTAATAACCGAGGGAAGGTGCAGCAGTTGGTCACTCTTTCGATCTGTATCATACAAAGCGTTCTACAAGTGAGCATCAGCAAAGGACCAAAAGAATGGCGAAGATTATATTTTAAAACGAATTTAGCTTAATTATATTGTATACTTAATTATTTATATATATGTTGCAATGTTTAGTATTGGTAGATTTTGTATATTATTATTCCATAAATTTGAATTATGTATCTGGCAACTGAATGTAATGTATAATAAACGCTGTTATGAATTAAACAATATCTATACGTTACCTACTCATTATTTGATAAACTGAAGAGCTCAATTTTGGTGAGATCATTGAATTAAACAGTTAAATATTGCCAAATGGCCTGAAAATAGAAGACCAGTTGTACCATTTTAACATTCTTAGGAGTTTTCGCAGTAAAACAGCTTGAGTGAAGGGAACTTCAATGTTCGTAAGGTGCACGTGACGTCATACCTGCGAGCCCCTTTCTCGGTGACCCCTACCGTCTTAGTCTATATAAACTTTAAAATGGCCACTACTGGAGCAGTGGCCACTACCGGTGCCGTTACCTTAAGAGACTTCTATTGGAAAAGTCCTCAAGAGGCATCCAGCCATGGGGAGAACCTTTCTACAAGAGCGACGTAGGAGCGTTCAAATCGTTTTTGAAAAAAATTGCAGCCCCCGCACCATTGTCCCCGAAGAAGTCCCTTATGTTACTATCAAAAAAGAGAAATTGGTTGACGTTGAAAAGTTGCTTAAACTCCACTTTGGGGACACATGGGAAGAACTCCAGCATCTCCACTACTTTAAGGGAGTATTGGGCAGAAACGCCAGGGAACAACCAGAACAAGATCAACCTGATGACAAGGCAGCTAACGATTTCGAGTTAGAAGAGGATTGCGAAGACTTACGCATCTAAACAATTGAAAAATACCTAAACTTCTTTAAAAAATAATTTTCTTTTCCTTTTTACTGTCTACTTAGCAAACGCACCTTTTTCGAACATTTATCTTCGTTGCGACAAAAAAGTGCCCCTTAGACTTTTTTTTAGAGGCTTCGTTTCCGAGTTATTAACGATTTAAGTTTTTTTTTCGTGTTATCGACTTTACTTCACTAAAACAGCCATAACTCCCTTGTTTTTGGAGTAATCTCAAATTTGAGGAAACCGTTGGAAAGAGCGTTAAATTTCCTATCCGTTTAGTGTGAAACGTTATTTTTTAAAGCCATTTTCTGAAGTAAAAAAATAAGCCAAAGTCAAAGTTTTAATTTTTTTTTCGAAAATCAACATTTTTCAGGCTAATTTATCGCCTGTAATAAATTGGAATATTGGTGTGCACTCAACGGAAAAAACTAGCCCAAGACCTCAGCTTTCCAACGGTATCATCATTTTTCTCTTTACATTTGAATAAACCTCGTAAAATGACGTTTTGATGCGAAAAAAGAAGGATTTTTCGTTAAAAATCGCAATTTTAAAAAATGAAAAAAACGGTTGATCGAATGAAATACGCGTACATCTTGTCGGAAAAATACGAGTTTCATTTTTATTTTATTTTAGTTTCATTTTGTGATATGAAATGAAAAAAAAATGAAACTCGTATTTTTCCGAGAAGATGTACGCGTATTTCATTCGATCAACCGTTTTTTTCATTTGGTAGACAGGTATCGCATTAGTCCGTTTTGAGGCGGCCGCGATGGTTCAAAAGTGTCACCATTTGGGGTTCAGGATTTAAAAAAATTAAGAATCACAACGGAAAAATTAATAGGTACAATGAAGAACACTCATATCGGATAAAAGTCAATGTTTGTGAAAAATTGCGATTTTTAACGAAAAATCCTTCTTTTTTCGCATCAAAACGTCATTTTACGAGGTTTATTCAAATGTAAACAGAAAAATGATGATACCGTTGGAAAGCTGAGGTCTTGGGCTAGTTTTTTCCGTTGAGTGCACACCAATATTCCAATTTATTACAGGCGATAAATTAGCCTGAAAAATGTTTATTTTCGAAAAAAAAAAAAAATAAACCTTTGACTTATTTGTTTACTTCAGAAAATGGCTTTAAAAAATAGCGTTTCACACTAAACGGATAGGAAATTGAACGCTCTTTCCAATGGTTTCCTCAAATTTGAGATTACTCCAAAAACAAGGGAGTTATGGCTGTTTTAATGAAGTAAAGTCGATAACACGAAAAAAACCTCTGCCAAGTGGGTGTGGCACATAGCTTCCTCGTATCCATAACATGACTGTATAGATCATTGAAAATTATTATTGACTAAAGAACTTCGTTCAATTAAGCGAAGTAAATGTTGAATTAGGGTAAATTTATTGTTATGCAGGAGCATAACTTGAGAAAATAAAGGTAGGCATGTTCAACTATTGGACAAACTATAAAATATACCTAATAAGTCCGAACAATCCCTGAAAATTTCATCGAAATCGGTCAAAAACTCCCGGTGTTATGCTTGTGGCAAGGATTTCACGTTTGCGCATGAGCAGAGGCTACTATTGATCCGGGGGTCATGAAACTCATAGCTGACCATCTACACAACAAACCGAACAATCCCTGAGAATTTCATCTAAATTGGTCAAGAACTCCCGGAGTTATGCGCGTAACAAGGATTTCGTTTGCGCATGCGCAGAGGCTGCTATTGATCCGGGGGTCATGAAACTCATAGGGGACCATCTGCACATCAAACCGAACAATCCCTGAAAATGTCATCGAAATTGGTCGAGAACTCCCAGAATTATGCGCGTAACAAAGATTTCACGTCCGCGCATGCGCAGAGGCTACCATTGATCCGGGGGTCATGAAACCTATAGGGGACCATCTACACCCCAACCCGAACAATCCCTGAAAATTTCATCGAAATTAGTCAAGAACTCCCGGAGTTATGCGCGTAACAAGGATTTCACGTTTGCGCATGCGCAGAGACTACTATTAATCCGGGGGTCATGAAACCTATAGGGGACCATCTACACCCCAACCCGAACAATCCCTGAAAATTTCATCAAAATTGGTCAAGAACTCTCGGAGTTATGCGCGTAACAAGGATTTAACGTTCACGCATGCGCAGAGGCTACTATTAATCCGGAGGTCATGAAACTCATAGGGGACCATCCACACATCAAACCAAACAATCCCTGAAAATTTCATCGAAATTAGTCAAGAACTCCCGGAGTTATGCGCGTAACAAGGATTTCACGTTTGCGCATGCGCAGAGGCTACTATTGATCCGGGGGTCATGAAACCTATAGGGGACCATCTACACCCCAACCCGCACAATCCCTGAAAATTTCATCAAAATCGGACAATAACTTCGTGTAGTTTTGCCCGTAACAAGGATTTGCTGACAGACAGACAGCCACACAGACAGACACACAGACACACGGACACACAGACACACAGACAGACACGGAACCAAAATCGTTCAGAAAGGTCTAAAACGCAAAATGCGAGTGGAATTTTTGATTTTGGAGACAAAAAATTTTTCACATTCCGAAAGTGAAAACAATGCTTCCGCTACTTTAGTAGACTCGGAAGCAAAAACTTAAATCGTTAATAGCTCGTCGCAAATTAGTTTTAGAATCGATCCTTAAAGTTTGGTCCAAAGGTAGACACCCTGTACAAACAACATTTCATAAGTACTAACCTTACTGAAGTTTTGAATTTAAAATACAACGATGATTTTTTCCAGTTATATGGATTTATTTTTGGTAATCGTTTCCTTCAAGTTAACGAGCAAAACTGGTTAGATCTTTCAAGTTCAGTTGCGAAACTGGTTAAGTCCATGATTTGGTTTCAGAACTGGCTAAGTCCGAACTTTTTTATTAAATATTGCCTCTAAGAAGTGTATTTTAGGTTCGGTTCTGATTTGCTCCGAAGCAAAGAGGCATGACTCTTGATTCAGAACCATAAAATGTTCACATATTGCCAAAAATATATCTCTGAAGTTCTTCGTGGTTTCCTCAAAAAGTGCCATAATGGACTTAGCCAGTTTTGCAACTCAGCGCCTCAAATGAATCATTTTGTTTTAAACAAATTTTGTTTCTTTTCACAAGTAGCGTAAACCGCACAGTTATTGAACACTTGAGTTGTTTTTCATTTTCAAGGAGTATAACCCACAGTCGAAGAGGTTTCATTGAATGTTCCTCAAACCTAACCCGTTAGATTTTTGCAATTAGGAAATTTCTTTATTCTTGAGGACATGAGTTCGAATCCAGTCAGAGATACCCATATTTTTGGGCCATAACATCAGCTTCCCTTCTCACTGCTTATGGGGGCATTTTTAATAACATAAAACCTGATTCATATACATTACCATCTTCTGTTTTGATTAGTATGCTAGTTGCCTTTTTTCTCACTCCACCGTATCTTTTTAAACTTAAAATTTATAAACATTCTTCAATTTAGGAGTAATACGTCACGTTCATCCGTTATTCGAGACCAGAAAATAGTAATTGAACATTGATGTTTTTGTTCATTTCTAAACTCATTTTACAACCAAAAGACAGGTATCAAAAGGAAGGTAGGTATAGTGCTATACAAAATCTACTTTAGTGAGGAAAAAATATGAAACATGATCGTGAGGAATACATCACTGATCCCCTGACACCAAAACCCAATCCTAATCCGATTGAATACAAAAAGCAGAAAGATGCTATCGAAAAATTATATTTTAGGCATTCAGTCGTTTAAATTTACATGAAACTACCATTTAAATATTCATTAATTGAGGTTAAACACAGAAACAATGCAGAACATCAAATGCTGCTTTGATTGGGTACCAAAAAACTTCCAAAACTAAAGAATTAAGTTTTTATGTCATAATTTAATGGTTTTTGAGGTTCATATACACACATGGCTGAAATACGTTTTATTTCAACGTACTTGAAGATTTAAAAACATTTCAGATCAACTTGATTAAATTCTTATAGAACCCCGAATCCTTATGTAGATGTTCAACTTGCTAGATCTTTCGCTCTCCAAGAATTAAATATCCCATTTCTTTAAAATAGATTATTTAGGGTTAACCCTATCTAGAGTTCATGAATATATATATTTATACACTTGTATGCCAAATCGTGTACCGTTTGTATGATGTTATTATGTGTTAATGATTCTGTAGTTTATTTCAGGCTTAAAATCCAACAATGTGTAAGTATGATAAGCCCTTATTGAATGTCCATTGCTTCAAAGAGGAGCGTCCGGTCAAAAACAATCGCTTTTGGATATTAGAGTGGTCATAAGCGCCTAGGTGACCCCATACCAGAGTTGAGATGTAATCATTACTTTGAGTAATGAATAATGAATAATAATAATAATAATAATACTTTCATTGTAATGACTATATTTGGCTAGTAACAATTTCAGTAAAAAGGAGATTGGAAATCCGAAGTTTTGGGGTTGAAATTACTCCAGAAGTAATCGCGATTACCATTCCAATTACTGTAATGGTAATCGTTAAAACGATTACTTTTTCCGATTACAAGTAATGGTAATCGAAATACCGATTACTTTTTCCGATTACAAATAATGGTAATCGAAAAACGATTACGATTACTTGTAATCGGAAAAAGTAATCGTCATTCCGATTACTTTTCATTAATTCCGAGTTTAATTAATTTCTTACAAAAAACAAGTCGATTTAGAAGAGAAAACACTTTTTACAGAAAATAACGAAAAATAAAAATTTTGCAGGAGAATTTACCAGGATATGTCATGACTCTATTTTCGAAAAATTTCAACTCACGGACTTTTACACTTTTACAATCGATGTACCTATAATGCATAGCAAGTAAAGCAAATAACAAGTATTAAATAGATAACATTGTTTCATCTATCATTGTGGCATCAAATTTGCATTCTACCAATGGAGTAATCGGATTAAAAAAAGTAATCGAATTAAAAAAAGTAATCGAATTACCAGTACTCCATTCCGATTACTGTAATGGTAATCGGAATGACGATTACTTTTTCCGATTACAAGTAATCGTAATCGGTTTTTCGATGACCATTACTTGTAATCGGAAAAAGGAATCGTTTTTTCGATTACCATTACAGTAATTGGAATGGTAATCGCGATTACCTGTCTTCAAAAGTAATTGGAATTTGTAATGGGTAATCGAATTACTTTCCTAACAACTCTGCCCCATACAGTGGTCATAGTACACCATTTCCTCTTTTAAATGAAAATCTAAAAGTTTATATCTGATCAAACATGTTCCATGTTATTTTGTTTAAAGCTAATGCAGTTTGGCACGTGACCATTTCGATAAAAGAGGGCTTTTCAGACAGTTTTGAGAGTTAATACAATGAACTGTCATCAAAACAGGGTGTTTCACAAAGGTACATCACATTTCAACGTATTTTTCGATTAAATGTAGATAAAAGAATGGATGATATCTTAAAATGTTAGGAATATTTTAAAGTTCTATTTACAAATGTTCGATGTTAGACCCCCTCCTGCTGCGCGGCACACATCTAGCCTATAATCGAATTCCTCCCATACTTGCTGAAGCATATCTGGAGTCACTTCCCGAATGGCGATAGTTATTCGATTTTTTAGATTGGCTGGTAAAGGTGCCACAAAAACTCGTTCTTTCTCGAATCCCCACAAGAAGTCACGAACAGTGAGGTCTAGAGATTTAGGAGGCCAAGATGTGAATCCTCTTTTCGCCAAATACTTCGATTGGGAAGCTGCTAAAGGGTGTTCTTTAGTACTGCCCCCCCACTTTCAGAACACCGTAGCTTTGCTAAAACATTGCATTTCCCCAAGTTGGTGGGGGTTTTTAGAAACGTCGGAAATCGAACTTTAATCACCTTGGATCATGCTTCGGTAAAAGTTAAGCGAAAATGGGGTTTATTGAATCCAAAAAAGTGGGGGGCAGTACTAAAGAATTTCCCCAGTCAAAAACTTCACCTGATTGACTTTTATAGCTATAGGTTGCATTCAAAAGTTAGTGGGGGATTTTTAGAAACTGTCGGATAAATGCCTCGAACTTTAATCACACCTTTTATTTGGGTATGATCCCAAAAGTTATCAAAAATGGGGTTTATTGAATAAAAAAAAGTGGGGGGCGGTTCTAAAGAATTTCCCCAGTCAAAAACTTCAGTACTGCCCCCCACTTTTTATTGACGAATTTTATAGCCCGCCGATCATTCAACTGTCTTGATAGGTTGATTTGGGTACTACGGCAAAATATAAAAAATCTGTACAACCCCTACATGTAGTACATGAACTTGATTTATTAAATCTCTTCTTTCGTTACTGAGTGTTGTTTTCGATCATTTTTCTTGATAAATGCCTTGGAGGGCAGTACTAAAGTTTTTGACTGGGGAAATTCTTTAGTACTGCCCCCCAATTTTTTCGAAACGATTTTATTTGGGTATGATTGCACTGAACACAGTTTTGAATCACAAGGAATAAAAGAGGAGATCCTGAAGTTTCTAAAAACCACCCAGAATATAGGAGAAACTAAGTTATTATACTGAAATTATGTCTTTCTGAAAGTGGGGGGCAGTACTAAAGATCACCCCTGAATTCCAATGTGGAGGTCCCCCATCTTATTGAAAAACAAAAACGTCGCTGTTTTCCTGTAGTTGAGGGAACAGCCAATTTTGCAGCTTTGCAGCATCTGTAGGTAGGCATCATCCTTTCCATCACTAGCGTTCGCTATCAATGCAGCAATTAATTAACAGGGTGGCCCTACGCCTTCCATGTACACCTGAGAGACCTCAACCGAAAAACAAATTGACGGTCCCCTGTTTTGAACGGTAGCTGGTTCATTGACGAGCGACCATCCGTTGCTGAGCTATCCCTGATTGAAATACGATGAACCTTTATGAAACACCCTGTCCAACTGTCTTGTCTAACCTTTTCGGCCTTAAATATTGAGAAAAAATACTTTCAAATCCAACCATTATGATCTATATCTATCGTCATTATGAACTATAATGAATACAACATCTCAACATCTGATTTAAGTCATTCTACACGTGTTTCCAGTTTGACAAGACGCTCCTCAAATATTCCGTTCTCGCCAGTACCGGGAGTGACATTCCGAAGTTCACTCAACATGTTCAGTGGTGAAACTTCACAGAAAACCCAATGTAATGCTATTCCGTAGCCGTTCGTCATCGAGTTGGTAGTTTGTATTTCCCTTGTACAAGCGGTGATTTGACTTTTACATTTCACCGGTTCCGAGTTGTCTGTAAAAGTTGTGAACATGGATGTGTAGCTAAGGGCCAGTAACACCACAGGGAGTAAAATCTCAAGTTATTCAACTCCGCTCCGTGAATCTGTGTTTTGATCGTTACACCAAACTTGAAGAAACTTGTTTTGAATTCGGTGGAGTAGAGGTGGGACGTTCCACGAGAAAGTGGGAGCGACTACATTATAACTGTAGAACGGTTCCAATTAGCCGTTCCAATTTCGAATCGTTCCAGCTGTATTGGGAATCAAAGCTAACTTATGTCGCACACGAGACAACTGAAAACCTCCGGTTGTTAATTCCTAATATAATTACCGTAATGTCTAAAATTTCAGAAAAAAAAAAATAAAAATAAATAAATAAATAAAGGAAGCCTAAAACTAATTATTACATTTTATGGCGTTGTATCAAATTTCTTTGAAAAATGTTGTGAAAATTCAAACGGAAAAATGAAGAATCATGGAGGTTGTGAAATAACTTCTAGATATAAATAACTGCTAGATACCTCAGTCCTCAAGACCTGTTCCAGTTCCACTGTGGAGCTAATAGTTCCGTTTCTCTCCTATTGTACGTAGATACAATCTCTTACAGGTGCATTTACCTCTGCTTCAGTTGGTAATTGTCCAATGTACTAATTACTGTAGAAATATACAAAAATTCAATCAGGTAACAGAATAACAAAGTATTTGAGGTTAGCCGATCCACGTGGAACTGATATCATGGACGAGATGTAACAGCTCCAGTCCATTTCCTATCTAAACACGGTTCCACGGAACGGTTCCAGCTGGAACGTCACCTCTACGGTGGAGTTATACGGGCATTTACTGTTTACAGACAGTAACTGTAGAAATCTACAAAGAATGCATTCAAATAAAATAGGAAAGGCAGCACTAAGTAACATATTTTTGAGCATTTGAGGAAATTTTTGGTATTATGAACGAGATGTAACGGCTCTGGTCCGCTCCTTCTCTGGACTAGGAGTTCCAGCTGGTATGCCACACCTCTACGCTGGTGTTTTATGGACATTTGGGTTTCACTAAACCTATACACGAAACAAAATGCAAGTTACCTCAAGGATTTTCCTTAACAAATTAGTGTTGTTCGTCATACTCAATAATAATGAATCGAATGAATTGAACTTTAACTAACTAAGAATATTTTCAGTTGCGCGAGATAGGCTCGACAAAATTTATTCAATCTGAGTGACTGGAGATAATTTCATTCAGTTAGTTATGTTGGTGTAACGGCCACTTCTGCGATTACTCCTAATGCAGTGTTAACTTCTGGTTCCAAATTAATTCTAATTTAGCACTGTGTGGTGTAACTGGCTCTGTGGTACGTACAATTATTGTTGCAGGCTGAACCACTAACCTTGGTGCATACTTTAGTTTGTCGTAGCGTTTGTTGATTAATGACTCATTTGTGAAATACAGCGAATACCATGAATATAAGGTGATTTTAGGACCATAAGAACTTCGAATATTAAATGATTTTGATTTGATTCATCTTTATCTCGGGCTAAACCTCACAGGAAACATTAATTAAGGTGAAGGTACTGACTATGATTGGGGACCTAATTATTTTTTTTTTTTTTTAAATAGGCAAGTAAAAATTATTGTCCTGTTAAAAGCAAAACTTTTTTCAAAAAAATTCATTAATTAATTTAAAAAAATTTCGTGACACAAAATTAAATTGAGCTCTTCAAGTTTAGTGCTTTCTACGGGATTGGAACCTTGAAAGCTTATGGATTTCTTTATGGATGTCAAAAAATGACACAGCCATCAAAGAAAAACTGCAAATTATTACACAGAAGTTTATTGTTCCCGCATTATATATGTAAATCACTGATTTGTGTATGGTAGACAGGTCTTCACGCCTCAAAATCTTTTGATTGTATTCGAGATGAAAATACTTGGGCTGTCGCCAGCCACGCGGTTGAGCTCAGTCCTCCTATTGAACGGGCTCTGCCGCCCGCCCTTCTACTCGATTGTTTACTTGACAAATTTTCATCAACCGAAGATGAGGGTTTTTCAATTAGTGAGTGTACGGATGAACGTACAACAACCCGACTGGTCTTATTCGATTCAGGGAACTAATTTCTATCTTAATCCAACAAAAAACTACTCTCCCACAAACAGTTTTTGAGCTTTTGATTTGCTGATAGTTTAAGCTTTAATTATAATCCCTTAGGGTTGATTGATCAAGAAGCAGAAATTACTGGCACATCTTCGGATCAATGTTGGATTCTTGAGACAAACTTCGTCAACTTTCTTCGAGTGGTTTTGGAGAAAAACTTCGGACCGCGATTTTTGAAATCTTTGTGTCTTGAAACGGGATGATTTGCGGAAGTTGACATCGTCTTCATTCAATTACTGCCCACGGAATCCTTCTTTTAGTTTTCGGCAGTGCTTCCTCTACCTAGCTTTTGATATTAGCTATTACCAAAAGGAGATTGTAGAAACTAAGGGGTGCTAATTCACATTTCAGTTTCGTTCAGCTTATTTTGTTTCTAAAAATCTTGGTTTCTTGTCGGAGAAACCTCGAATTTGACTGGAAAAATCATTATTTTGAAAGAAAATGTATAAATAATAGTACAATGATAATATGTCCCATGAGTTATGCACAATCCGACTCCTGCGTGTTCTACAACTCATTTCCGACCAAAAGTGCCTCTTAGCAATTTTCTTTTAGATGCTTCGTTCTCGAGTTATTCGCGATTTAAAAATTTTTTTCGTGTTTTCGATATTATGTCATTAAAACTGTTATAACTCCTTCAATTTTAGAGATAAATCAAATTTGAAGAAACCGCTAGAAAGAGCATTAATTTCTCTATCTATTTGACGTCAGATAACATTTTTTTATTGCATTGAAGATTTGCGATTGCCGCGCGAAATGGCAGTTTTGTCAGAATCTTGAAATCGCCTGAATGGTTGGTACGCCGTGTTTTTTCAAAATTTGACAAAATTCACTTTTCAGGTTAGCTTTTAACCTTTTAGTTCCCTTTGAAAAATCACTGTTGAAGACTGAGACGATAGGAAATTCAACGCTATTTCCAACGGTGTCCTTAGATTTGCAAATATTTCGAAAACGCCGGAGTTACAGCCGTTTTAGTGACGTAAGGTCGAAAACACCTCAACCTCAATTTTAACAGAAAACGCAAGTTTTTCTGCAGTTAAACACCATTTTCTTAACGAAAAATATTTTCAAAAACCGAAAGAACTACACCGTTAGAAAGCCGACATTTTGGCGCACGTTTTACCAGGTCTGCACAGTTGTTTGTCAAGTATTAATGGGGATGCTGGGCGAGATGGAAAACCGGCGATTTCAAGATTCTGACAAAACTGCCATTTCGCGCGGCAATCGCAAATCTTCAATGCAATAAAAAAATGTTATCTGACGTCAAATAGATAGAGAAATTAATGCTCTTTCTAGCGGTTTCTTCAAATTTGATTTATCTCTAAAATTGAAGGAGTTATAACAGTTTTAGTGACATAATATCGAAAATACGAGAAAAAAAATTAAATCGCGATTAACTCGAAAACGAAGCATCTAAAAAAAATTGCTTAGAGGCACTTTTGGTCGGAAATGAGTTGTAGAACACGCAGGAGTCGGATTGTGCAAAATTCATGGGACACCCTGTATATGGCTACCCCAGCTTTGAGAAAACGAAATGGCGTGACAACTGCATCTTTTTAATGTCGGGAAATCCGTTCTTTTTAAACGCAGGTCATGAGGAGCTTTTGGTGAGGCACTCGAGATCAATCACCCGCTTCAGGTTCGAGCCCGGCATCTCCCCGCTCAACATCAAAGACATCCGGCTGGTTAACTACGATGAAAAGGAGCAACAGGGCTGGGTCAAACCGCTTTTCTCTTCCATCGTGTACCGAACTCAAGTGAGTGGATATCAAACATATGAGGTGGCCGATTGATTCTATTTAAGTAGGTAGGTAATGGGCCTCCATCTGTCATACTATCATTTGTACAGTATAAAATCGTTATCTGATTATGATAAACTCTTTAATGATATAATTTTCTTATTTAATGATAATTGGAGATGTTTTTTCATTTTGGTTTTATTATTCAATTAAAAACCATTGAATTGCTCTTGAAAAAAATGTTTAACCCCCGATTCAATTTCATTTTTTATTTTCAAACAAATTGTAGAATCCAAATCTGCAATAAAATTTTTCCATCCATACGCCGTACGCACGATTTTCCCAAACGGCTAAAGCAAAAAAACTGAAATTTCCAGGAAAAATCCATGTTGGTCCGACGACGCCCCAATTCTTGAGCCAGCTCTCTCACTTAATTTAAAGTGCCCTTTAAGGGTTGTCAAACTTTTTTAAAATCCCTAAAAACCTCAAAAAAAAGTCAAGGCGGCCTATATTTGGACTCTTTTTGAAGAACTTTCCACGAGGAATCGAATGAGCCCCTCCCCAGGTCGGTATCTGAAACCATTCCCGATGTATGGTCCGATTTATGGTGCCAAAATTTGCGTTTTTTTTTTTCGGTTTATTATTGTTTTTGTTTTGACTGCAGTAACCTAGTGATGTAGTGAATGTGGATACTGGAGAGAACTCCTAAAAGGGTTTATAGCTGATACACGGGTTGAAGCATTCTGATATGCATGCTCCGTCTTACGAAATTTAAAATTTTCAAATATTTTTCCATTGTAATCGCTCTTGAAAAAACGCTGCAAATTCTTTCACTGGGGTTTATTATTCAATGATTCATGATGATTTGAACAGTTGTTTCTACCAAGCTTTGGAGTGTGCGTGTTTTACAGGTGATAGAGCGATCATTGAATTTCAGGAGGCACACAAATATGATCAACTGATCAATCCAAATAGGTATTTTGGTTGAGAACCGATTTAAGTGCTCTACGCATATCTCCTGAAATTCAATAACCGCTCTATCACCTGTGAAACACGCACACTCCATAGCTTAGTAGAAATTCAAATCATGAATCACTGAATAATAAACCCCAGTGAAAGAATTTGCAGCGTTTTATGATATGAAACAATCCACATGAAAGGCTGAACTCAAAAAATGAAACTCTACCATTTCTTAGTTTGATGAAAACCACAAATGTTCCACAAAGTTTCAGATCGATTCGTCCCATTCTCTCCAAACTACAGTCAGTCAAAGATCCAAAAATAGGCAAATTCGGGTTCACTTTGCCGTCTGCTACTCCGTCTCCGTCTCCAAAATAAATAAAAATAAAATAAAGAAAAACCTCCCCTTTAATGTGGTGTAACCATTTTTTTCGATCAAAATTATTTTACACCTCAACAACTTTTTGTTGGACAACTGAAAAATGAGTTTTTTCCCAATCGAATGAATTGTTTTCGTAATCGATCAACCATCGATCATGTCTTCACACTCCGCCAAATTCTTGAAAAAACGTGTGAGTATAACATCGACCTACACCATCTTTTTATTGACTTCCGCCAGGCATATGATGGTGTAGTACGAGAAAAACTCTACGAGGACCTTTCAAAGCTCGATGCGATGTTCACAAAAAGCTCATCAGACTTATTAGTCTTACCATGAAGAACGTTAAGGGAAGGGTGAAAATTATGGGCCTATGTAAACGTTGGACTGCGACAGGGAGATCCACTCGCAACAACATTGTTAAACTTTACAATGGAGACGGTGATAAGAGGCATCCGTACAAATCCAGGAGGAACCATTTATAATAGACTAACCCAACATATGGCTTAAGCAGATGACGTCGACATCTTTGCAAGAAACGTCTCAAGTCTTGCAGGCGCACTGGAAGAATTTGAGCACATGGCCAGGATAAGGGGGCTTCAAATTAATGAAACTAAGTCCATGTACATGAAAACCTCAAGAGAGCAGCCCCCAAGCCAACAACAGAACATCAAGATTAATGGCCATAGTTTCCCAGTCTGTAATGCTTTTAAGTACGTTGGCTCCTTGGTAACAGCAGACAATGATATCCTTGTTGAAATTAAAGCAAGCATTGCTGCAAGAAGCTGATGTTCCTGGAGCATCCAGAAAGCTCTTAAATTCCGTGTTCTATCAAGAAAAGCAAAGTTGTCTATTATGTGCAGTGAAACTTGGGTGCTTACCAAAAGCAGTGAAAGGATGCTTAACTGCTGGGAGAGAAAGATTCTCCGTAAAATTTTTGGCCCAGTATGTGAAGGTGGAAGATGGAGAATTCGGCTAAATAGAGAATAATGATAAGAGATAGATAGATAGAGAATAATAATAAGAGAGAATAATAATAAGAGAGGACACTTAACAGGCAACCAGATCTGGTGGCTTTCATAAGAAGGGGAAGGCTTAGGTGGCTTGGGCATGTGCAGCGCATGGATGAGGTGAGATATGCCAAGAAAGCCATGAATGGAACACCAGGCGGCAGGAGGATTAGAGGTAGACCCCGACTGCGTTGGATGGACGATGTCGAGGAGGATCTAAGCCAGCTTCAAATAAGAGGTTGGAGGAAAGGAAAGCTTTGCTTTGCTTTGGATCGAAAGGAATGGAAGGAAATAGTTGAGAAGGCCCTGGTTCTACAAGGACCGTAGTGCCGAATAAGAAGGAGAAGAATGAATTGTTTTTTGCCAGATTTAAGTCATACACTGATGCAACGTCGAGTTAAAAGGACATTCTGTGAAACCAAATGGTTGAATCTCCGAAAACACATGCTACCAGTGAATCGGGAAAAATACACGTTTTTCACCATTTAACCTGTTTTCTGTGACTTATTTTCAACTTTTCAAAATCGATATTCGAGGTGAGATACGAGGTTGTTCCCACGAGATGTTCCCCGCCTCCTAAAATCGTCCAAATGAGAGCAACTTTGCTCACTGAACCAGTTACGCGCAATCAAAAAAACATCTGCCAAGTGGGTGTGGCACATAGCTTCCTCGTATCCATAACATGACTGTATATATCATTGAAAATTATTATTGACTAAAGAACTTCGTTCAATTAGGCGAAGTAAATATTGAATTAGGGTAAATTTATTGTTATGCAGGAGCATAACTTGGGAAAATAAAGGTAGGCATGCTAAAACTTTATTTTCTCTTTATTACTCACGAGGACCATCTTTACATCAGTCCGAACAATCCCTGAAAATTTCATCGAAATCAGTCATGATCTCCAGGAGTTATGCGCGTAACAAGGATTTCACGTTTGCGCATGCGCGGAGGCTAAATTGATCCGGGGGTCATGAAACTCATAGGGGACCATCTACACTATCAAACCGAACAATCCCTGAAAATTTCATCGAAATTGGTCAAGAACTCCCAAGTTATGCGCGTAACAAGGATTTCACGTTTGCCATGCGCAGAGGCTACTATTGATCCGGGGGTCATGAAACCTATGGGGGACCATCTACACCCCAACCCGCACAATCCCTGAAAATTTCATCAAAATCGGACTATAACTTCGTGTACTTTTGCCCGTAACAAGGATTTGCTGACAGACAGACAGACACAGACAGACACGGAACCAAAATTGTTCAGAAAGGTCTAAAACGCAAAATGCGAGTGGAATTTTTGATTTTGGAGAAAAAAAAATTTTCACATTTCGAAAGTGAAAACAATGCTCCCGCTACCTTGGTAGACTCGGAAGCAAAATTGGTTGAGGGGTCAAATTTTCATTAAATTTTGTGTAGTATTCTAATCTGCAATAAAAACACAAATACCAGGGGTGCCCCCCCCCCCCAACTTGATGACGCGACCCCCCACACAAAAACAAAAATGTAAAAAATACTTGTAAGCACCCCTTATTTTATCCAAAACTAAAAGAAGCTTTATATACTTGAAAAGTTGTTGCTTTTTGGGCATTTTTATCCCACACAAATAATACAAAATTTGGGACACCATTGGATCATCATTATCACAACTCAGTGATAATATTAGCAACGAATACCTAATCGTGGTGCAGCTTCTGTGTGTCTTCTGACATCGACATCGATATCTCATCGTTTTGCTTCGATATTACGATGTTCTGCCATCGATGCCCCATGTTCGATAATATCAATATATCGATGTGTTGGCTCCGATAACATGGGTTTGGTTTACTCTTTGGTTTGAATTTCTCTTTGGTTCACTGAAAAAATGCGATCTAGTTTGCTTGCTACCTAACGTGAAAAAAGAGAAATGTTAAAAATTCGTTCAACTGCCATAGTATTAGCGAACTTTCGAAGAAAAAGAAGAATATTTAAAATGAGAATTATCAAAAAATGTTTGCATCAAAATCCGTTTTAAAGCATTCTAAATCCACTGTCAAAATACACCAAGAACACATTCCAGACGATAATTCGCGATGAAATTGAGATTAAAACTCCAATTTGCACAAAAAATCTAGGTACCTAGGCTTTCAAAAGGCTAAGTTTGAAGATGAGCACAATCGCCTCACTCTAAGGGGAGATTTGGGGCATTTCAAATGGAAGAAAATTACCCGAAAACCCCCAAGCAGGTGACTCTCTTTTATAAAGGTTTTTTTACGCTGAACACGATGGTGGAATCGGATTGGAAATATCTCAATCCGTTCTAATTTTGAAGATAATGAAAACGAGGTAGATTGGCAAAATTCGCCAAAACAAAAATTCTTCAGTTTTCAAAAATTTTCAAATTAAAATAAGGTATCACAAGTCAGAAAATAAAATTATCGGTTTTTGCGTAATTTTTCCACCTGCAAAACTATTTAGTTACATTGAAAATTTGCTCATTTCATCATGCTGCATGACTGGAACATTTTTTAACATCTTCTTCAACGTTGAAAAACCTAAAAAATGAGATATCATTTCCCAAAAAATAAAATTGTCGATTTTGCTTCAATATTCCTCATAATTTTACTCCCACAGATATTACATCTGGTAAATTTGGCGTTGGTCTTTTGATAAAAACGCCACGACTTACTTGGAGACATCTTTATGAAATATTCACTCACAAACGCTGAACGAACGAACAAACAAAATCCTCAGAATACTAGCAAGAAGTTAGCAGAATTAGGGAAATATTTTCTATATTTTGTTTGATATGTACTAAGGATAATGGTTAAACTCATAGGTAGCATGTTCGCACATAAAGGGAATAGTCTAGTTGGAATATATACGTATTTCAAATGGGAACTATTTTCGATATGCTGCCTAATTCCAAAACCCTGATCCTGTGTTCAACTAGGATAATCGTTAAACTCATAGGTAGTGTGTGCCAAAATAACACTAGTGAATTTATAAGTGCATAATTAATATTTAAGAACACATTTGCACATTGAGGGAATACTCCAGTTAGAATAAATACGTATTATTAGGGAACTATTTTCTATATGTTGTTTGATATGTACTAAGGATAATGGTTAAACTCATAGGTAGCTTGTTTGCACATTGAGGGAATACTCCAGTTAGAATATATACGTATTATTAGGGAACTATTTTCGATATGTTGGCTGTTTCGAAGTGTTCCTTGTATGTGTTCGACTAAGGATAATCGTTAAACTCATAGGTAGTGTGTGCCACAATCACACTGGTGAATTTAAAAGTGCCTAATTAATATTTAAGAACACATTTGCACATTAAGGGAATACTCCAGTTAGAATAAAGACGTATTATTAGGGAACTATTTTCTATATGTTGTTTGATATGTACTAAGGATAATGGTTAAACTCATAGGTAGCATGTTTGCACATTGTGGGAATAGTCTAGTTGGAATATATACCTATAATCAGGGAACTATTTTCGATATGCTGCCTACTTCGAAGAACCTGATCCTGTGTTCAACTAAGGATAATCGTTAAACTCATAGGTAGTGTGTGCCACAATCACACTAATGAATTTATAAGAGCATAATTAATCTTTAAGAACACATTTGCACATTGAGGGAATACTCCAGTTAGAATAAATACGTATTATTAGGGAACTATTTTCAATATGTTGTTTGATATGTACTAAGGATAATGGTTAAACTCATAGGTAGTGTGTGCCACAATCACACTAGTGCATAATTAATCTTCAAGAACACATTTGCACATTAAGGGAATACTCCAGTTAGAATAAATACATATTATTAGGGAACTATTTTCAATATTTTGTTTGATATGTACTAAGGATAATGGTTAAACTCATAGGTAGCTTTCAACTAAGTTAAATTTATAAGTGCATAATTAATCTTTAAGAACACAATGTGCACATCAAGGAATACTCCAGTTAGAATATATACGTATTATTAGGGAACTATTTTCTATATGTTGTTTGATATGTACTAAGGATAATGGTTAAACTCATAGGTAGCATGTTTGCACATTGTGGGAATAGTCTAGTTGGAATATATACCTATATTATTAGGGAACTATTTTCGATATGCTGCCTATTTCGAAGAACCTGATCCTGTGTTCAACTACGGATAATCGTTAAACTCATAGGTAGTGTGTGCCACAATCACACTAGTGAATTTATAAGTGCATTTAATCTTTAAGAACACATTTGCACATTAAGGGAATACTCCAGTTAGAATAAATACGTATTATTAGGGAACTATTTTCTATATGTTGTTTGATATGTACTAAGGATAATGGTTAAACTCATAGGTAGCATGTTTGCACATTGAGGGAATACTCCAGTTAGAATATATACGTATTATTAGGGAACTATTTTCTATATGTTGTTTGATATGTACTAAGGATAATGGTTAAACTCATAGGTAGCATGTTTGCACATTGTGGGAATAGTCTAGTTGGAATATATACGTATTATTAGGGAACTATTTTCTATATGTTGTATGATATGTACTGAGGATAATGGTTAAACTCATAGGTAGTGTGTGCCACAATCACACTTGTTTGCACATTAAGGGAATACTCCAGAGAATACTCCAGTTAGAATAAATAGGTAGCATGTTTGCACATTATTAGTCTAGTTGGAACTATTTTCTATATGTTGTTTGATAAGTACTAACCATAATGGTTAAACTCATAGGTAGCTTGTTTGCACATTAAAGGGAATAGTCTAGTTAGAATAAATACGTATTATTAGGGAACTATTTTCTATATGTTGTTTGATATGTACTAAGGATAATGGTTAAACTCATAGGTAGCTTGTTTGCACATTAATAGTCAGTTGGAATATATAAGTATTTTCAAAACTCTAGTTAGAATATATACGTATTATTAGGCCACAAACTATTTTCTATATGTTGTTTGATATGTAAAGGATAATGGTTAAACTCATAAGAACACATTTGCACATTGAGGGAATAGTCTAGTTGGAATATATACGTATTATTAGGGAACTATTTTCTATATGTTGTTTGATATGTACTAAGGATAATGGTTAAACTCATAGGTAGCATGTTCGCACATAAAGGGAATAGTCTAGTTGGAATATATACGTATAATCAGGGAACTATTTTCGATATGTTGGCTGCTCCGAAGTGTTACGAGTGTGTTCAACTAAGGATAATCGTTAAACTCATAGGTAGTGTGTGCCACAATCACACTAGTGAATTTATAAGTGCATAAATAATCTTTAAGAACACGCTAGCACATTAAGGGAATACTCCAGTTAGAATAAATACGTATTATTAGGGAACTATTTTCTATATGTTGTTTGATATGTACTAAGGATAATGGTTAAACTCATAGGTAGCATGTTTGCACATTGTGGGAATAGTCTAGTTGGAATATATACCTATAATCAGGGAACTATTTTCGATATGCAGCCTATTTCGAAGAACCTAATCCTGTGTTCAACTACGGATAATCGTTAAAATCATAGGTAGTGTAAGCTACAATCACACTACCGAATTTATACGTGCATAATAAAACTTAAAGAACACACATGATTCGAGAGAAAATGGAAGTACTATCAGACTAAAGAAAAACCTCTGAGAAAAGTCGGAAACGGATTTGTATCGTGTTATTTATTCCTCTTGGGCTTAGCTGGTCCTACAACCTCTCCTAAACCGATTATACCTAATCTATTAGCCTTCTATTGATCAATCATTGCATGGGACTTCCTAAACATGCGGCACCTACCTAATCTCGGCCTATTTGATGTTTTATTAGAGATTTAGTAGGAAAATATTTGGTACTTACCGATGTATTTGCATGTTCCCGCATTCCGTTGTATCAATCCATGAAGATTCACGTTCCGAATAGATGGAAGATGAAGACGGAACACTTTGCGCGAACGCGGAACGGAGAGACTGCCGGAGACGGCCACGACGCCCGAAGCGCGGACCGGAGAGAACTGGTCGAGGGCTGCCGCTTTCCGATTCGAGCAGGCGCGCGGAGGGATACATAGGCGGCCGCTGTAGTGCCCGGATATTTCGCTTTTTCGACGTTTTAGGCGCCCTAAAACTAGGAAATAGGTAATAATTCCCTCGAAAAATGGATTGAAAATAACGTATTTCCATATGTGCAAGACCCGTATGAACGATCACAGGAAAACAATGATACTGATCGTATTCCCAAAGACATCAAGCGGTTTACGTAGCGTGTACTGTACGAATGTGATCCTATTGAAATTGGTTTGATCGTGTTAAACCGTTCAATCTCGACTACCCTTCAAATCGGAGCAAAATCGGACCACTAGAACTTGAGGAAATGATGCTATATGGATCGTACCAATTCGGTTTTCTGCGTGATCTTCTACGCGATTGTGCGTTTCTCCGCGCAGTTCATCTGCCCTGAAACTTTTCCACGACTGTTTCCTACTATCGGATAGCGTATATCTCGTCATCATTCATCACTTCGACTAATTGTGTGCCTTTACATCCCGAATTGAATTAAACACGAGTTTATTACGAGTTGTACGAACTTGGAATAACTACACCTTCGATAAGCGGTATCTAAAGAATAGTAAAAGTTGTTTACTTGTTTGGTCGCGGTATCTTCTTATCACTTGTACTGATAAAAAGTTGATAATTGATCCATGATGAACAGAGCATAGAAGAATAGAGAGGCACCGCTCTAATAATAGCAGTTACATTGCGCCTGACCCGCAACCGGCATTAGTGGCGCTCGAGCATTAAAACATTGTCTTTGCATATCGTCCCTTTTATGCCAAAATAATGAATGTGCAATTGTGTAGTTTCGAGAAAAATCGAGAAAACTGTTTTTAAATTTTGTTTAAATCTCACAGAATTCAGTTTGCTGTTTGAGGTACTTTTCATCCACATTCTGGTCTCAGACCTATCAATGAACAAGGGAAAAATAGTTTTATGGCACTATCCCACCACCTCGCCCCACATGATACATTCGTGGCAGAGTTGAGATGTAATCATTACTTTGAGGAATGAATAATTTTCCGATTACTTTCATTGTAATGACGTATATTTGGCTAGTAACAAGGAGATTGAAAATCCGAAGTTTTGGGGTTGAAACTGCTCCAGAAGTAATCGCAAGTAATTACAGTAATTGGAATGGTAATCGCAATTACCTGTCTTCAAAAGTAATTGGAATTTGTAATGGGTAATCGAATTACTTTCCTAACAACTCTGATTCGTGGTTTTGGCAAACAAAAATTGAGATGAATATTACAAATTCATGGTTTCGGCCAGACAAATTTCCTATGAAAACTATACAGGGTGTACAGCATATGATCCGAAAATCTTGGCACACGTATTCTACAACTAGTTTCCAACAAAAAGTGCCTCATAGAGATTTGTTTTTAGAGGCTTCGTTTTTGAGTTATTTCACTTTTAAGATTTTTTTCGTGTTTTCGAACTTACGCCACTAAAACGGCCGTAACTCCGGCGTTTTCAAAGTATTTGCAAATCTAAGTATGCCGTTGGAAAGAGCATAAAATTATCTATCTTCTCAGTATTTAATAATAATTTTTTAAAAGGAACTAAAGGGTAAAAATGAGCCTAAAAAGTAAATTTTGTCAAATTTTGAAAAAAAATTCTTTTTTTAATGGCTCATTAGTCCCTCTTAATTTTGATGATACGTTTGAGCCTGTAAGCTTAAAAAATGCGCAAAAGTCTCAGCTTTCCAATGGTATATTTAATTTTTAGGTTTTAGAGGGTACTTTTTTGAGGAAATTGAGATTTTATGAAAAAAAAAACGTGTATTTTCAAGCACATTACTGCTACTGACTGATTTTTATTCTAAAAGCTGAACAAAACGAAAATTATAATTAAAGAGGAAACTGATCACGAATAAAGATGATGGTTGGGAAAAACTGTCAATCAATAATACCAAAGTGGTTGAAAAACAAATTTGTTTTCCGATTCTTCCAAAGTTTTTTTTTAATTTAAAGTTTTAAATTCAATTCAAATTATAACTTAAACTCGAAGGCAAAATAATTCCTCTTTAAATTTTATTTATATAATAAAAAAAAATCAGTAAATAAATCATTTAAATCAATAAATTGAAATATCAAATAATATTTGATATTTGAAATATGATATATATATAATTTAAATCAATAAATTGAAATCAGTAAATTATTCTTCAACCTCCTCAATATCAAGTTCTGGTAGGGGGTCACCACCTCATAATTTGAGGTAAAAATGTGGCACATTCATTGTTATGGCAATGAAAAAATAATTAATGTGTACATTCATGGTTTTGGCGTAACGAAGGAAAGGTACTAAACACATTCATGGATTGAGTTCTGTCTGTTAAGTCGTTAAATAAACACCTGACCCCCCCAGGACCAATTTTTATCTACTGGGGGGGAGGGGTCTTTCGTAAGTGATGCCTAACTCAAAAATTAATTTTTGGCACATTCATGGTTTTGGTATAACTGGGACGATATAGCAAAATGGATTGTCGTTCATGTAATGATACCCTCACTAATAGGGATTCAATTCGTTGTACAAACTGTGATAGTAAATTGCATTACCATTGTGCTGGGTTGTTAGAATCCAATTTCCTTGTAAAATGAAACCAGACCGTTAGGGGTTCTTGGAGAAACTAATCGATTCGTATCCATGAATGATCTGGAGACGATGTTTATGAAATTCCAAACCAGAATTTCGCAATCTGTCACAGAGAGTATTACCTATCCGAAGAATTTTTAATAATTTGGATGAGCGTTTGTTGCAAAGAACTCAGTTTCCAATGGCACTTATTAATCCAAATGGCCCAAGTAACCAGGATGGTCGTGCTTTCCAACTAGCTCGAAACGAAGATGCATATGAAGAATTTCTTCTCTTTTTTGTTGGCAGATACGTTTCGTCCTTCAAGGACTTCATCAGTCTTATTATGTCATCAATACATGCAGAATTCTACATGGTGGTGCACCATAAAGATTCACTTGGTTCCAATACTTGTAGTATGGGCAATTGAAGTTTTTTTAGTTGCTCTCTCATCCTTCTTATATAGAAACTAGTCATGATTAAAATTTGTTACTGTTGTTGTTGTCATTAATTGTATTAATCATGGAAAAAAGAAAATAAAAATTGAAAAAGGGAAAGAGGAGCTGCAGGCAAAACTAAAACTCATTGCAATTATTGATGACATAATAAGACTGATGAAGTCCTCGGTGAAGGACGAAACGTATCTGCCAACAAAAAATAAAGACTCATGCTCCAAAATAAATTCAAAACATAATTTATCGGGGGCTGATTGTCCAAAACTTTGGTGGGGGGGGGGGGGGTTGGAGGGGTATGGAATTTGACTAATTTCCTCCTAAAAGTATCCATTTTTAGGCCCTTTTGGATGCTTAAAAAGAACACCATTCTGTCCTGAAAGTACAGTATTGTGATGAGTAATAAACAACGTTAATGGATTGTCCAAGGAACTGGCTGGCAAGACAACACATGCTGATTCAGTTGGTCGTCATTTGGAGAATCCACTATATTTTGAACAAATTATCCATTGCAAACTGTTATCCGTGTACAAAGCACTATGCACTTTCATTAAAACACTCAATACAAACATTCAAAACAGCAAAAAATTAATAGGTAACAATTTATAAAGTTGTTATTTTATACAGTTGTTATTTTGCAATAAAAGCTTCGTGGCTATGGCTGCTTGCTAATGCCAAATGAAGGGGAAAAAACGTTAAATAAATCAAAACGGGTACAAAGCTCAATGATACACCAAACAATGATTACAATGAATAAATGAAACACCAAAGTACTATGGTCTAAAAAATGTATTTATAACCAATATACAATATTATATAACTTCTACTTTAATATGTGACAAAATAAGTGTGAAAAGTAAAACAATATTCACTAAATATTGAGATTCTTTAGCTAATTACAAAAAATTAATGTTTTGTTTAAAAAGAACTAAATGTAGGTCTAATTAGGATGAAGGTACATAAAAAACATTCAAGCAGCCTAACACTATATTTTATGAAAGGAAAATACCGTAATTAACAAAGATAATCATTTATTTTAGAAATAAATTTGAATGAATCACGTAACTAACGTTCTGAGGATGTACATTTAAGTTAAATATTTCTGAAATATGAGAAAAATACTAGAAGAAACTAAAAAAAAAACCAGTAAGTCCAGTTAAATTGTCGCCATGACAAATGGGAGTTGAAAGATTAAACAATTTTGATTAAACTTCAGATTTTTTCAGCTAATTACCGTAAATTGACATTTAAATTAAATATTTCTGACATATGAAAAACAAAATACACTAAGAAACTATAACAGAAGCAGTTAAATTGTTTTGCTAAAACAAAGCAATACTTGCTTGTCTAATATTATTTTTGAATCCCTTATTTGGAGCATGAGTTTTTATTTTCATCGGATACGTTTCGTCTTTCAACGAGGACTTCATCAGTCTTATTATGTCATCAATACATGTAGAGTTCTGGCTTAGACATGGTGGTGCCACCACACATCCTTTCAACTTTGTTTCAATACTTGTAGTATGGGCAATTGAAGTTTTTTAATTGCTCCGTCATCCTTCTTTATATAAAAACTGGTCATGATTAAAAAACTTTTTATATTATTGTTGTTGTCATTAATTTAATTAGTGAAAAAAAGGATAAAAAAGAGAAAAGGGGAGAGAGGAGCTGCAGGCAAAACTAAAACTCATTGCATGGGCATCTAATCTAATTGCTCATTCTAGATGCCTGCAGCTCCTCTCTCCCCTTTTCTCTTTTTTATCCTTTTTTCACTAATTAAATTAATGACAACAACAATAATATAAAAAGTTTTTCAATCATGACCAGTTTTTATATAAAGAAGGATGAGGGAGCAATTAAAAAACTTCAATTGCCCATACTACAAGTATTGAAACAAAGTGAAAGGATGTGTGGCACCAACATGTCTAAGCCAGAACTCTACATGTATTGATGACATAATAAGACTGATGAAGTCCTCGGTGAAGGACGAAACGTATCCGATGAAAATAAAAACTCATGCTCCAAATAAGGGATTCAGAATGTATGTGGTCACCCCACTACCTACACCCACTAATATTATTTTTATTAACAAACTAGTTAACTAGGGGCCTCATGTCCAAACTATCTAGAACTTCTTGATGGCAGTTGAGAATGGCTATATAGTTTAGTCTCTCCTGTCCCATAGTTGACCGCAAGGAATTCTTGAGACGTCGAAAACAGCTAAAAGACCTCTCGTTGCAGTGGTTACTGGGACAGTTCTCAGAAGCTTAATGCGTTATACCATTAAAATTTTAAGATTTTCAGTGAGAAAAATATTGGTTGGTCACAGCCCCACCACTCTCATTATGCGCCCATGTAAAATATATTGGTGGTGTTCCCAAAATAACCCCATTACCAACTGCAACCACTGCCAATACCAGATCAAATCGCTCTGATAACGCTCCCGTCGTCACATACACACACAGGCAGACATGGTACGAAAGTTTGTTCGAAATGGTATCAAATAAACATGGATGCCCCCCCCCCCCCCAAAGCTTGAACCAAACTCCCCCCCCCCCTTTCCCAATTTAAAAAACACTGGTAAGCACTTATTTTATCCAAAATTAAAAGAAGAATAGGTATTGAAAAGATTCAAACCCAGCCTGCAATAGACAAAACGTGTATATTTTTGAGGTTCTTTCTATAGCATGCAATATTTTTTTTAATGTCGTCACGCTGAACACCGTTTCAATCAACTTTACCCCCCCCCCCCCCCCCCTGAGGGCACCCCTGCAAATACTGTCGGGAGTATACGAGTATTTAAACACCTGAAAATGTGATGTAGTGGCAAATGTTGGCCTAAGGATGATTCGAAGACACTAATGAACGTTATTTTTCACAGGACATTCAAAAAGCGTTTTTCCTGCTTCTTCTCCTGGTCATCATTGGCGAGTTTTTCGCTGCCCCAGCCATCACTTTGGCTGATTCTGCTGTCATCACTCTTCTGGGAGAAGATGCCGATCGGTATGAATAACTTAATCTATCACACTTAACTGCAAATCAAGATAAAAACGAACGTTGATAGGAAACTATAATACAGTCCAATTTAGAATATTTATTAAATAGAACATTCCAACCTTAAAATTTGATATTATCTTAATATGATGATATTTAATATCATCTTCCACGATTAGGCAAATTTTAGGCTTATTAGATCTTGGGATTTGTAATCTTCGAAACCCATCTCAGCATGAGTTCTGCTCAAGATTACACAATCTTGGATAAACCCAGACTCCCAAATTGTTAGCTGGATATCTTCGAACATCTATTTTGAAAGATTTGTTTTATCTGATCACAAACTTTATAGTAGCAAATCTCGAATTATAGCATTTTCACGTGAAATTGGAGGTTTTCCATTTCAAATTGGAGATTTTACACATCAATTTGATGGATGATAGAAATACATGATTTAATTTTGGGAAAGCAATAACAACAAATTAGCGAGTGAAACGTAACATTCAACAAGTAAGAATGAACATAATGAACGGAAAAGAATGAAAAATTTTTCAACGTAAGTCTCTCCCTGCAGCAGCAGCTGTCAGGTCTATCATCATTCTTATCACATAATTCGTGCAGTTTGATGTGGTGACAGTGGCAACGCTTCGGGTTATCGTGTCACACTGGTGGTGGTTTGTTTGGGGCTCACTGAGGATTTGTCTTGCTGTTGACTTGATTTTTGAAAAGCAGTGCTCCACTGGATTCAAGTTGGGTGAGTAGGGGAGCACATATTTCACGGTAAACCCCAATTTGAAATGTAAAACCTCAATTTGAAATGGAAAACCTCCAATTTGACTTGAAAATGTTATAATAAGAGAGTTCTTTACTGGGCTCCTCATTAACTCTTGTTTCTGGTGCTCTAGTGTCATTGTCCACTTTGGCTTACTGCTTTGAGTAGAGATTTTCCTACGTGGACCTCTCAGGTTCAGGAGTTCTAGCCAAAAACAGCGAATCGTTTGACTAAAATTGTCTCAATCCTTTTTGGTTGAGACTTGTTGAGCTGGGCCAAGGAATGTGCGGCTTTCATTAAAGTCACGGTATCTTTACAGCTTCACAAAGATGACTATAACTTCCTTCTCGACTCTCTTCATACAAAATCGTACGTGCATATCAAAGTTGTAGAGCTTAAGGAAACAGGAAGGTCCGACCTCAAGAATTGTGAATTCTCTCTTAATCCAAGATAGAGAGATCAATCATTTTCAACTTACCATAAAAATGTGTGTTAAGCAACGAATGTTATCAGCTGAAAGGTGCTTATGATAAATTGTTGATTTTTCTCAGATACGGTCATCAAAGAATGTTTGGGTCGCTTGGCTGGGGGTTGGCCATGTTTTTCGTTGGCATCGCCCTCGACCATTCGACAGCCTTCCCATACCATCCTTGCACGCCTGACCACAAAGAGAAAAATTACACCATCTGCTTCGCTACATTCTCCGTACTTATGGGTAAGTTAAAACAAAGTTATCCAAAACAGGGTGTCCATTTTTACAACCACAATTGAGGAGTTTTTACAACCACGGAATTTTCCATTAGGGAGCTCTCATTCTAATGCAAGTTGTATTCTGACGAAGGGCTTTCCTTCTAGTTGGTGCATCAATAAGCAGACACCAATGTTAGCGTAAAGTCATCTTTTGTTATGAAAGAAAGATGAAAGAGATGATGACTTAGAAGTGTACCATGGTCTCCTTGATACTGAAAGTATTATTTATAATATGACTGACATCCCTGACTCTGTACTGTTATTCAACATATCCAGGTGCTGCTCTCATCAGCGCCACTCAAATCAACTTCAAGTACGAGCCCGCCCCTGATCGCTCCGAGTTCCAAGAGAAGCCCATCACAGCTGAGCCGACCAGGGAGGACTTCCTTCAGCAGCAGCTGGCACAGCAGCTCAACTGTCCGGCACTCTCTGATACGTCGGCGCCGTCTACTCAACAAGCTCCTAACGTTGGCAAAGTAAGAGCAATCATCTCCTCCTGCAGTACACAACTCATAGAATAATACAAGTATTGAAATTGAAGTTGAGTTGTTGAAAAACGCTCTGAATGTCCACACAACAATGTGTCAGCTCAACATTTGAAATGCCTTGAGGACAAATCTTTAGTTCTCACTGATCTGAGATTACCTTATTTCCGCTTACTAAATTGATGGTTTTATAGCTCCCCACGATCTCCAACTAAAGCATCTTGTATTTAAGTAGGTACCTTTAACTAATGTCGTATTGATGGATTCTGTTTCCCAACAAATTAGTTCGGAGCTGCTTTTGCTACAATTCTCACCCGATTCTCATGATTCTTGGCTTGTTCGATCCCAATTGAAATCTAGCATTGTCACAAACGTTGAAAATGTTGTCTTTCACGAAAGAAGGGAGATATTAAGGAGGAAAGCCGAAAAACAGTGTTTTACAGCTTGATTTTGTATCGAAACAAATCAGTTTGAAACTGCTCAAGCTACAATTCTTCTCAGATTCACCAGCCAGGTCATTACACAGACCTACTTCCTGATCACTCATAGTAACACTTCTCACGATGAGGTGATGATTCTAGCTTGGTCTAATGTTCTTTGTCCATTCTCTACAACTAATGTGACAGAATTAATCAGAACTTTGATGTATGTTTTCCAAATACTTGTTTGCATCTTATATTATTCGCAATTAATCAGTCCACACGTCTGACAGAGGCGTGTAGCTCACTTTAAAATACAGTAACATAGGAACTCAACCAAAGTAAAGTTCACCTATATGTAGATATACTGTCTATAAATTTGTTTGCAAACAAGCTGAAGGGTGAAAATGGTTTCTGGAATCTGTCGCACATTTTAAGGACGCCCATCAGTTTTGATTAATCTACTACCTGTTGCAAAACTTGGCGAGATGCCCTTTTTTTCAATAGCTGAAGGAGTAGATGTACAATAAGTTTGGTAGCGCACCTTAAATATTTATTAATATTGTTTCCATTAAATTATTTCTTTTTCAGACTCAGATGTTTGCCCAAACGATGAGGGAGATCCCTGAATGGGTGACGGTCCTCAAGCACTTTGCCAACCTGAAGTGCGGCTCGTTCCTCTTCGTCGCTTGGTTCATGGGTTTTGGGATCGGACTGATCTTCACCTTCCTGTTCTGGCATCTACAGGTAAAAATCCCTGATAACCTTTGTGCGCAGTGTGTCCGCGAGGGTTCCCAGGTTGGAATTTGGGGCAGGTCTAATGACATTGTGGGATACCACCGGATCTTATTTGGGTGTGATTTAATCGCTCGCCAGAATAAGGCGAAGGCACGCCTAGAAATCGTGCTTCCACGGCTCTAAAATAACTTTCAAGCCTTAAAAATCCATTCACGACAGAAAAAGATATAGTATATAGTATACTTGTGTGAACCGCTCGAATGTATCCCATGATCCTTGGGCGTCCTCGTATCTACGGATAGTAGCAGGAGAGATCTGATCTGGCGATGAAGAAGAACTGGCAAAGAACGTCATGCAGTCGGAATGTTCATTTGTTCATTTTATTACTTTTCTGTTTCCGACTGCCCACTGGTAGGCTTTCGTCCATTCACTCAGGGAAACAGTTCGCGCATTTGCAAAACGAATGCAATTCGCGGTTGAAGGATTTCGAGATCTTGACCATTTTAGGAGCAATTCTCGTACGTTGTTGAGAAGTTGGCCTACCGGAAGACATTCTCTGAGCGTGTGCTCTCGTTTTATGACTGCGTTTGTCGCTTCCAGGCCGTTGTTTGTGGAAGGGTAGCCTGGTGCTGCGCCTTCGAACCAGCTTGGACGTTTTGAAATCCACTCGTCTCGGGTAAAAAACTGATGGACCTCCGTCGTGCAATAATTTATTCTGACTGGATTCGGCTTATCTGTGTCGTTGTTATCTGTGTTTACTACAGTTCGTAAACATTTTTTTCGGCGTACGAGTCTTGGGTAAGTCGGCGTTCCACGAGTCAATTGGGAGTTGAAAACTGTAAGTGGCGTGCAGCAGCCTAATTCTGGCGGGCGATATATTTTTACCCATCTTATTTCACGTTTCCAGAGGACATGAAGTATGTGTCTCTCCAATGTGAAAGCTCTCAATCATTTCAATGGGTTGGATTTGTCTTGAGAAGCGTCGTGTCTGTTTGGGCACTGGTCTGATGTTTCTGAGTGTGAAAGCAGCCTTGTTTTGACATTTCTCTTTTCTGGTCATTACATTAGTAGATAATCTTTTACATTTTCTTCCCTTCAACCTCAGCACTACCTCACTCAGGACTGGCCAATGTTTCTTATACGACTTTGGCCCAGCTGTGATTGTTTTAGAATCAGTTATTTTCAAAATTGTCTATATGGTTCTTCTAACCCTGAAGAAGCTCTAAAATCAGAACAAAACATTGGCTTTGAAATTGTGGTTCACTATTAACCTCTGGCTGATTCTCAAGATCTCCAAGAAATGTTCAAAAATACAATAATAGCAATCAAGGACTTGAACACATCATATTTGTTTCTTTCGTTAACACTTACGTTTATCCATTAATATCTTTCTTCATTCCCCATTTTCAATTTCAGGATTTCGGCGGCACCCCGACGTTGTTTGGTGTCGCTTCTGTCATCAACCACATTTCCGAGATTTTCGCTTATTTCTTCAGTTTCAAGCTCATTGCTCAAATGGGCCACGTTAAGGTAATTACGTTTCAATTTTTAAAAAGCTATCATTTTAGAAATTCCCTTCATTTAAGTAATTAATATGTTCGAACCTGATGTCCTTGAAATCGTTAATTGTACATGACTCTTGTTAATACATTATTATTGTCTCTAAATGTGAGTTTATCAATATTTCAGGTCCTGTGTTTGGGGCTTGTTGGAAACGTTTTGAGGTTTCTGTACATATCCTACTTGAAGAACCCTTGGTGGGTGCTGCCTTTCGAATTCATGCAAGGTTGTATTTTATTCTCGCTGATTCATTTATTAAGTTGCGAACGTTTTTAAACGCCACAAATATCGTCGATATTGTAAACATTGAAGCCCTTCATGTTTTTAGAATTATACGAAGTTGTAGGACAAGACCATATTTGCCAAGAAAAACACAGTTTGTTAGAGAAAACGTAGTCTGTTCCCACAAAAATTAAGAGGGTTAAAGAGTTAAAGCGGTTTCGACGGTTAGGTCATCATCAGTAACAGAACAATAACACACTTATTATTGTTGACATGGGTTTCTACAATTTCGTCGCGAATGATTTAGTGCGTATCATATTTGCCCTACAAGAAGACGTAATGCCATCGCGTTTACCAAATTATGAGGAAAATTAACTTTACTCAGCTTAGCTACAAACGGACGACCTCCCAAGGTTGCTTACTAAATGGTCCCCCATGGTTTACTGAGACCCCTTGCGTTGGGAGAAGTGTGTAACTTTATTTATTATCATGGTGCTGTTTCCGTTGCTGGGAGACGAAACATTGGCTATTACTTGGAGAAAAAAGTAGTTTATAATAGGGCTGGGCGATATTTGATATTCAAGAGTTTCGATATTTCGATATAATCGTTGGAGGAGTATCGATATATCGATAAAATATCGATGATTTCTTAAGGTATAAAAACGGGCGTTCCCATTGCATCATTGCATGTCGTGATAATTACCTAACGGAAATTCTATGATGATACTGTAATTTTTAGAACTTGCCAAACTCTTGAACATACCTGAAACCTAACGAAAAACCACCCAATGACATGTATAATTCAGTGATTAGATGAACTCCAGGTGGCTGATAGAAGAAGAAATAAACAAAAAAATAAATTCAAACCCACAAACTTTAATTTTACTAAACGCAGGTTGGTATCTAATATAACAAAAAAATTCAGAAACCAACTTGAAATAGGAAAATATTCAAGAACAAATAAACGGAAAACTAGAATGGGAACAAGCTTCCTACGTTCTTAGTACTTTTTCCCCCTGCTGTAGAACAATAGTTTGCTAAGTTCTCACGAGTGTATGAAATGAAAAGAATTTCGAAAGTAGGTACTGGGTAGAGACCTAAATATCGAGAATATCAATACTCCACCGATATTCAAAATGTATCGATATATCGATACGGATATCGAATATCGTCCAGCCCTAGTTTATAACTCATTTGAATACGATAGGTCTAATCGTAATTGTGTTTAGAGTAATTTACTTTACAAGAAGTAAGGAGCTGATTTACCAAAAAATACCTATCGCAGGACCAGTAATACTTAGAGCATGTGGATATCTTCCTTTTTTTTACTGTAAGGAAGAGGAGCTCCCTACTAAACTTTCGTTATCTGGACTGTATGCAGGATATGCAGGTGAAAATTGTGGATATATCGTTAATAACTATTAAAAAACAAATGTAATAAATTCAAATCGGCTAACTTTTTGGCGAGTTGTTCAAAAAGGGAATCACAGAAGGTCTCCAGGGGGACCTGGGAAGTTTCCCAGCGTCGGGCTGATGGTCCTGAGGAGGCCTCAAATGTCCGAAAAGCCGCCAATCTATGAGTTATAGATTATAGATAAATTACAGTGTTCTTATTAAAACCCCAGTTGGTATAAAATTCCTGATAGTGAACCTTTTTAACCGTAAAGCAAACAGTTGGGAACAAACCAAATCCACCACAAGGTGGAGAGCAAAAGCGCATAAATCCACTACTGATTTTCAAGTTCGGGCAGAAAACGTTTTTCTTGAGTTCTGCATACAAGGTTCCATCAGAATGTGGGGATTCTTTTCTATTCTACGTTCAGTTACTGTTCGATATTGTAAATTCTGACACAGCTGTAACTTGTTCAGTTGACTTTATAACTAATTTGTTTAATGGAAATAGACAACGTTCTTCATTTCCGTTTTGGTTTATCATTTTCAATAATATATTGATTGATATTTTTTATAACCCCCTCAAAATGTACAATGTATGGCCCGTTGGAGAGCGATTAGGACGTTAAGAAATTTATGTAGAAAATTCCTTCTTTCATGGACCCCATTCGGAGTCTAGTTGGTCATAAACCTAGGTTTTTATTGACATTGGCAAGTGGGGTTTCATTTTGTGATGATTTCGGGGGCAAAATCGCATGAGATAGATTGTAAATCCTTGAAAATTCACCCAAAGCAAATACCTAATCGCAATTTCTGATCTTATCAAGTGATCTCTCAAACCTCACCATGACATGAGCAATCATTTCCAAATAATTTTGGACGCAGAATCGATTGACATGGGTCCCCAGAACAGTCCAAGCTTATCTGACATAGAAAATCTCATTTTAAGGGTGAAAATGTCGATAATGGGCGGATTGATGAATTGGTAATCAAGAAAAATGGTGAGGAGAGAATGAAATCTTCATTTTGTAATTGGCATTAGTCTTTGTAGTGGGTTTTTCATAACTTGGTCGCGTTCATGATGTCTAATGTTGGATTGGTCAAGATTTCACTATTGCTCTCTATATGTAAGCGGTTATCCGCACACTTTACAGAACGTAAGTTGTTCAATTTCACAGGTATCACCCACGCAGCTGTATGGGCCGCTTGCTGCTCCTACATCGCTCACAATACCCCACAGCACCTCAGGAGTTCCGCCCAGGGTGTTCTCCAGGGCCTGCACCACGGTTTGGGTAGAGGCTGTGGAGCCGTGTTCGGTGGAATTTTCGTCTCCTATTTCGGTAATTATTTTCAATTTGGTATTTAGAAAGATACTATTCAGATATGGTACGTTTTAGGAACACTTAGTGTTGCCTTTCGATACAACCTGATACTCCACCCTCCGCGGCTATCGATTTTTGGAAACCATGAACTGTAGTCCAAAATAGCGTGCTGTGGGTTGGGTAACAATGGGGATTGGGGTAGGTTTAAGTGTACTGAATAAGGCTGATGGAATTGAGGTGCTACCCAGGGTATAGTAATTCTCAAGTATTGGTAGTACTCACGGGTATAATAATTCTCAAGTATTGATACTAAACTACTCACCATTCTGGGCGATTTATCGGTGAAATAATAATATCTCTTGCCTGTTGAGGTGCCACTGTCAACATACCGCTTTCTCCTTGGTACACAACTCCTGAAATACGTATGTCATGGGATTAGACACTTTAAAAAGAAAAACTGCCTTCACCGCTCCCCGGTGATATGTATGTACTTCAGATATGCATATCCTTCTGTATAGACGCTAAAAAAACTCACCAATCCTGCCAATCCGGAGGTGATAAAATAATGGCTATTTTGGTTGAGACCGCTATCAAAATCTCCTGTCAACGCACAACATTCACCTGCGTACACATGACGTCAAGTATGTTAAAAACGCTGCAAATTCTTTCACTGGGGTTTATTATTCAATTGGCTTGCGTTCATGATTTGAATTTCTACTAAGCTTTGGAGTGTGCGTGTTTCACAGGTGATAGAGCGATTATTGAATTTCAGGAGAATAATAAACCCTAGTGAAAGAATTTGCAGCGTTTCATGCGTATCAGAATGCTTCAACCCGTGTATCGGCTACAAAGCCTTTTAGGAGTTCACTCCAGTATCCACATTACTACATGTTTATTATTACATGTGGTGTCACGGAGCTCTTAATTGCTTCAAGGTTAGCCCCTACCCACTGATAGAACTGATGGTAGGTCATTTGTGTGTAGGTAAGTATGCTTTGTTTTGCGTTTTTGAACTGTCGGTTTTTTGAACTTTTCCCTTGGGCATGGGGAGGGGGTTAGTATTTTTGGGTGCGGGGGCTTTATTTTTCTATCTTGGCTGCAGGTGGGCCTGGGGATAATAGAATTTTGAATGATTCCAACTGAAGGCGTAATCATTATGACTGACGCATTTACCCCATATGGGGTCAGTTTTGCATACCAACTGTTTTACATGGCAATAACTTATTGTATCTTTTGTTTTGAGTGCTGTTTTAGCCATTATAAAAACCAACATTGTTTTAAAGCTGTTGATAATGTTTTTTATTAACCGTCTCTATTATTCATTTATTTTTAATCACTGGAAATGATTTAATACCAAGTATTAATAGAAGAAATAAGTCTTATTTCTTCTATTGGGCTCCAATATAAATTTATTTTGGGAGGAGATCTGACAAAGATGGGGACAGAGAATATTACTGAATAAACTTCAATAGGGGTACAGAGATACAACGCTGAGGAGTAGGTGTGTTAGGATATTAATTGGGTTAGGTAGGGGTTGATATCAATAATGGTTTACATGATATTTAATTGCCATACGCTCGAAAGAGAGATAAGAATTTATCTTGGCCGGTATGAAGTAAATGCAGCGACCCTGCTACCGTTCAATAGAACGGTTCTTGTGACAGATCACGAGAACTGTTACATAGTTCACTGTGGGTACCCACTTTCAAACCCCTACCATTCCCCTAAATTTTGGTATTTTCCAAAAGTTAATTAGTGTTTTGGAAACTTCAAAACCTCAACTAACATAGTGCAACAGAGTTTTTGTTCGCTACAAGTTATCAGGTGGTCTTAGTGTGGTGCTTTAATTTGTTTAAGTGCTCATTGCTCTCACCATCCAAGTTTTCTTGTTAAATATGTGTAACAACAGAGCGTATCTCCATTTACATTTTGTGGATTTTTTGAGTATTTTTAGGAATTGTTTCCTTAGGGTCCTAAGGCCTCATTCTGACGAAAGACTATACCTGTATACCGAAATACGCATACAACAATTAGAAGAAGTTTGATTCAGATTTGTGACCGTGTCCCTTCTTGAAATCAAGTCATGTTATCTTGTTCAATTCAACGTGCCACATGCTTTTGAATCTGTAAGATTTTTGGATCCACGACAGCGTTTGCCTTTTAATAATTCAAATTTGTATTTCAGGTTCCACAGCCACTTTCAGAGGCTACGGCCTCGTGTGCCTCGTCGTGCTCGGTGCTTTCATATTCATTAATTTCTATAGAAAAGATGAAGGATTCGTATCCAACATCCCAACGACTGAAGACCCTCACCAGGTACCGTTACCAACAGCATTTTACAAGACTGAAATTTCGTTATTTGGTAATTTGTAGTAGTTACAAATACAGCCCACAGATTCCAATAGGTTCTAAGTTGCTTCTATCCACCGTGGTTCACAATTTCTTTGTTTAATTCTTTTCCACGATTTGGAAATGAAAAACGGACAATTATTTTTAAATTTGGTTTTAGATACAGCAAAGGAAAATATGAATGAAAACGAGGTTAAATATACTGCAAATTGGAAAAATGAATGATAAGCTTGAAATACGATTATATGAAGGAAAAATGAATTAGGCTCTGAAGGTAGAGCGTTAATTACGAACTACGAATTGAGGCAAAGAAAACAAACATGAGGCTCTCTGTCAGACCATATCTTTTGCAAGTTGTCTAAGAATGCGCCACACTTTTTTGGAATTTGAAATAAAGTAAGAAAAGTAAAGAGGCAACCGTTGGTGGTAGTCAAGAAGAGTTGGTCGTACATAAGCGTGACAATTCGAATTATACTTTGGAGAGGTTGAACCCTGAAAAATGTATCTTTCTGGATCTGTTTATGCCTCGCTTGTTGAAATTCTTACTGGTGTCTATGGTTGCTCGTTTTTTGAGTCTGACATCTGATTCTGGAATCGGATGATTAGGGGGAAAACGAAGACGAATTGTAATAGCCTAATCATTGTGCATGGAATACTCAATGTGTCACCAACTCTCAACTATTTCGTGCATGGAACTCACCAATGTTTATGAATTGCCACGGTTTATATTGCAACAGCTGTCAATATTGAAAACGTTGCAGTTTCAATTCAGACCTTGGTGTTCCTATTTGTACAGTAATAACATTTCAATTATAAGTACCTATCAGCGAAAGAGATGCTTTTCTTAGCCATATAAAAAATTTCAACTGGTCTACTCCTCGTTGTCGGACTCCATTTGAAACTGCGTGAAAACATAAAGCAATAAACACAAAATGATAAAGACTCCAACGCTCACCTACAACGAAACCCTCTGAATAATGCAGTAGCAACCACTGGTCATTCGTTCTCTTTCCAATATGCAGTTCCCAAACTCTATCTGCTGCAGGTAACAGTTCACATAGCTCAAGCATCTTGCTCAAGATTGTTGCATAAAAGCGGTCACTAATGCTCGTTTCGAGAAAACACAGAAGCAGAAAACAGAACCGGAAATTAACTGAAAACTGGACTGGTCAGTAAAGAACACACTGGTAACGAAATGCTAGGATCACAATTCCAACTAAGGCTTATACACCTGGAGCGTCACAAGCTGGGGGAAACGAACTAATGCTGTTTCTTGTTTTTATGAGCTCTCTGATCAGTCAACTGCATATGCCAGCCTCAATTCAAAAGAAAATGGCCTGAAATTCCAACTCCATGTACACAGATCTCATACTTTATTTTGTGACCTTGAAGCAGGTGCTCATGTCCTTCTGATTGGCCAGGTACTCCCTCCAAACTGCATTCCACGCAGGCCCCTGGAAGTTCTATTTCGCGCCTTTGTCCAAACCCAGCCTTTTTTTGCTAGATTCAATGGATTTTTTTGTTTTTGTAGGATTATTGGTTATGGGTGCACATGCGCCTATGCTTCTCTCAGCAGTCACCCCTAGTACCTTTATAAAACAGATGGATGAATTCGTTTCTGTTGCAGGTTGCTGAAGAGTCCGTGCACTTAGCTCCGCACGGCGTTCCCAGTAACCCCATTCCGCGTGCCTTGTCCAGCACACGACTCCACGAGCTGGCCCAGGACAACCAGGGCTACGGGTCGACCTACTCCACGACGTCGGAGGGCACCCTCGGTCTTCCAGGGCAGGGGTACCAGGCACCCGCCCCGGCCGCTCCTCAGAAACCAGGTGAACACATTGATAGGCAAACCTTCTTGTGATATCACTGATTCCCCCACCCACCATTTCATTTGTACAGTGATGTTCCACTCCAAATGCTAGAGGCGTATGCAGAATATGAAAGAAGTTAGCTTCAGGGCTCTTCAAGCTGATCTGTACGGTTCCTCCTGTAATAATTATGTTTCACACATCCCACAGTGGCTTCACTTCAACTGTCAACTGCCTAGATAAAATAATAGAAATATGTCTTCTTACCTAAACTAATCTGCAAGGTTTCCCACTTAATAGTTATATTTTTATTGCAACAGAGATGCTCTATTTCCGTTTATGAACATCATTGATTGTGTAGGAGTTAGGATCAACATTGCACATTTGCGTCAAGGTGTTTGGTATTACAGAATTTATGGACAAAATAATGAAACAGTGAATTTTCTAGCTGGATTCTTCGTTAGAATAAGTGTATCAGTGAATATATACGAGGAGGTATTTGAAACGTTAGTATGTCAATTCAAACGAAATTCGCTCTCGAAATGGAAGTATTGGATTCATTTGTTGGGCACGAGAAGCATCATTTATGCAAAACAACGTTATGTGTGTATTAGTTGAGGTGTATCGGTATGACAGTAACCCGAAAAGTTTGTATTCATTTTAGCATTGCTGCATACTTAGCAGAATACTTATGCATGAAGGACTAATGCTCCATCAAGGTTCATTGAAATCCATGTTGCGAATGGCGATTCTGTCTTGTGATCATCTACTGGTTTCATCATCTTGTGATTCTGCAGTTATGCTGTTGTTCCAAACTTTTCAATCCATTGTCTTTGGTACTATCAGAAGCGACAAGTAACTAAACGCTCGTTTCAGCTGTAACGAACCCCTTCCTCGCCGACGGAGGAGGAGGAGGCGGGTCGTACAACTACCAGAACAATTTCGGAGCAGCACAACCTCAGCAACCACAGTACGGTCAGCCGCAGTACGGACAGCCTCAGTACGGCCAACAGCAGTACAGCACTCAGCAATATGGACAATATCAATAAACTATTTGCAGGTATGAAATTAGGTCACAATGAAGAACTAGCTCTCTAAAGTGGTACCAGTGGCATTTATTCAGAAAGCTTAAACACCTGGTATATTTGAAATAAGAAAAAGAATGATTTAGACATATTGTTAAGTAATGCATGCATTACAGGGACGTACTTATGCTATGTCCGAGTTTTACATAATGACATTCATATAATGTATATTATATTTTTCAAAACTTAAATTATCCCCTCCATCCCCCTTTCCGGCATCAAATTCGAAACTTCTGAGGATAATTGCACAAGAGAGTTTTGAGAACGAACAAAAATACGAGTTGTGTTTAAAATAATCAAATATAAACCAGATGAAAATAGTGATGATATTATGATTCATCAATATTGCCCCCTCCATCCACCTCTTCCATAATTAGATTTGAAAGATTTGAAATATGTTTCAAAACTATGCCAATGTTCTTAATCAAACGAAAAAAGATGCAAGCAAATCGGCAATACAAGATATATGAGCAGTTATGAATGGAATAGTTATTATTTTAAATGCTTTTAAATTACCCAGGAATCATGATTTAAAGAAATTTGGAGAGTTTAGCTGAATTCTTCATAATTTATTCGTCAAATATGTAATAGAGTGGCAACTCCCTAGTTTTCGTATTCCTGCATCCAATATAAGCATTGCTGATTAGGTTGGCCAAACATTTTCAAACGTGACGTTTTCTTCTAAGAAATAACGTCGTTATTCGATAGAATAATCGAACATCCTTGTATTCGGAATTGGGTAAAATGTGTCATGAACTACATTTATAAGCGTGTGACACGAAACAATTTGTTCTTTTTTAACCTGCATGTTTTCTATTCTAGGATCTAAAGGAAGTCACATGCGCAAATTAAGTATACTCGCCAACTTTGTTTTTTCGAGTAGGAACCCTCATTTTTTAGGACGTCTCTCTGAACCAAGGCTTCGTCGGTAGAGGGGTGCCTATTAGAATTGATCCGGAGGGGGGGGGGCTAATCCAAATGAGAAAATAAATAAATGCGTGCAAATCCATTTCAGGGCTCATGATTAAATATTGAATTGATAAAATCAAAATGGAGGTTGCCATTCGACAAATGCGAGTTGAGGCGCAAAAAAAAAGCTTTGCGCGCGATGCCCAAAAATGTGTAATTCAAATTTCTCAAAAAACATAACGGGGACCTAATGTTTTGATTTTTTTTTTAAATATAGAAACAAATATAAAATAAAAATACATAGAAATAGAAATACATTACAGATTGTATAAATTTTGACTCCTTTTGCATTCTGAAATGGCTAAAAATCGTTAAATTTCACTTTTTAGCAGGATATTTATCTTGAAAATAATTTGAACTGTTAAAAATAACATTCAAAAATGTATGCAAATTTTATGCCGAAAAATTGACTTGATTTTCTTTGAAATAAGCTTAAAATTATTATTAAAAAAAAAAAAAAAACGTTCTATTTAAAAAAACAACAATAGAAACAGTCCGTTTTCCATAAACGTTATAATTTACCATTTTTTGCGCCGATCGCTGTAGATGCAAACAATTAATGCAGTTTCCATGAGGCTAAGGGGCCCTAGGAAACACGTACGAGGACTAGGACTGGAGGACGGAGCAGCAATTTGGCTACCGGAAGAATAAAATCACACACACACACACACACACACACAACGTACTTACATACCTACATATATATAGTTAGGAAAAAAAATGAAATCAGATTAGTTTGGCAAAATCAATTTGAATTTTTGGCATACTATCAAATTGAAGATTTTGGCAAATTAATTCGAACCTTTGGCACGAATCAATTCTAATATTTTTGGCATCTCAATTTAAACTTTCGGCGACTCAATTTCTACTTCTGGCATACCACTTCGAGCTTTTGGCATATCAATTTATACTTTTCACAAATCCAAACTAACCCAACATTCCACCCCATATAATGATCAATAAATGTTTTTTCTCTCTCTTTTTCCATTAATTCAAATGTAGTAACGCAGAATTACGAAAACCCGCTCATATAATCATGCTGGATGTTTTTAACTTTACTTTTCCGTTATGGTCAAAACTATTTTCATAGTTTTTGTTAGTTAATTCGTTACCTACCATTCATGTTTTGCCCTAGTTATAATGCTTAAATCCAATCTATTTCACCATTTCAAATATAAACAGTTTTATTTGCTCATTTAAGGTTTTTCCGCAGATGGTTCATAAAGACAAGCATAAGAAGATCGCCCTATCACCATCCAGTTACAACGAACTTCAAACAAAAGCGTTACGTGTACCTCTCATCGATGTGTATAAAATAATATGGATGCAAAGAATGTTTTGCATTTTCCTGTTCATAACATAGCCATAATTCACGATAACAAATGAAATTAGATACAGAGCACAACAAATTTACCTTTATTCATAGTATATTTTGTAAAAATTTAAATCGTGGTGTTAAAATTTCTGGTTTTGTGGCGTATCAGTTGTGACCAGATGTAATAATCGAGCTGCAAGAAACCAAACAAAAGATTAAATGACAGCAGCAGCTTCTTAAATTTGAATCTATGTTAGATTAATATTTAATTTTTTATTGAATGAACGGCAAGAAAATATTTAGTTCATACTGTTCAATGTTCATGTGCAATGCGTAATGGGATGAGGCAGATCTTTGTGAAAAATAATCATTGATTCCTGTTTTTGAGGGGTCATGGATTTTATAATGATTCTGTAGGGATGTGTTTCAGTTTTATTGCTATCAACCTAACTATTGAGGTTTGGTGGATTTCTACAGTGGGATTCTACAGTCGGTTGCCAGTAGAAACCAAAAACCTTTCATTAGAAGGAGTTCATCTGTTCAACAATCTCATTAGTTACGTGTATTACCTTGGGGAACGATTGTAGCTTTTTCATAAGTTCTGTTACAAGGAAAAACGTTTGGAGATATGAACTGAGTCTTGGATTTAGGAAAGAGCTATTTTATTCTAATATTATGAACTTAGCTTTCACACTTCCTGAGGGGAGTTGTCTGCTGTCTTGACCTAGCTTGTCATTTTGCTGTGCCCTCAGTGACATGAAAATGAAACTGAAGCTGATGGTCCATCAGATTCAGATCTTCACTTCCAAAGATCCGAGTTGATGAATTCTGGAACGAAATCTTCCAGCCACTGCTAAGTCGTTCGAGCCTTATAGGCTGGACCAACGTCCTACTGTAAGATTCTATGCCTTTAAAAACATGCTCTTGTACACCTCCCTGGTAAGCTCTGGCTCGAAGTTGGTTCTCCTTCCTTACAAACTTGGAATTTTGTGTTGCCATCAAAGTGAACACTCCACCACAACACCATGGATGCTGGATGATGACTCCCTTCAATTCTTCCAACTTTTTGTCTTGCCTGCCAACTCAAGGGTAGATCTTGCCTGCCTGTAGAAGGGTAGGCCAGCCTGCCTACAAAGATCTTGATTTCTCTTCAGTGGTGAACATTTTTGCGTCTAGGATTAGGAAGAACGATGACCTCCATCACCATATTTGCCCAACAGACTTTATACGTGACGACTATGTTGAAAACCCTTCATCTCCCTGGTATGAACAATTAACTAGAACTGAGCTATAATTTCTAGGTTCATACAATCTACAACAGTTCATTGTTTGTAACAGAACTTATGACAGTACTAGACACATCGGTTTACCAGCTGAAATTTCAGGGTTACTCTTTGGATAACACAGTGACTGCAAATGTCCAGTTTGAATAACCGTTTCATCGCTGGTCTCGGGAAGGGAAGCAGAGAAATGTCCAAATTTCTATAGAATGAGAGATTGCCGCAGTCTTCGAGGTTGATTTTCCAGACAATGTGATCTCATTTGCAGAACCTCTGAACGACTTGCAACTAGGGCTTCCACTTCGAGTCCACGTTCCCAATTCATTCCTTTCCTTGCAGCCGTCATGAACCGAGTACCCATTTCAAAACCACTCAAGCTCCCTGTCAGAATGTGTGACAATATGCACGTCACTTTAACAATACATTTATGTGACAAATTCCTATACTAAATGTTGTTCAATGTTATAACGCAATGAGACTTGTATATTTTGTGCATGTTCCAGACGCTTTAAATGTACTCAACTTCAAATTCGCGCGAAAATGTATATAAACCGTTGATGGTTTTTTGAAATATTGTTTAACCTCTTGCCGTTGAACCCTCTAGCTAATCAACTAATCGCATCCCTCCGAATCGTCTTCATTGTATCCATGCTATATTCTCGCAATGAGAAGTTACTTCTAAACCAAACGGTAGCAACATTGCTCACCAAACTCAAGAACTACACAAGTATTTTGGAATATCTCGTCAAGAAAACAGAGCTGATCTTTAAGAGAAACTTCATGGATATCTTGAAAATATGGATGTTACAGTTGATAAGTTACAAGAGTTCAAATATATGATATGTTCAGGTACCCAAACAGCGCGGAACCTTAAATGTTGTCTAAATTCAAACCTAAGTATTATGATGCATCGTTACTTATTACGTCGTGTGTTCATAAGATATTCAACATTCCTTAGAATATTCCCGGGGAGTATCATTTCACTGTTCTTCCTATATGTTAACACTGCAAACCTCTATGTAATTTACCAACTAGATGGGTACTACTAACCTTTTCTAGTTTTGTGATATAGGTAAACCATCTACAGCTTTGTTATAAAAGTAATTAATCACATTTCTTTTTGTTTTTAAACGACAGAATCTTGCCACTTGTCTATTTAAAATTAAAAATAATCACGCTGTGATTACACATACCGAAACATCTTGTGAAAATAGAATTGATAAGTTTGAATGCCTCGTTAATAAGTTCAGAAAAAATTAATTGTTAGTCTTGTCGTTGGGAGAGGTGGAAGTTTTTGAATGTGAATTTCGTGAAATGTGGTAGCCCTAAATTATACCATGTTAAGATTGTGTTTAGAAGAATGGGAAAGAAATAAGAAGAGGTATCTTCTGCCACGGGTTCCTCAGTGGGTTAGAAATGATTGTTGAAGCATTGCAGTGCAAATGAAATGCATTTTTGATCTCATTGCACGGAGCAAGTACGAGTTGATCGAATATAAACAAGACTCCATTTTTCAAAAATTGACTTTCGTTTTGAACAAAAAATCAACATAATCTCCTGCTTTGGAGACACATTTTTCCCAGCGTGTATGTAATTTTTTAATTGGTTGGTTTTTGGTGTAGGAATAGGCGGGTCGTGTCTCTAGCCAATTGCACACGTAGGCTTCAACCTCATCATTGCAACGGAACTCATGCCCTCCCAAAGATTTCTTAAGGAGACCAAATACAGGAGATAGATCTGGACTGGAAAAAGGGTGTCCCAGTGTCCCACCATCTAGTTGCAGCAATTTTTCCTGAGTCAGGGTCACTGTATGGGAATGAGCAATGTTGTGGAGAAGAATCACATCTCTCATTGGTAGGTCTTGTCTTTTGCAGCCATATGCAGTTCTGGCATATGGCATATGGTTCTGGCAGTTCTGGCATAATCAAGATGTAGCAACACTGTTAATGTTGTCCCCAGTAATGCTGGTGCGAGGTCTGTAGTCAAGGCTCTAATTTTCAACACGTTTACACCCCTCCACAAACTGATTGTGCTATGCAAACACTCCAGCTCTCAATGATGTCTCTTCCCCGAACTGGGCAGTTAATCTCCTCAAGATTTCAGCTGGTATAACTTCTTGATCACATACATTGCACAATTGACGGGGATCTTCTTCCTCCTGCTCAGTCATTGTCACGATGGATACTGAGAGGGTCAAGTAGGCTAGCTCACGTGCTTCCCCCACTCCTGACAAACCAACCCAACATCCCACAATGCGGGGACGTTCTTCCATCATTACTGAGCTGGCAGGTCCAGAATTCTCGTTTATTATTTGATTCACCCTCGTAGATAGAAAACTGGGAGAAAAAAGACACATTTATGACAGCCCCAAAATATGTGATACATCTGACAGAGTTCAATTTCATGTCCTTACCACTAAGGCAAAGTTGTCAATTTAGTTGCAAGACTCCAAAGCGATTTAGCTAAATCTCTGCTTGATTAATTCAGTTGAACATAAATTTTAGATTTTCACTACAAGAATGGTAAAATGCACTTTATCATTTCACCAATTTTACAATTAATTATAGAGAATTATTTAATCGAAGTTGTGTGCAGTATATAAACGTAAAGAATTGCACATAACTTTGATTTTCCAATGGAAAAATTCAGTGTTCATTAAGAACGGAAAGGATACAAGTGGCTGCAGATGTGCCTGGGTGGGTTCTCAATTTTAGTGCAACAATGTTGACTAGATTTCTTGATGCATTTTTGAAAATTTCAACCTATACTGGTTATTGCCAACTCCTGTAGAACGTTACGGTAACTTGTTTCTTTTTGTTGGAATAACTGCCTGATAATGAAATTGAAAATTAAAATTTTAACGTTGTAATGTTGGAACAACTGAACTTGAGTCACACCGACTTGATCTTGTCTGTGCTGTATTGTGTAATTGGTGATTCATAAACGATCGAATTCATCATTGAAACCGATTTTCATGATTGGGAAATCCTTCTGAAATTCATATTACATTTCCACCTCTCCCAGCGCATTTAAAAAATAGTGTAACTTGATAATCGCGAATCATTCGTACTAATAGATTATATTTATTTTTCTTCGACTAAGAATTGTTAGTGTAGTCGAATACATCAGATGAATGAACGTTCATGTACGATATATTAAATGTTGCATTGGGATCATGTAAATTTTACTTCTTTAAAAAGAGAAAATGTAAACATACATAAAACTATTTGTAGTTAATAGCTTTGTTTTCCGTGCCATATAATTGTGGAAAGTTTGTGTTCATTGAGTGGTCGAGGAGTAGTTTCGTTAGGATTCGCCATCGATTTAATTGTAGTTAAGTTGAGAGCGTCAAGTTCTCCATCATACATTTAACTCGCAATAAAGATAATTTTAAAAATTAAAAAGTTAATCGCCTAGATATAGGTGGCTTCGTATTTAAATTTGCGTGCCTTTTTCCTTTTTAGGAACGTGTGGATCACATTTACCGGGGATTTTGAAAATGTGCTTCTTTCATACAAACGCGAGGAAACCCAAGTATAATTTGGCGCTTTTGATAAAAAGCATTTTTCGTGATTAACCTTACATATCAGTAATATTACATTTACTACAGTTTACTCTTTGTTCAAAATGTACAGTTTGTAATAAATATCATTTCATATATTTTATCGAATCAATTTCCCCTCCTAAAATCAGTCCTATTTTGAATAGACCATATGACAATTCATTATAGTTGTAACAATATGTATTTTTGAATCAACAGTTCCATTTGTTTGCATCTAATTTTTTTAACGAAATTTTGATTGCCGGCAAAATGTGTTGTATTAGAGAAAAACAGGTGGTCTTGATGTTTAATTGTGTATTACACATATAATAGCGTTGTATGAACTTTGTTGTCCCTCGAAATGGAAAATAATTTATGTGAAATTTAGTACCTACTTAAGATGTTGTCATGGCAGTTAAGGCGTAAGATGCTAAATGACAGTTATATTGTATGGGTGAATTAAATATTAATTTGTGTAAATCATGTATGGGTGATTCTCAAAAGAAGCGCTGTTTCCAATGCTGAAATCGTACGACAGTGAAACATTTGCAGATGACTTCCAGGCATCACAAAGAGCAAAACAAAGGAATTTCAAGTCCAAAATTCCAAATTTAATTAATTCAATCATTTTATAGTAGTAATGAGACGGATTGATGGGTGGTAATGAGTATATGTAGTGTGTGAGTATGCCTTTTCTTGAGAAATTGAAGGTTTCTCAAATACCACGGTTCATTTTCAAAAGCCATTTTTAAGGTTACCCAAACCCATAAATGAAACACATGCATACTTTACAATATTGACAATTGATAGAGTTGTGGAAATGAGACCTACAAATGACTCTCTTAATGCTTGATGACAACTAACTGGAGAGAGGTTAGTTGGGAAGCCTCCTCCACTCTTTGGCAGTGTTACCAACCACTCTTCAAACTGTCATTCTAGCGAAATTTCCTTGTTTGCAGGAGGGGCAAAAACCATTGGTAGGCGGTAATGATGATTTTTGTAGTAATAAACTTTCAAATGAGGTGCTAGGCATTACATTCACGTTAGAAGACAAGTAATTTCATTTCTGTGAAAGTTTGACTACTTTTTTCAAGTTTTAAAAGATTTTTCAACGAAAAAAACGTGCCCCATATTCTAAAAGAGGATATAATGAATAGAAATAAGATCGTTACAGGTGGTGGTAATGATTAATTGGGCTTTTAACCACAAAAAAATGGTTGATCAATAAAAACATACCGGATGATTATTGTACACACTGGTATTCAACATGTTTCGATGCAACACAAGATCTCATATATCTGAAGGAATCTTAAAATAACATACCATTAGCGCTTTATTTGAGAATCACCCATATAATAGGTCATGAACACCGGAATTTCGATGTACAATGGTTCTTTTAAAATTAGTAGGTCCTGTTTTATGTTTTTTTAGAATTTAAACATTGAATTTGGTTCAAAGAAGTGTGTTAGTAGTGATGGATGCTTACCTCATCTTTATGTATTATTTAAATGCATTCGTTCGTCATTTCCTGCTTATATGGTTACTATACATATACAAAAAAACATGTACAACACAAATTTTTAAATATCGATCAATCATTGTGGTACCTTGACGACTTCATAGTTTTCGAAACGGTTGTCGCGAATACATCATCTTCCGAATGTAATTAAATACATATCGAGCGAGTTTGTTTCGCTCGATTTTATACGAAGTAAAAAATATTTTTCATTTACTAATGGATTGACAATGTTTGCCTATTTATGTAGGCGTATCATATTTTCAGAAAACTCTTCGAACCCCAAAACTGGCATTATATCAACAGAAACTGGTAAATTCGTTGTGACCATGGAAATCATTTTGTAAAACAACAATTATCAATCAATTTTAGGCCTAAACTATTACGTCAAGGGGCACATTCTTGAATTAGTTCCTTCAGGAGAGAATGTAAGCTTATTTTGCATGGTCATAAACAAGCAAATTCGGTGGGTTATTAGAAACTTGAAAATCTGACCAAATTTTGGAAATATAGGTGGGTAGACCGAAAATGGAGTAGCGTGCAATGATATGGAGAAAAATTTTTCCATGTCAGTAAGTTTGCAAGATATGATTTCCTATTGTATTCTTTCAAAAAGGAAACCGAGCTTTATTTTCCTTGAAACCAAATTTCTCCTCGTGTTCTCCCTAGAATAATTCTAAAGTTTGATCTCACTTCTGAAGAAACCGTTAAATTTCCTGTGATCATAGTAGAGTTCGATCCTCAAAAAATTCAAACGTTGATGAAAAAAGAAAATTATCAAAAAGATTCTACTTTATTGAAAAAAATTCAAGAATTATTGACAAATCTCGTAAGAACTATCATCTTCTGACAAAATCTTTTTCTCAATAATATTTAGCTAATTTTCACTATTTGATTGAATGTTTTGGAGGACATTTTAGTGAAGTTTAGATCTGTCATCTGTCAGCCAAATTTTTTACACATTAGATTCCGAATGTCCCTTTCCATGTTCGATCAACTTTTTTGTAAAATATTTCGCCACAAATATAAACTGATCAATTTTTATCCGTTTTTAGACATTTTTGTTCGTGATTTTGAAAATTTTACTAATTGATTGCTAATTTATGAAGAACTTACTTAGAAGACTAAGAACTATAGCTAAGTTCTGCCCAACGAGATGCTTATAGGACTAACACTTGAAATCCAGAGATGGTTTTGTAGCGCTCAAAACGGATTTTCGTAAAAGTTCAAGGAGAAGTTTGAGATTTTCTTGAGGAAAAACTAACTTGAAAGCTCTTAGCCTCAGCAATAGCTTCTTTTTTCTCAAATATGCCCTAAAATGAAAATTAAATTTTACAAAATCGTGCATTTTGCAGAAACTCCATTTTGTAAGTTATTTACATCTACTTGTACTTCAAAATTGGAAAAGTTGGATGAGGATCTCCACAAATTCTGTGTTGAATCGAATTATTTGTGGGAATCATGTAAAATCGAAACTGTCAATTTTGGGCGACATTTAAGTGAAATTAGCTCATTTGACGGCCTTTACTTGGTAACTTTTTGAGGATTAAATTAGCGCTATTGTTAAGTGTCAAAACTTGAAGTGAGTTAAATTAAGGAGGAGAAATTTGGAATTTAAACGAAATAACCTACACAAAATCACGTGACAAGTTGATATAGAAAAGTTCAATTTTCGAGCTAGTATCGCCCAGTTATTTAACGTTACGAGGGAATGGCATTATATATCGTAAACTTGGTTTTCAAAAATTGATTATTTGAAAAAGAAAAATGATAAAAAGCAGTCATTGTATATGTTGAACACCTAGAAACAGAAAATACCAGCTTTTCAATGGAAGCGATAACTGTTTATGATTGTTATTTAAGAAAAAAATGGATAATTGAGAATTTTAATTGTTATTACACGAATGGAGTAGTTTATCTCTCAATAGCGGATTGATATTCACTTCACTGACTTAAAATGACGTATGAATGGGAGAGCGCTGTCATAAAGGAGGATATATTAAAATTGTGTGTAAATGAATGGTTGTGTGATTGAATGGAATATTAGAAAATATATATAGGAGAAAATAATATTTTGAAAGGCCTAACTTTGGATCTTAAGTTCTAAAGGAAGGTGTTAGTCGTTTAGTTTGAGATTAAAACATCACATTTACAGCGATGTGGCAGCTTATACCAAAGACAAATGCGTTAAGTGTTTTAAAAATTGTATAAAAAAAATGTATGTATTTTAGGTTTACATATCATGCCAGTATGTGCAATGGTATCACGCAAAAATAAAATGCGCACCGAAACCAGTTCATGTAGTAGAGGACAAATCACAGATAATTCGGTCGATTAAAAGAAAAAACACAAATTGTAAATGTTTGTATATTATTTTGATGTGTACGTACGTTTCCGTTGGTTACCGTTGAATAAATAGGATTAATGGAAGTTCTAAGTCTAACAATTGTTGTAACCTTGTTGAAATAATGTATATTATGGTGGACAAAAAAAATAGTTAGTGTTGTGTAAAAAATGAATAAATAAAAATATGTTTGAGCAAAAATATTATATTTAAGATGAAATTCAATTCGAAATGACTGGAGAGTTGTTGGGAAAATATACCGATGATGACAGAAGTTTCGTTGTTTTCTTGTTCTGTTATATTATTTCGTTATATTCTGTCGGAATGAGAAAAATGGGATTTAAAACTTGATATTTACACAAGTCATCAACATTTTTCAAGCTCAAAAATGGAATTTTCTTGGTAAGATGAACTCGGACTGGTTGGGGACCCATCTCAGTCGATTCAGCTTCCAAAATCACTTAGAAATGACACGCCACATGCCTATGGCAGTATAAACCTCGAAAGCCGAAGATTTTGCCACGTTTTTGAGCAGTTTTTGGACTCGGTATCGCTTCTTTAAATTCTGGCTCCATTTACGGCCCTGATGGCTGACAGACGTTGCAGATTTGGAATCAACGCACCTTGCAACGTAGAAGAGCAACATTTGAAGGGAAATGTTTTGCTATGTAATTATGAAGGCTTATTATTAAAAATGATAAATCTAAAATGAGGAATCACCAGTTTATAATTGCAATGGCTTTAGTTTTTAAGAAATCGAGTTTATTATAACTATTTTGAAAATACGGACTAAGTCACTCGCGACGAAGTTATGGAAACCCATTTCAATAAAAATGGAGTAAAATATAACGTTGTCTATATCCCCACTGAAATGATGAGTACACAGTTAAATCGATTTCGACGGTCACCATCAGTAACAAACATGAACTGAAAGTACATCACAGATAGCACATCTTATAGATGCCTAGGTGAAAGGAGATTGAATCCTATTGGCTCAGGGAAGTGAAAGGGGCGGGGAGGACCAACCAATGCCACTCAAGGCGAACAAAGTGAAAGGGAGCACAAACAGCAACACTATGGAGAAGGGGAGCCAAACCTACTGCAAAAATGAACTCCCCAACGGGGAAGAATTTTGAGGAATAACTTCATTTAAACATATTCCTGACCTATCACTCTTAACAATTTCGAATTTTTCTAGCACATCCAACATACCTCCCTTTGGGCAAAAGTGAGGAAATTCTACATATTGCCTTTTTGTCAGATCAAAACTAAAGCTATGATTGGATTCATTCAGATGACTTGCAAAGGCAGAATCACCTTTGTTAACCCTGAAATCCTTTTCATGCTCTTTTATTCGTTCCCTGAATTTTCTACCAGTTTGACCACAGTATTCACATGGATATTTTAGTTTATAAACCCCACTTTTATCCTGAACGTTAATTTTATCCTTAACCGAACCAGAAGAAGCTTTTTCATTTCGATTATTTCCATTCCTGAACCCAACATTGAAACCTCTGCATGACAGAGATCTGCCAGTGTAGGTATGTCCCAGATTGTTGCAGGTTAATAGCTTCAACCCTTTGAAGGAGTAACGACACCATTACTACATGTCCTTGTTATAACATTCCTAACACTGAATATCTAAGAAAAAGTTTATGTCAACAAGGTGTTAACCTGAGGAATCTGTCACAGGCTAGGAGTAGCTTCTACAACTAATGTCTTACAAAAAATGCCTTTTAGAAATTTTTTGTTTAGGGTCTCAGTTTTTTGATTTATTTCAATTGTAAAATTTTTTTCGTGTTTTCGATCTTAATTCACTAAAACAGTCCCAATCCCCTTATCCACTTGAGAAAACGCAATTCTGATTATACCGTTAGAAAAACAGTTGAATTTTCTATCACCCTAGTGTATTAAAAAATAGGTATATTATAGGCTGGTTCAATTGGTGAAAAATCAATCGGAAAAGCGAAATATGGAAAATCTTCATGCTTTGTGGGTCTGATTAAGTTCTCTACAAATTTGGCCTGTAGGTTAAAATATGCGTTAAAATATCAGCTTTTCAACGGTGTACTCAAAATTGGTCGTACAGCAGAATTTAGTCGAGAAACTTCAGTTTGGATGCAGGAAAATGTGGCTATTCCAAAGAAAATCGATGTTTTTAACGGAAAATAGACTTTTCATGCGAAAATAATTTTGAATTTGGATTTTATTTATTTTTGGAGCTAAATCGAATAAATGGTACTGTCACACCTCCTTAGTTCTCAAAAAACGCAGCAAATTCTTTCATTGGCGTTTATTATTCAATGATTCATGATTTGAATTTATACTAATTTTCACAGGTGATAGAGCGATTATTGAATTTCAGAAGGCACACAAATATGATCAACTGATCAATCCAAATAGGTATTTTGGTTGAGAACTGATTTAAGTGCTCTATGCATATCTCCTGAAATTCAATAATCGCTCTATCACCTGTGAAACACGCACACTCTAAAGCTTAGTAGAAATTCAAACCATGAACGCAAGCCAATTGAACAATAAACCCCAGTGAAAGAATTTGCAGAGTTTTTTTGTATTTTTTTAATGGTTATCAGAATGCTTCAACCAGTGTATCGGCTACAAAGCCTTTTAGGAGTTCACTCCAGTATCCACATTACTACATCACTACGTCACTAGGTTACTGATATCAACACAAAAACAATAATAAACCAAAATAACGCGAATATTGGCACCATAAATCGGGCCATAGATCGAGAATGGTTTGACCTACGGACCTGGGGAGGGGCTTATTCGATTCCTCGTGGAGTGTTCTTCAAAAAGAGTACAAATTTAGGCCGCATTGACTTTTTTTGAGGTTTTTTGGGATTTTACAAATCTTTAACAACCCTTAAAGGGCACTTTAAATTAAGTGAGAGAGCTGGCTCAAGAATTGGGGCTTCGCCGGACCAACATGGATTTTTCCTGAAAATTTCAGCTTTTCTGGAAATAGTCTTTTCATGCGAAAATAATTTTGAATTTGGATTTAATTAATTTTTTGGAGGTGAATCGAATAAATGGTACTGTCACACCTTCCTAGTACTCCAAAAAGCAAAAGCGTGTTGTAACACAGGAAAATGAAGGTTTCGAGAAAAAACGTGAAAACGACGAATGCTTTATTCATAGATTATTACAATCATGGTTCAGAGCTTTCTCAAATACACAATATGTCTTACGATTCTAACATTATACACAAATTACAGCGACGGGAGAGAGAGGAAGCCGATCGAAGATTGTGGGCTCAAAACAACCTTCAATCGGGAAAGCCTTCGGTTTCTATCCAGATAAAAAATATGATCTTCATATATCTAACAAAATGAAACCGCCTCTCCGAAAAACTTCTACATCGAAGAATAAAATTTTGAGCAGATATACAATTTTCAACAAGGGATAACGCTAAGGTCAACACAGAGTTTGGATACGACGCTAATACGCTATTTCAACAATAAATTACTTCATGTATCAACAATTAACGGTAATATCGTAAATTTATTTTCATTTAAATCTAATTCCACGAAGAACTACAAATTTGTGGATAAAATCGACAAAATCGCCGACACAGAACATGGTAACTTGGAGAAATCTCTTTTTTTTCGACGAGTCAATTATTCACAAGGAGTATTCAGTATTTTTACACGACAACAACATAAAACAATTATTCAATTGAAATTATAATGTACAATCATACTTAATTCTATTTTTTTATGAACATTGCGATGAGTACATTGAACAAAAACGTTTTAAACGTAGTCCATTAATTTTAAAAATATATTATCATCATAATTCGAACTTCTTACAATTAAGCCTACCATGGTAGTAATAGAACGCTTGGTTGATATACCTAATGTACAATGAAAATTAAAATATTTCTGATTGGCCATTCACTATTACTATTCACAGGGTTGACGAGGTTTAGGCGTTTTCGAGAGCGTTTTTCAGTGATTAGGCGTATTGGTTCCAATTTTTGGAACTTCCAAATTATTTCGTGAGAAAAGATTTTAAAATGGAATAGTTGAAAATTAACAAACAGACCAATTGTTCTAAAAGATACAACTTGTATGACATCATGGAGAATCACTTTGAGGTCATATTTCAACTTTCTTAAATCCTTTCGAGTTCTGGTCATTGGGTATGCAGGGGTCAGAACAGTTACTTTCGCGCGTGCGCTGGTGCTTCTTTTGATTTAAGGTTGGTGCGTCCAAATAGGATATCTAGACTTCGATTTGGTATGTAGGTATCTTCTATTGTGTCTAAAACGAGGATTTGCCGTATGAAGAAAAACCTGTGAATATTCGGATTCGGAACCACAATTGTTCAGAAAGGTGTACAACTCAAGAGCGCTCCAACTTATGACTTAAAAATCGTATCTACTTCAAGGGGAATCGAACCCAGGAACCCGCGAGGTCACTCACAACAGCGCTGTTGAAGCACTGCCAGTGTTACGAAATCAAGAATCAAGAATATTTTATTGTCATAAACCAAATTACATATTTACATGTATGGATAATGTATATATTTGTACAATACCGGTCTATCGGCCTCACAAGTTTAATATAATGAGTTTTGCGAAAAGTTAGTGGGGAAGGTCAGGTCTAAACATCCTGTTAAAGATAGCAAACAGATGAATATACGGTAACCTGAATGGCCTTTTTCAAATCACTGAAATAATTAAATGATAACTCTCGGGGTTGATTGAAAATTAAGTCGAGATCCTGGGTACATCTCTCTAACTGATATAAGATTTGTAGCTTCTTAAAGTTTGGCGCAAAGATTATGGAGAAAAGCATTGAATGGTTGAAGGACAGAACAATTAAATTAAGATTTTCAAAAAAATATCTTAGAAAATGAGGTTGAGGCAATGGATTCAAAAATGCTCAAAAACGTTCTTTCAGAAAAATACACTTTGCAATCATCTCTCGGGTACCCACGGGGTTGCGAGGCAGGAATCTGTAAAAATATACGAGCTAATTCTAAAAATAATGCTAATAATCGTTGAAACCATCAGATATTTGATCCATTTGGAATTCACTTTTGTCAAATTTCTTATCAAAACCAAATCATTCACGAGAACAATACCATTGCCCCTTCATTATACGCATTGATGTAAAACCAAATGACTTTACGGATTGAAAAGCTGGTAACACCAGGAATGTGTCAATCTTGCACTGACTCATCATCAATCTCTCTCGCGCCCTTCTTGCCCCGTTAACCTTAAGATATTACGAAGACTATACCGAAGTGCTATCGTAATTTATATTGGAAATGAATATAATATTGTAATACTGAAGAAAAAATCTGTTGATGACATTTTCAGGGAAAGCGCTGTTTGGCTATAGCCACCTGTAGCCAAACCCTCGGTTTTCAACATGAATTTCGCTGCTCAAAAATTAATTATTCACTCTACGCAAGCGAAAATGCTTCCATTTGGAACTTCGATCTCCCCTTCAAGGTCTACATCCACAGTAGATCATCATGGTCTGAAGGGAGGCCCCAATTCGAACGAGGGGCTCTAGTGTTCTACACTGATGGCTCCGTCATGAATGGTAGAGCTGGTTCGGGCATATATGGCCCAAGAACGGCGATCGCAGAATCGCTGGGAACAACTGCTACCATTTTCCAGGCAGAAGTACATGCCATACGCTCTTGTGCCGACAGACTCTTGTGTCGACGAGTTAATGGAGCGACAATTTATATTCTCTCAGATAGTCAAGCTGTGCTCAAGGCGCAGGCCTCTTTCACAATTTCCTCGAGGCTGGTGCAGGAGTGCTTGGCTAACCTCAAGACCCTCGCCAGTAACAATAAGGTTACATTGGTGTGGTGCCCTGGGCAACAAGGGGTTGAGGGGAACGAAAAAGCGGACACCTTAGCTGGGGAAGGTGCTGCTTCTCTCCCGGTGGGTCCAGAACCCTTCCTGGGCACAACGGAGAGCTTTCCAAATGGGAGAGTAAGAAGAGTACTGCCTGCTGGCTCCGTGTTAGGGGACAGAGGCAGGCAAAGCAATTTATTGATTTTTCCAGGAAGAGAGCTAACGAGCTGCTCAGCCTAGGAAGAAAGGAGATACGTAATGCCTACCCAGTAATTACCAGGTAGTTAGTGCTTGGGTCCCAGGTAGCTCCTGACGATGGGCACAAGTGCCATTCACTGGCCATTCAGTGCTCGGTTTGGCAGGGTGCTCAGGTCGGGTAGGCAAATGTGCCAGGGAAGGAGTTGGGGTAACGACCTCCTTCTCCAGCCACGATAGGCCCACCAGGCCCTCAGTGGTTATTTAAAAAAAAAAAAAAAAACCTAAGATATTACGAAGACTATACCGAAGTGTGATCGTAATTTATATTGGAAATGAATATAATATTGTAATACTGAAGAAAAAATCTGTTGATGACATTTTCAGGGAAAGCGCTGTTTGGCTATAGCCACCTGTTGCCAAACCCTCGGTTTTCAACATGAATTTCGCTGCTCAAAAATGAATTATTCACTCTACGCAAGCGAAAATGCTTCTATTTAATGATCTCCTATAAATTTCCACACGATCGTATCATTGGCGTGCATGATAAATAACTAGCCCCGGAAACCTGTTGCAAAACGGCTCTCCCAGCTGAAGGCGTTGATTCCTGTGGGAACACGTCCCGTGAGATTGTTGTTCCATGAATCTTTGTAAATAGCTTGATTTCTGCACCTTTTAGGATTAAGACACAAACCACTTGAATCTATGCACTCATATTAGTTCTGTGATGGATATGTTTAGTTGGCCCATTCCCGATTTTATTATGCTGCCCAGGTGTGGGGTTATCGCTGTGTGGAGCAGGCCGAGAGGGTGCTCAGATATTTCATTAAAAACTCACTCCATCTCCCTTCGAATACGCCGACGTACATGATTCACCTTGAAACCGGGGTGGGCACGCTCTATGAGTCGTATTTTAGGCTGCACGCTGATTATATAGTCAAAGTCCTAGGAATGCAGGAAGACCGTCTGCCTCATCGTGTAGCCCGGGAAACGATCAAGCGGAAAACCTTTTGGTGTAAGGCGTGGGAGGACCTGACCGTTAAGTATGGTTTTGACGTGGTGGACTTCCCTGAGGCCACAATTTCGGATTGGCGGTCGCTGGCGGAGGAGCTCACTGAGGCCATAAAAAATGCTCAACGAGAACAGTTTTTGAAGTTGGCCTCTGAATCGAACCATTTTCAGCTGTATGCCGCGTTAAAGGTACAGAAAACCAATTATATTCAAGAAAACAACCAACGTGTTTATCGTTTGATTGCCAGGGTACGATGCGAGCAAATGGGGTTAAATGCAAGGTTGTGGAACAGGGGCACAAGAGAAGCACAATGTTCAATGTGCAATATGAATCAGGAAGAAACGAGTTACCATTTCCTGTGCACCTGTCCTATAATTTCCGAGTTTAGGGTGAAGCATTTTAGCAGGGGTATTTTGGAGGCTCAAGAGATGCTGAACATGCTTAATGGGCCTCTGTCGCCTTGGGAGATGAATCGGACGCCTGCAAGCGTATGGGTGATCCTCTGAGCGTGGCGGAGCATTATCAATGCATCCAGCTCATTGGAAGGGGCAAATATACCATTCCATCACCTCACAGTTCCCAACAGTAATAGGTACGCGTTACAATGTTCTGCCGACTTGGTTTAAGGTTATATAGGGTGTCTACCTTTCAGGTGGACCAAACTTTAAGGATCGATTCTACAACTAATTTGTGACAAAAAGTGCCCCTTAGACTTTTTTTTTTAGAGGCTTCGTTTCCGAGTTATTAACGATTTAAGTTTTTTTCGTGTTATCGACTTTACTTCACTAAAACAGCCATAACTCCCTTGTTTTTAGAGTATGAAATGGATTGGAGGACCAAATGAAAAAAACGGTTAATCGAATGAAATACGCGTACATCTTCTCGGAAAAATACGAGTTTCATTTTTTTTTTCATTTCATATCACAAAATGAAACTAAATTAAAATAAAAAATTTTTTTTTGGTAGACAGGTATCGCATTAGTCCGTTTTGAGGCGGCCGCGATGGTTCAAAAGGGTCACCATTTGGGGTTCAGGATTTTAAAAAATTAAGAATCACAACGGAAAAATTAACAGGTACAATGAAGAACACTCATATCGGATAAAAGTCAATGTTTGTGAAAAATTGCGATTTTTAACGAAAAATCCTTTTTTTTCGCATTAAAACGTCATTTTACGAGGTTTAATAAAATGTAAAGAGAAAGATGATGATACCGTTGGAAAGCTGAGGTCTTGGGCTAGTTTTTTCTGTTGAGTGCACACCAATATTCCAATTTATTACAAGCGATAAATTAGCCTGAAAAATGTTGATTTTCGAGAAAAAAATTAAAACTTTGACTTTGGCTTATTTTTTTACTTCAGAAAATGGCTTTAAAAAATAGCGTTTCACACTAAACGGATAGGAAATTTAACGCTCTTTCCAACGGTTTCCTAAAATTTGAGATTACTCCAAAAACAAGGGAGTTATGGCTGTTTTAGTGAAGTAAAGTCGATAACACGAAAAAAAAACTTAAATCGTTAATAACTCGGAAACGAAGCCTCTAAAAAAAAGTCTACGTGCACTTTTTGTCGCAAATTAGTTGTAGAATCGATCCTTAATGTTTGGTCCACCTGAAAGGTAGACACCCTGTATAGTTGAAGGGGATCCCACGTACAGAACCTACTTCCCACGAACCTTTGACTAATTCATGACAAATAATCCGAAAACTAAGAGAAGAGGGAAAAACCAGCGGAAATGTAAATTTAAAGCTCATTCCCGGCGTCTGGGGGACCTCTGAGCCGGATGTAGTCGATTGTCGTTCCCTTTTTTCAACTTCTCTCCATACGTGACGACCACGTTCGAAATTTGAATGCGATTCAAATGGAAATCGTCCCAGCCCCTTGCAGCCCGCAATTGAATTTCAAACAAATATCCACCCACGTTCCTTCGGTAATCCACGTACTATGCGCTCTTCCCGAAAAGAAAATACTACTGAAAAATTACAAGGTACGTTGAAAGGTGATGAAAGACCGAGGCAAGGAAAATGGAAAAGAACACCGAGTGAAGAGGTCGAACGTGGAATTTATAGTGGAAGCGCTTGTTATTCTTGGATCCGACATGACCGGATTAACTTGGAAAGACGTAGGGGACAGGGCAAGAAAAAAGGGCAACGTCTTTTTTTCTATTATGTGGTAGCCTGTAAAAAGTTGATTTTATTAAAATCAATTAAACATCCGGAGAGAGGGGTTTGCAAAGGGTTCTCCGGGGAGTCGTAGAATGTGGACGGCGGTGCGGATTAACCCAATTAGGGCTTTAAATTGAATTTTTTTTTTTTTTTAGAAAAGGATGAGGGCGAGGTTTTAAACCGGGTCTTGTCAATGCGTGGATTCAAAGGAATTCAAAGGTATGTCGTTTCTTCGAATTACTTTAAGCAGAAGTAATAATAAATAAAGATGTAAGTTAAATTTAACTCTGTTCAAGCTACATGTTCTTTTAAATTTCATTTTTTTTAAATAGTTGGTCAGTTCCAAGTCAGTATTGACAGATAGTAGGTCAGTAATTAGTCTTATTCCTTGAGCTACTAAGAGGTCATGCAAACAATGAAGCATTTGCTTGATGTAAGCGACCAACAGACATGACTGTAGATATGAAATCCATACGAAACTAACTGTGAATGTGAAATAATGAAATAACCCATCCATAAGTTAGTCACACAATCTGTATCTTTGTTCTGGATTAATATACAGTGAATAAGATCAAAATCATTTTGATGTTGGATTAATAAAAATGTTGGAAAAAACTACGTGTAGTGAGAATAGGTACTTTAGCTTTAGGAAGAGTTCCGTATAAAGTCCATATAAAGAGTCAGATTTTACTAACAATCCCTAATAATGGTAAAAGTAGATCATTGTTTAACGGAACCAGAAATTTGAACATTCATTTAACCTTCCGGTGACAACGTGCGGGTAAAATTCGCCCGTGGAAAGGGAAAACTATCACGAGTCGTAATGGAGCAGAGGGAGGGGCTTAGGGCCTTAAGTAGCTGTCAACACAGTACCTGTGGACGTCAACCAAGTGGAAACCGGTTTCAGAGATGGCACTCTCTTGCCATTATTGAAAATATGTGGTCTGGGTCAACTTGACCCAATGTAGTCTGATTTGTTATTACATTATTTTTTGTATTTCTTAATCTTTTTTACTAAATTTGAAAGCATTTCGACCACTGGTAATTTGGGCATCAGATATTCCTGATGTTTCTTGTTTTTCGTGTGATTGGGAAATCCATTAGGTACTTCGAACTTGGATGAGATTTTGAATGGTAATTCATTGATGACGGATTAAAAATACTGTTTTATGACAGAAAGAGAACCAAATTGTTTCCCAGAATGTTTTGAATGACTCCTTGAACCTTATCCTGGTTTTAGGTCAAAATGAGTCCACGTTGTCTCATAATATTATTATTATATTATCATATCATATTATCATATCATGTCCTGAAGGTTCACTCTATCATCAGTAAACATCGATATGTTCATATGTCTGATTATATTGTTGTTGTATCGGTTAAGTGAAAACGTTACCGAAATTTGAGTATTGAAGAAAAGACATAATGGTGCTTCTTGCAGAATGAAGAATATTTTGCTAATATACTTAGTACATCTTGTGGGATTACACCATGAGGATCCTGCTATTGGTCCACTTCGAATATTCACTATTTTGTTAGCAACTCCAGAAAGTGATCATTACAATGGGGTTTTCAATATTTTCGATGTCAGGAAATCGATGTTGTCCAGCTCAAAATCTGCATCATTCTCGTCAAACAACAAATCATTCGCCAAACTCGTCCTTGAGCACCAAATCCCTAATCAATCATCCGGCTCATTTTTTAGCACGAATCAGCCAAAATAACCAGTAACACGAATAGCGAAAAAGGTAGGGAAATACTAAAAACATTTATAACCAACGAAAAACAATAACTCAAAATAGTAGAATATCACAGTGAATGGAATGATGGGGAAAAAACTGGTGTTAATCTATAGTTAGGACGCTAGCCACCCAAATTTGGTTGGTTGGTTTTGCTTTTGATCGTTGATTTATTTGAACCAAATTTGGTTCAATTTGAACATCCTTGGTCCATAGCTGAGATCTCAAATTTCCTGAGAAGGTGAGTGTTGATTAAAAGCTTTGGTGATAGCCCCAAACCTTCTTCCTCACCATTGAGCGTAGAAAAGCAAATATTGTGTTTGCAGATCCTTTGCACCACTCATTTTTCTATGGTAATTGTGTACTTAGAACCTTTCCAACCCGGTAAATGGTCAAATAACAAATCTCCTCTGTTATTGAAACACGTGGAACGGTAAAGGAACTACGGCGGTTTAAAGAATCTCTTTCCAACAGAAACCTTTTTCCTCAGAGAATTATTTGTGTAGGAAAGTTTACGTTATCTTGATATTCCAAGGGTGCACCCATCCGTATTTTGTTGATACGGGACCGGATAATTGTTTATTCAGTGTTTTCCGTACAGAAGTGGAGTCCCTGATAGTGTTTTCCTGCATTGAGAGATTTTAACTGGGATTTAAAAGGTGTCCCTTTTTCCACAGACGTTTATTCCGCTTTCGGGTCACGTGCTATTTGTGAGGATGGGGCGACTAAAGGAACGAAACCTCTCTACATTGAATATGGAGAGAACGTAAAATGAGTTGAAAAGGACAGGGTTACGATAACATTCCATTGAAAGGACGGCTTTACGAAAAAGTAAATTAACAAACAATAAAGTTGGGTTTGTCATGAAGCTTTCTCGTTTCTATTATATGACTGATTAGATAAATTTGTTTAAATATTCTTGAATGATTCTAAAAATTCCGTAGCAGCTCTAACATTTTGGGGTATGGAACGACCCCAATCTACAGCAGTAGTCCAACGAAGAGGAGCGTTAAGGATTGCGTGTGCCTACCCAACAGTTTCAGAACCAGCCATATTTTTACTCAGTGGCTGCATTCCAATTCAACTTTTGGCTACAGAACGAAAACGAGTATTTGACCGACGGGAAGAAGGATGAAGAACTCGCAGAACACACGATGGCAAGAAGGCAAGAAATGTGGACCGACGAGCAAAGATTGAGGTGGACAGCACATTTGATACCACACGTTCAAAAGTGGCTAGAGAGAAAGTATGAAGAGGTGAACTTCTTCTTGAACACAGTTCCTCTCAGGACATGGAGACTATTTTACTTATACCTTCACAGAATGGGGAAAGTAGACGATCCAACTTGTCCGAACTGTGATGGAGGAGGTGATGATGTGTTTCACACATTCTTCACGCGTAAGCTGTAGGAAACACATATGAGATACTTGCAGGATGACCTAGAGGGTCCCATAAGAGTTGCCAAAATGCTTGAAAGATAGGAGCATTGGACCTCTAGTTGTCTATGTTGAAGGCATCCTGCAGAGAAAGATCGCACAAGAACGGGAGAGACAGAGGAGGCTATCAATGGACCAAGAGGAATAAATATATCCCAAGGACTCGACCTGAAGTAATGTGTTAAACATTTCCAGGCCGAGTTCCAACGTGGGAAACGAAGGTGAGGTTTTAGTGGTCTTGAATCCGACATAATCAGAAAGCCGGTCCTTTCTGGGTATCTTACGAGATCCGATTTCCACCTTAGGATCTCAAAGATTTTAAACCTGCTTATCGAAAAAACATCGATTCTCCCTAGGATGGTTAAGAACAATTTGAGGAGAAACATTTTGGAGGGTAAACATTTGTAGTCATAAGCCACGTCCACACTCTCTGTTTATTTGGGCAAACTGGTTTGTATAGTTAAGTTTGTATAAATCGATCGTTGTGTTTGTCACAGAGTTGTGAATTACGCAAAAACAGTGTCATTGGTAAACAATTAAAAGTCTCCATAAAGGTTCCTAAAGCACAAAACTGTATTATTCAGACTCTAGTAATAATAGAAAACGTACCACAACCGTCCCGAAATCCTAAGACCCGCAATCCTTAGTAAACCTGCCGAAACTAGAATAGCCTACCTATTCAGATTTTTTTTAAAGTTGAACACCTTTCAGTCTTCCTTCATATGACACGATACCTCTAACATTATAATAACATTTAAAGTTGTAAAAATTATTTGTAAAGCTAGGTGTGAAATGTTGGATTTAAACTGTAAATTGTGGATAGAAGATCGGATTTATACGTGTGCTATGTGCAATTCTGGAGAAGATGAAAACCTTCTACACTTTCTAGCTAGATGTCCTATTTTAAGTGGAATAAGAAAAAGCCGGTTAGGTTCTAGATTCATCTCCGACCAGTTAGCAATAGAATTTTTAAATGGTAGGAACTGGATTGGGCTTGGGTGGTATGTGATTGATGCAATGAGGTACAGAAAAGAATGGATTGAGGAATATAACTTCAGTAATTAATAGAATCCACAAGAAATACATGCTAGTTAAATTTGATGGGAACAAGGAATGGGAAGTTCTGTGATTTCTAAGTGTTATAATTGAATGATGGAAGTTTGTCGTATTGCAACTCACTAGAATAATAATTTACTCACTCTGCTTTATTTACTTTGTTCATGTCATTGGAATTATTATTATTATTATTTTTTTTTTTTTTTTTTTGGCGGTTAGAATACGCGACCCCGGCGGATAGCAAATGCTAAAGCCGTATGGTGTTTATTTATTATATTGTGGTGAATTGTTTATACAAAAATAAAACATGTTGAAAACTAACTAATAACATTTAAAGGTTGCGTTTGTCATAGTGTTGCAAATTACGTAAAAACTGCGACATTGGAAACAATTAAAAGTCTCCCTATTGGTTCCTAAAGAACTGAACTTCATTATTTAGACTCTGGTAAACATACAAAACGTACCACAAACGTCCCGGAATCATAATGCTCTCTGTAGCAAGTCTGTCAAAACTAGAATATCCTATTTATTCAGAATTTTAAAAAGTTTAACACCTTTCACTCGTCCGTCATATGACATAATACCTCCAACATTATCATTAAAGATTAAGGGTGAAATTATACAAAGTTTTATATTTGTAATCTGACAGATTACGCTCTGGAAAACGTATAAACGCTCTTGCGTCATTAAAATTTCGATTTGACACCGAATTTGAGACTATATTTACAATTGAGAACATACGAAATGCGATTGATGAGTTATTATGTACTACACCAAAATTAACTTACAGCTATTAACATTCATTAGCATTTTGGTTTTGCTTCTTTTATTTCTCCATACGTTCGTAAACCTAACTAAAGCTCCTGACCAAATCTACCCTCGAGGAGGTGAAGTCGAAATTAAACGAAGTAGCTAGGGAATAGGAACGCAAAATGTTGATTATTTTTTGAGATTGCGATACGGTTTCTCTCGAAAAAAAAGGGTATTCCTAAACGACTATTCGAAAAATATTTACATAGATGATATTTTCTGATGCGAGCGGACGCCTGTTTCTTCAGACCTGAAACAAACGAAAATAAAATAAGATTAGTCATTAAGAACTTGTGAATACGCTTTTTTTTTAATGTATAAAGAGGTTTTTTAATGTCAATTTGCCTGTCCCTCTGTGTGTTTAACGATCCTTGTAACATTTTTAATACTGTTTCGGTGGCATTTTCAAGGATTTTGCGTGTTAGGCTTATGATGGTCAATCGTTTAACAAGTTTATATTCTACATATTGTAAGAAAATTTACAACATTTTAATGTTTATGCATTAATGTATACATATCAACTTGTTAAGGTATTCAAGGGTTTGTCAGTAACACAGCTTTATCATTATTCGTTCAATTTATTTAACATTTTCAGGGCTAAAAGATATACTGCAAGCATCAATTAGATTTTAATGATATCAGTCAAATATAATGGAATGAAGAATGTGATTACATATAAATGATTTGTTTACATTGTTTAAATAGCGGGGGAAGATTATTACACTTGAGACGTGTTACATACAGAAATGTGGATGTTGTTAAAACTGTAATGAACACAATAATTTCAGAAGACAATGTTAGAAGACAAGACATGTTAGCATTATTCTAACTTTATAACTAGTAATGTTATCACATACTATTTTATTTTATGGTCTCACATGGAGATCACATGGATGGAAATTTAAGAACGGATGCTCCGGAGTGGGCTTAACCTGCATCATCTGGAAAGCCAATGCATGCCAATGGCCATCCTCCTTGGCACTTCTTCTATGACTACATCTAAAGTCAGTCATTTTGTCCATAGTTTTTTGTCCGTCTGTGCTATATTGCGTTCTATTCGTAATCATGACTCTGTCCATCTCTGGAGTAATGCTATATTGTATTCCATCCCTATTGATTGATGTCGTCATCTCTGGTATAATGCTACATTGCGTTCAATTCCCAATCCTGAGTATGAATCTACTCATCCCTGTAGCGATGCAATATTGCATTCTAGTGCTATTCAAGAATTTGCCCATCTCTGAAGTAGTTCTATGTTGCCTTTGTTGCTGTTGGAGATATGGGATTGGAGGAACCCCTGGTCACTGAGACTACTGTGATCTATTGTGACACCTTCCAGGTTTTACTTCAGAATCTTTTTAATGGCCTCTTCATTCACGAAGTGAAGGAGGTTCCCAGGTGTTTCCTTGGCAATATCGGCGTTTGTTAGGGCACCCTTTCCGAAATGCCGAAATCTTATCGCAGCAGCAGGACAGTCGCAGAGTACGTGTTCAGCTGTCTCCGCTTCTTCGCAACAGAGCCGGCATTCTATTGTCCTGGCCTTCCCATTTTGTTAAGGTGGTACCTTAGAGGACAGTGGCCAGTGAGGAGTCCCACAAGTTTGCGAAGGTCTGTACGCCTCAGTGACAATAGGGAGTGTGCGCGTTTCTTTGAGATTGTAAGAAACCGCTTGGCTTGTCTCTGCTTGGGAGTGTCTTGCCAATATGTTGTTCGAGTCTTGTCCTCCCATTTCTGGACCTGTTGAGTTATATAACTCTTGGTAACCCCTAGTTGCGGTTCAGGTCCAATTGGGCAGAACTCTGATCCCTTTTTAGCTAAGGTCCAGAATCTATTTAGGAGATCTATTTAGGTTTTTGTTTGGTTTTACTACTTCCATCAATGAACATTTTTAATCGAGCACGAAAAGAATGAACATTCCCATAAAAATTGTTAGTTAACTTATCAATATACTTATGTTTCGAAAATCGAATTAAAAATGCCGTCCGTCCGCTATTCCAAGTTTCTCTCCAAAATGGACCAAAGTTTTCAAAGGTTGGCTCAAAAATCCAAAATCGATCCGAGTTGTGCCAGTGATTTCGGCATCGTGGTCAATTAATCAACCCTAAGGGATTATACTTTAGGATTCAATAATACTAGTACAAAAAGTCATTTAACAAAAGTCATGAGTACAAAAAGTCATTTAACGGTATTTCGTATGTAAAAGCCTGAAATGCAAAATTAAGTAAAAATTTAAATGAATGAAAAAAAAAAAAAAAAAAAAAAATAATAAATGAATATTGTAGCATTTGACTTGGGAGTAGGAGGTGGTGGCTTCGAATCAGGTTAGCGTAAGACTTATTTTCTGTCGATTTTAGGTACACATTTTGAAATCAATTGATTGTGTTTTAACATCAAAACGCGGAGGCCTTAGTATTGCCACAGATTCCTGTATAAAAGAACGATATCCCCAATGATACGTCTTTATGAATTTACAGCGTTTATGAACACATATGAGTTAAACTTATCATCGACGAAGCCGTATTGACGTCAGGTAGCTCAACAACAGGATCGTTCTCAGTCGTAATACGCTCCAGGTGCGTGAAATCGCACTCAATCAAGTTTTCTCCCAGCCTCACTCACACGTAAGTGGTTTCTACGGCTCGGAGCTCGCACGGTGAAGCGGTTTTCTCGATTTTCTCCCGTTACCGGTACCCTCTTCTTGTTGCGTAAGCTTTTCATTAGTGGGCGTCCCGCTGTGTACTTCCACGCCCAATTACTCCACCTCTGTAATCCACTTCTGTACTTTGCCTCAACGTCCCACGTCTGTATTCCGCCCTGCGCTCTTCTTCAATCGTTCGGGAATTGGTTTTCCAAGCCCCACAATAACGTGCTACCGGGGTTTGAGAGGGAATTGAGGACCGTCAAAGCCCTTTCATCAATTCAGGTTTAAACCGTCATATCTTCGATAATCATATGAACGATACGTATTGCACCAAAAACTAGTCATTGTGCGGAGACCGCCATCAATAACTTAACCCATTATGTCCCAGAAATTATTTTTGATCGAATTTTTCCATGAAACTTTGAGAGAGTGCACTTTATACTCTCAATAAGTAGGAAAAAATTGTAGCCTGTTACGTGTTTCAGTATTTGCGGTTTTCTTCGAGTACCACAGGGCACCACTGGGACTCGCGCGTTACTGGGTTTTCGTGAAGTCTGTTGTGCAGTTACATCTTTGAAAACTTCATTGTTATAATAAAAACCTTTTTACGGAACATGTGTTATCAAAAAATACTCATTGAAATGGATTTTTCACTCAGTGTGGTAAACTACAACAACAATACAAACACAATCCAACAACACATTTTGGCACATCGTGGGTGTCCAGGGTGTCTAGCAATTATTCAAAAATAAATTCAAGACTTTTTCCACAAATTTCCAGACTTTTACGCGGTAATATATTCATCTTATATTAAAATAAAAAGAACTTTTATTTCAGGTGAACATGCGAGAATATGAAAAATTATCATTAGAATTAAAAATACCAAATGGACATACCTTACTGAATGGAAGTAAAATGTCTGAATCACTTAAAAAAAATCACATTTAATTATATTTACAGTTTATGGAAGTAAAATGTCTTGAATCACTTCAAGGCCATCAATATAGGCCTATTTCAAATTATGTTTTCTTTATTTGACCCTGTTTCACGATCATGCCTAATCGCACAAAAATGATTCCTTTTTCAAGACAAACCTAGAAAATTGTATCGTGTTCAGATTATTTACTTTTATTACTATTATTTAATTCGTACTTATACACACTAGTGAAAGGTACAGAAAATGTACATTAATTATCTGAATAAGAACATTTACTTACCTTTATGCAAGTTAAAGTTGAGTTCATAAAATAAAATGTTACCTTACTTAGTAAATTCCAACCTATGTCGTTTTGGTAACAAATTTCAGACTTTTATATGAATGTGGTAAACTACAACAACAATTTTCAAACCGTTCCAAAATTCATTTTGGACACATCACCCTGGTGTCTGAGATGTACACACCTTCAAGGCGCACCTCAATCCATTGTTCGACGGGGTCCTGGCAGTTCAATGGTCGATCCTATCATTTCGCACACTTAGATTGACATGGGGCGTGAGAGAGGTTGATGGACCCGGCGACTTTTGGGGGTGGCATACGTCGTCAGGGATTGATGGTACATCTCACGAGAAGAATCAGCTGGACTGAGTGGGGTAGAGTCAAGAAAAATGCGATTTCTTTTCATATCAAAATCACCTTCAATGAAAAGGAACTGGTTTGCCTTTCACGAGCCGCGCACGAATCCATGCATCGCTGTCTGAATCGATGAAGTTGGAAGATATCATATCAGGAACGTTGCTACCTGTTGGACTGGATACATGATTAGTGGATGGACCTGGGAGAACCACAGGCAAAACATCATCCGTGTCTATTGGGGTACGGAGATCGCCGCTGAATATGACTTCAGCAGGAGCGAGAAGCTGTCTCCCAGGGAGATGACGAATGTCCCCTTATTCTTCTTCTTCTCCAGACTCGATGAAACATTATATATCAATGCCTGCACATGTTAGCTACTCGATAAAATAGGAATTAAGAAATCAGTGAGCAGAATTAGGTACTTAGGCCAATGAAGCTTGAAGGCGCGTGACATCAATATGTGGCTCCATGATTTATGGCTCGTGTGACGGCTGGAATTGAAATTAGGGCGCCTACGCATTGTCTCAAGCGAAGATTAACATCCCAGGAACATGATAAAACACGAACGATCACGATGGGACATGAGAAACGAAAGCCAGAAATTCATTAACGAACCTGAATCCGTTGTGCCACATGGCCCCAAAAGCCCAACGAGCTTATTCAACCGGCCCGCCGAGCCTTTCACCTTGAACTTGAGAAAGTAAAAAACCCGTTCTGGAAAAGGGTCTTGATTTTAAACATTTGAAAGGTACGTTGACGTGTGAGGGACGAAAACTTCAAAGAACGAACAGCCTGCATTCTGATTCATACCCTCTTATCAAAGCTTTTAAAATAAAACTGGCTCTTTTCGAAACACATACAGCAATGAAAAACCTGGTCCATTTCCCAAATTGCAACCTCCTTCAATCAAAATCAAAACGATGAAGAGTTCCCGATTGAATTCGCCGTAAATTTTATCAGTTGCTGGCGAGATCAGTTTGAGAACCATTTTCAGGATTTTGAGGAAGCATCTTTGAACATCAGGATTGTTCAAAACAAGTTCATTGCAACTGGAAGTCATTAAACTGCAATCGAATTACATCTACAAGGACAGCTTCCAGGAAATGGATATCCTAAAATTCTACGCTGCGATCTCAGAAGAAGTTTTTCCAAACCTCCGAGACTTATCTCGCGCAATGCTTTTGCCCTTCAGCTCTACCAGTCTTTGTGAACAAACCTCTTCGAAGATGAAGTTCACAACATCTTAATACAGGGCCAGCTTAAATGATGAGCATTTGGAGCCGAGTCTGTTGATATTCACGACTAAATTTGAGCAACAAACAATGCCAAACCTCTCATAGAAGGGCTCATCCTTTAAATTTCAATATAACCTGTCTTGCGTTCTCAATAAATTTAATTAATTCCTCTCTGCCCGTGTATTTCTATTGCTTCCGAGTCTACCAAGGTAGCGGAAGCATTGTTTTCACTTTCGGAATGTGAAAATTTTTTTGTATCCAAAATCAAAAATTCCACTCGAATTTTGCGTTTTAGACCTTTCTGAACAATTTTGGTTCCGTGTCTGTCTGTCTGTCTGTCAGCAAATCATTGTTACGGGCAAAACTACACGAAGTTATAGTCCGATTTTGATGAAATTTTCAGGGATTGTTCGGTTTGATGTGTAGATGGTCCCCTATGAGTTTCATGACCCCCGGATCAATAAGCCTCTGCGCATCCGAAACGAAATCCTTGTTACGCGCATAACTCCGGGAGTTCTAGACCAATTTCGATGACATTTTCAGGGGTTGTTCGGTTTGATGTGTAGATGGTCCCCTATAGAGTTTCATGACCCCCGGATCAATAGTAGCCTCTCGCGCATCCGCAAACGTGAAATCCTTGCCACAAGCATAACTCCGGGAGTTCTTGACCGATTTCGATGAAATTTTCAACCGGTTTGATGTGTATACAATCCCCTATTTTTCATGACCCCCGGATCAATAGTAATAAACTCTGCGCATCCGCAAACGTGAAATTATTGCCACAAGCATAACTCCGGGAGTTCTTGATCGATTTCGATGAAATTTTTAGGGATTGTTCGGATTTGGTATATTTTATAATTTTTTCAATAGTTGAACATGCCTACCTTTATTTTCTCAAGTTATGCATACAATAAATTTACCCTAATTCAATATTTATTTTAATTGAACGAAGTTCTTTAGTCAATAATAATTTTCAATGATCTATACAGTCATGTTATGGATACGAGGCACACCCACTTGGCAGACGTTTTTTTCTCTTGCATAATGTTTGGCCCACGCATTAAGGAAAAACATTTGACTGACCTTGGAAAACGTTGGAGACCACTGAACTAAAATTTCGAACGTCATTGATGAAAAAGTTAAGAAATTTTTACAGGAGCGATGATTCTAGACAGGTAGATCATAGAATCTAGCAATGGATGTGCTATTGTCAACATATATTTCCATAATTAGCAGGTGACGCGTTCAATAACAACGTGGAATCCAACCCTTGAGGATTAGTATTTCGTAGGCTTTTTCACCAACGTATTGGTACCTATTGTAACCTTTGCTATATTCCAATGGCTCAAATTTGGGCATATTGTAATAAATTAATCATGTGATAAGTATATGGTAAAGTATAGGTATAAGTATATGGTAAAATTTTAATATGCAGTAGTTGTTATCCAAACATTAACGATAAATTCAAAAGGCACCATCCTGCAACCCTTACCGTATTAGAAACTGTAAAAAATTGAAAACTGACAAGTAAGAAATCTATTGTCAGAACGAACATTCAGCGGTTCATAAATTTTATGGTTTCTCTTGTTAGGTGATTGATCTCTAATCTAATTGATCCGACTAGCAAGATAGGATCTTCCTGAAGGAAGTTGTGTATGACTTAGTTTGTAGAAGGGAGGATACCTGTTATCGGCAGAGGTAATACATTCAGATTTGTAAATAGGATTAGCCGTAAGTTTAGTGTTCGTTCGAGAAATATGTTTTCTCACCGACAGAAAATACCGTGTCCAATAACTTTTATATTTATCGAATAAAAACCTCACCCGGGGACACGTGGCGTGAGGTAACCTAATTGAGTGAATCGACCCGCCCGGCTACTGATCAAGTTTTCTTCCAGCCTCGAGGGTTTCGTTGACGGCCGTTGACGTCATTAGGGTTTTTCGAGGCCGTCCCGGTGGGTCCCTTCCCGCTCCATACGTCCTGAACTGTCTACATGCGCGCTCACGTCGTTAGCGTCACTCCTTCTGGAGCGGTTATCACCCGACTTCCCGTCACTCTTAATTTCAACAAATGGAGGCCCAGTCGGTCGTTCGATCTCAGAAACATCTTGGGAGATACGTCTGAGAACCACTGTCAACAGTGTCTCCAACATATGAAATACCCTTGGGTTATAGTCCACGATTTGGGATATTGATTGTTTTGTGAAGAGAGAGAACTAGGCAATTCAGTTGAATACTACTGAAACTACAATTTAAAAAAGCTGAAATGTTGATGATTGTTTCTATCCAGGTCCACAGAATGAACCAATGAGAGAGAACCTGAAATACAGAACCCAAAATTTCAGGGAGCAAGGCCTACTCATGGCCGTAAGACTTCCTTACACTGACATATACATGAGTATACATAGAAAGTTGAAGAATCGATGGCAGTTAACCTATAATGATGCCACCATTGCCAATCGCTATCGAGAATGCAATTCCTTTATCTCGGTGAAACCATGGTTCGCAATGCTTGAACTGAGCAGAGCAGAGCGTATATCAGGAAAATATCTCGTCTTCGCTCGAATCATGGTATATGAGGAGCTTACTTGCATAAAATAGGACTCGCCAGCAGTTCATGGTGTGATTTCTGGACATACGAGGAGGAGACCCTGCAGCCTATCATCATGCAACACTCTTAACCTATTATCAGTAGATTGTTCCCAACCCTTGTGACTGAAATGTGTTAGCAGTAAATACGTGATGAATACAGTAAGTCGTATAAAAAGTGAGCTCGCTAAATTGTTGGTGGGGTAAAGAGTGATTATCTGCGTTGCAGGGTGCCCAATGCCAGTATTGACAGGACTGCAAAAATCTCAAAGGCAAGCATAAATCGTTTCATGATTTGGAAGTTCAACCCTTTAGCACCACGAAAAGTTAGATTGGCTCAGCGGATGTGAGGTAAGTAATAAACTTTTCTGCTTTCCTTGTCTTGTTTGCGGCAATAACAGAAATGAAGCTTGGGTTAAAGATAGAATTGAGCTTTCACCTCCACGATGGTTCTTGTTGGGTAGATATGAATTTCAACTGTTGCAAAACACGGTTTCCTGAAGTTCGACAGTCATTTGAACATTTTAATTTTTTTAGGTACTTACGTGCCTAGTAGCAAACTTTTTTTAAAGGTAGGATTGAGTCGGTTGTTTCACGATTTGAAGCTGAGTTAGCGGACAAGATTCATCTCCTTTGCATATTGGCAGTTGAAATTTGTATTTGGGCGAGAAAACCTCATTTTCGTCTCACGTTCCCTTCGTGGCTGTGCGTTACGGTTTCGTGCAGAAGCTGCCACTGTTTGAGAGCACGATTATCTTTGTCCTACGTGTTATTCCTTGTCCTAGATTATCTGCCAGACACTCCCTAATCGCAAGGAGTTCTGCCTGGTATACTATGGTGGACTAACCCAGAGGAAATTATGCTTCTAGGTGTGGCTATCCACACAAAAAAGCAGCCCCAGTCTTTCCTTACATTCTGGGACCATCTGCGTAGATGACTACATCCCCAAAATAATCAGGAGCTCTGGCTCCTATCAGTGGTATGGGTGACCCAGGGTTCCTCCCATCGCATATTGAGGATGCTCGGTACCGATGGATAGGTAGATCCTTGGTTGGATGAGTTGGAAGCATTTGCATGTCAAACCCTCTCTACCCCTTGCTATTCAACTACTCAAATTCCTCCTATCCCTTCACGAGAACAGTTTCGTATCTACTTTCGTCCCTCCGCTACCAACCGCGTAGGTCCAGGGAATTCCAATTCCAGGGAATACCAACATCAGAGTAGGTATATCCGTTTTTCATCCAGGGAATTCACCCCCCAGGACCCCCCCCCGACCCCGCCAGTGAAGGGGAGAGGGCCCCAGCGGGGCGGAGCGTCTCCCAGGGCAAGCGACGTGCTCCCCTCCTCGGGGACTTGAAAAACTTGACTTTGCGTATTGTTTTTATACTCCCTCATTGTGTTATTCACCTATTTCTTTTTAACCTGCGAAGCCTTTAAACTAGTTAAATACAAACTTTAAAATGTTTGAAGAACCCGTTTTCCGGTGTTTCCCATCCGCGAATTCCTGGAAATCCTTTTCACCAGGGTTTTCCAACAACAAGGAAGACTGCGTGCACGTGGATCAGGTCTGAATCCTCATGTATTCCCTTCATTCTCCTTTGTATCACACTATTGAATTGTACATGTTAAACAATGTATGAAAATTAGGCTTGAGGGCCAGGAAAATGCCTTTTTAAAAAAGGACCACTTTTATTTGTACAAGTATAAAGGGACCTACAGTGGGGTATCCGAGCAAGCTCTTGACATGGACTGACTGCCCGGTGTGAGCGGGAGTCCTATTTATAACATTCCTTCGCTGACGCAGCAGCGAGTACACTTCTGCTGGTACATCGGTTTGTTTTGTACATAGCTTGAATTAATGTTGTACTATTCATTTGGGGCCATTCCAACTCTCCTGTTAAACCCTGGAAATTCTTTATAAGACTCTACAGCTCGAACTACTGAACTAAGTAACCACCAAATTAATACAGTCCACTTATGCATCCCCAATAGAGGAAAAAAACAGCTAAACATTTCTTCACCCTTTCAGGGCTCAATTCCGAAACAATTCAACATAAATATTGCTTTTGCAATCATATTGGACGACTGGTTTATAACACATCCGATACTGGGTTTAGTTATGAACAAGCGTGGAGCGTAGTGAGATTGAGATTCCCCAGAGCTATGTCTATCTCAACGCTGATCCTGACGACCGCCTCGCATAATACATATAAATATATTTATGTATAACTTGACAGTCACAGCGGACGGTATTTCCTAACCACCAGGGAGAAAACTCCAGGAATTCTTTCATCTCGGAACACGTCAAGTCGCCCTAATTCCGTCCCTGGCGTCGGTCCCGGGACGAACCTACAACCGTCAACGTGCTCTAACGTCACCTGACCGCTTCCGCCATCCTCTCGCGCGGAAAATGTATAAAAGGAGAACGACCTTTGCGGGCTCACCTTTACGTCCCTTGTTTATACCGTGAAAAATAAATTTGAGAACAAAATAGTCGCAAGACCGCGGAAAACATCTAAGGGACTGAATGAAATTAGCACGGCTCCATTACAAAATTTTCGTAATTTGCTTTCATATGGGGGAAAAAAAAAACGATGGGACGATGATGGTAGCGGTCAAATCCCAACTTTTCAGTCTAATTTATTTATTTATTTTAATACAAGGGCAATGCCCAATTACATAATTATAACAAAAAGATAAAGATATTTGCACGTACAGTCATTCGTAGGTCAATGATATCATAACTCTCCACTGATAATGTTCATTACGTCCTTAATTAATCTAGCCCGAGAAACATTAAAGATATCAATATCCCGGAGGTATATATTTGCCAACCTCATTATCCGGGGAGTGGGGAGTTAAACATGTAGTTTGTACGCAGGAGGGGAACTTGGAAGAGGTCTCCACAACGAGTTGTGCGGCATGGCACCCGGAAAGAGAGCGATGAAAGAAAGGTTGGGGAGTCCACCTTGTTTTGTAAGACATTGTAGAGGAAGGCAAGGTCACTCAGTATTCTTCTTGAAGTTAGCTTTGGAAGACTGAGATAGGCTGACAAATCGTTGTAGGGTAAGACATAATCCTCAGAAGGGAACAAAGAGTCAAGGCCGTATCTGAAGTACATCATTCGCATGAATCTTCTCTGAACCCTCTCTAAAGTGCCCATATGTTCAGCATATCAGATATGAGGACCAAATCACTGTTGAGAATTCCAGCAGTGACCGAACCAAAGAGGTGTAAAGCACTCTTGCAGTCCTGACATCCACGAAGTCTTTAGATGCCCTCCATACAAATCCAAGGATCTTATAGGGTCTGATTGATATTGACTCAATATGTTGCACGAATGAGAGAGTATAGTCCAGCTGAATGCCAAGATCCCTCACAACAGACACTCTTTCCAGTTGTCGCCCAAGCAGGGAATAGTGATACACAAAAGGATGGGTCTTTCTGGTGAACGAAATGACGGAGCATTTGTCAACATTAAGGACCATAGAGTTGTCGAGGCACCAATGAAGAGAGCAAAATTCTTTTGCTTCCAAGTCAATATACCGGTGGAATCTTATCAATTATCACCAGATTTTGAAGTTGAAGACATTTTTGATTGCTAAAATCAAAATTTACATTCACGCTTCATGATTACATTCCTTCTAACATTAGTTTTGTGTGTGTCTGCCAGTCCATGTAACACGCCTAATTTCTACAGTGTCCATCCGATTTCGATGTAATTTTCAGGGATTTCAAGAGATTGTGACGGTCAAGTTGTTGTTGGTCCCCTGTGACTTACTTTACTCAAAATCATATCCTAATCGTCAGGTCTCCCTCGAATATAAAGGATAGTCGGATTGAATATATCATTTAGGAATTTATTTTGATGAACATCTCAAGTTCAAGTTTCATATTGAATATGTAGTTAGGAAGTTGCTCAAGCTGTTGTATGTTTTTAAAATTGTAAGGGGTTCCTCATCTATGAAATTACTGCGAAATATCTATTTTGGCCTTACCTTTTCTTTATTAAAATATGGAATTTTAATGTAGGGGAGTACAAATGAATCTCATTTGCGTTGTCTGCAGGTTATTCAAAATACCATAATTATAATTATTACCAACCAACCCGTTAGGTATTCCACTTCATCTCTATATAAGGATTTTGATGTTCTTAAAGTGGACCAAATATTTCTCCTAGAATCGTGTCTCCATTTATACAAAACTGGCATTGAATCTGGTGACCTGTGTGCTGATTCTAACACCAGATTGGCTTTTTTGACTAATGTTAAACAACCGAAATGTAACACAGAGTTTTTTTATTTTAATTTTTTATTTTCTTATAACAGGGCATTGAATTTCTTTTGGTTTATTATTTTAATAACAGAATCAATTCAAGTTCTTTTGGGTCTTTAAACAATGTTGACAGTATATTGAAGAGACTATTAAATCTACATGACTTTATTTCTACGTGTAGACTCGTGTAACAATCAACAAATTGATACATCTATATTTGTTTTCTCTCTTTTATTTTATGTTTTGACCTGTAATTTTGTTTCATTTAAAGTAATTTCCCTTTAATGTTATTTTTCGTTTTGTAAATTAAGTAAAGCAGGTATGAGATGGGCTCCACCTGAGAGCACAAGTCCTCGGACTTATTCTCATGGTGGGCGAAATTAGAGTTATTGTTTTTCTTTTGATCGCTTATTTTTTTTTCTTTTTACCGAAATTGTAGCATATTTTTATTTTGTGCTGATGTTTACATTTTTTTCAAGAAGTTATAAATGCGATTCATTGTGTTTACTCTATTTCTCGCTGAATAAATGAATAATAAATAAATATTTCCTGTAAATTTCACTGGGAAGTAAAATACCTAATTTTTATTCAAATTTAACTGTTCCAAACTAGTTTACACCATCAAAATTTCGCAACTCAACACCCAATTTTCATTCGTTCAAATTTTATGTCCCCTTAAATTCACAACACTTATGTTTAGATACCTCTTCTATCGTGGAGAAAATATTATTTTTCACTGCTAGCTGCTGCTTTTGAGTTACACCAATTTGAATTCAAAGATTTTGAAATAATCTATCATCATAACCCGTTAAAATTTGAAGTAATCAGCCATATCATTTCATTATCACAATACGAGAAAAAGTGTATTACTGCGTAGGCACATTATCCGCCTTTCATACTGTCATTCAACCGAGTGAACATCGGGATACAAGAAAATCCGGAGTCCGAAAACAAAAAAAATCTCAACCTAACTCCCGGCGAGGCAGCAGGCAGAGAGTATTCCATTGTAAACACTTTTTGCCCTCACTCTATCCGGCTCCAGAAACATTCAAACTGTGGGACTCGAATGTTTTTCCATGCAAACACGAGTGAGGGCGTTGCCCACGAAAATGTTCAGAGGCAGAAAGAGTTTTTATTTTAGCTCTGTGTTTCCCTTCCATTGAGACAAAATAAACTTCTCTTGGCAAAAAAAAAGGTAGCTACGAAAAAAAGCAAAATGTCTGACGGGAGGGTTCAATCCACACGGAGCTTTTCCAGAGTTCATTATACATTTTTCCTAGAACCGAATCGGAAATCAAGGGTATTATTGACGACCTCAACAATTTTTCCTGCTACGAGCTTTCAATTCATCGGTATTCCTAACAAGATGTTCAATAACTCGTTTATATGAGGGGCTGCCAGTTAGGCTCCTTTCCGTACATTATTTTCAATGATAAACATTATTCTTTCCCAGAAGAAAAATAAATTGTTGAAATCGTCGTTGTTCAAGGAAATTGATGTTCAATATTACAAAACGCTTCAAATAATCAATGCATCCGTTTCTGAATACATGGCCAGCGTGTCCCACCCATGGCTACTTCAAAGTGCAGCTGGCCGTGATTTTATTTATTAATGGTCACTCATCACATTCAACTGTAGACGTGAGCCAATGAATGAGCTGGCAGCAAGGAAGAAATGCTGTTTGGGAGAAAGAGGCACTATTGAGCCCATCAGTCTTGCCTGGTGCTTAGGGCAATGTACAACTTGAAGCAATGGTGGCCACACTACGTAGGTAGTGTACTCTGAGGTACTGCATAACCTCCAGCCCGAGTCAGGCGGGGATAGAAGATGGTCTCTGACAAAACACTCCTGAAGCACCATACTCACCAAAGAGTATGATCCAACTTGATCAAGCAGACTTATCACGCTTCACAGGGATGACCACCAAACCATACCTGGTAACGAATTAATTAACTCATATTCCATTGAAACAGACTACATTCTTTTTTGACCTCCGTTACTGCTAGCCGTTCAGCAATTACGATAAGGACAATTTACAAGCCATTGCTGATTCTTGCAAGAACAATGATATTAATACGCAATCAACACCCAGTAGGACGGCAATATCGAACACTATTTCATGTATCGACTTACCCAAGTCTGCAATCACAACCAGGTTAAAGAGAAAAGGCAATAGAGGATCTTTCTGGAATACTCCATCCTCAATGATAACATCCTTCAACATCTCTCTCCGACACCGTATACCACAATTAAACAGTAGGCACCACACGTAGACCACAGTGGATGCGTAGACCAATAGTAGAGCACAAGTACACGCGTAAACACGAAGGCAATCGATCAGGACGTATGACCTCCCAAGTCAAAACCCTTAGTGGCCTACGGAGAGATTGAGCAGCCGTTTCTTTATGTGAACATAATGTGTACATCGAAATGACAGTTTGGAAGTCTAAAAGTTCTCCACAAACAGTACAAACAGACAAGTTCAGTTCGACTGAACTCATTCACGGTTTGAACGTACCAAAATCTCTCCCAGATCAACAACAATAGAAATCCCACTGCTGAGGAAACCCCTACAAAGCAATTCGTAGGGGATCTTCCTGGTATACTCCATCCCCAATGAAAACATCCTTCAACATCTCTCTCCGACACCGTATACCACAATTAAACAGTGGGCACCACACGTTGACCACAGTAGATGCGGAGACCAATAGTAGAGCACACGTAAACTAGAAGGCAATCGATCAGGAGGTATGACCTCCCAAGTCAAAATCCTTAGTGGCCTATGGAGAGATTGAGTAGCCGTTTTTTTATGTGATCATAATGTGTACATCAAAATGACAGTTTGGAAGTATAAAAGTTCTATAAACAGTACAGACAGAACTCTTTCTCGGTTTGAAGTTACCATAATGTCTCTCAGATCAACAACAATAGAAATCCCACTGCTGAGGAAACTGCTGAGGGTTTTCCTGGTATGCTCCATCCCCAATGAAAACATCCTTCAACATCTCTCTCCGACGCCATATACCACAATTAAACACCAATAGACAGGTAGCAACGAAAGCAATCGATCAGGACATTTGACTGCCAAGTCAAAACTTGTAGTGGCCAGTGGCAAAATTGAGCAGCCGTTTCTTTATGTGAATCGAAATGACAGATTGGAAGTATACAACGTTCTCCAGAAACATTATACACACGGGTTCAGTTTGACTGTGCTCTTTCCACAGTTCGAAATTACCATAATTTCTTCCAGACCAACAACAATAGAAAGCCCACTGCTGAGGGAACCCCTACAAAGCAATTACTGCGACGATTTTCTATTGACACGGTTTCATTGTTTTCCGCCTCACCTTTCCTTCTAACCGAGCGTTTTTTCTTCTTATGGACAACGAAAAGAGAAAAAGATCCATTTTATCTCAGACACTCAACGGCCAAGTCTTGTCACGTAATCTCCGTGTAATCTCGACCCGCCGTTAAGTGTTGAAAGATATTTCACGCAAACGGCTCCCCGTTTATCCGCGTTTTACAACGGGGGTAGAGAAAACCAACCGTTAATTTATGAAGGCAATTTCGCCCCCCATACGCCTTGATTTATACTGGGCATTGCTCTTGTAACTAAAACACTCTTAACGCGGGGAGTGAGTTTCACGTCAAGCTTTTAAAAAGCTTGTTAATCCGCAATTTAGTTTCAAATGACGAAGTTGATATAGTTGGCGAATGAATGGGTCAACATAAATCTTTTTCTTATGTCTAAAACTTGCCACAGTACGAATTTTGGGGCACATTTTGGTTTATAATTTTCAATTTCCCAATTCAATCTTTGTAATCGATTGATCAAGACAAAACATTGTTTCTCAACCCCGATCAAGACGTGGTGGTTCATGTTTTAAAATTGGTTGATTCTTAAAAAAGTTAAACTAAACAAGCCCTCTGAAGCTTTCTTTCGAAACTGCAAGACCAAACGTGCATCACAAAACTTGAACAGGCCGAGGAATCAATTCGAGTCGAGGGGTTTCAATTTTGAAAGAATTTGTTTTGAATTGAATGAGATCATCCAGAGCACTGTTACGGTGGTATAGTGATAGAGCACCTTTACAGTGATAGCACACTATCCACTATCTAATACTACCATGTAGTCCAGTTGGCAAGACGAAAATAGTGGCTGATGAAATTTACATTTTGAGAATTGAGAAAAAAACATTTTGTGATCAAATATAATAGGTGAGCAACTAGGGGCAATGAAATTTCACTGAATAAACATACTAACCTGTTTCCAGATGTTCTCGTCGATCAGAAAACACGCCACCTACTTTCCAATGACAATGCCATGACAATGACCCCAGACTAAAGTGACCCGAATAAAGTGTTTTTAAATGACATTCAAAACTTGAAGCAGGGGTTGAAAAACCATTGACAGCTGCTCTTCAGGTATAACTGAAGGCGAGAGAATTTTCATGTAATTTTAAATCTCAGGTAGAATATTCGAAAAACCAACTCGAGATTGGGAACCTCGATACAGTTGCAGATCATGACAAGGACAAATCAGGGTTTCTCAACTCTAAAAAAACATAGAAATTATATTAGCTACCTAGGTTTTGCTATTGGTCAATGCGGTACTCAACATACGAATGTAGTCAAGGGGAAAAAGTTGAATGCCAGAAGACTTTGAACAGCACAGCGTCCCATTTAAACGAATTTGCCCGTAGTTTGAGAATCACAGGGCAGAACATTTTGCTTCTCATGAAAAAGAAAAATAAGCTTCTGCTACTTGTATGCTAGAATCTTTGACGGACACGGTTCCATTTTCTCTTTGCTTGACACTGCTGCACCTAAGCTTCAGGGTGTCCCCCGTCCTGTCCATTTGTGCCTTGCCCATTTCATCACCTTCCTGTCACATCTTGGCAGAACCTGGTTATGTAACACCTCAATATTGATCGTCATGTCCTTTCCCTCGTATTGCCTCCACGGGCGTGTATCTTTTAATATCCTTTGAAAATTCAGTATCTCCCACGTCTTCTTGTTTGAAAACCCCTGGACTCCAGGGCCTGGAGTATAATGGATTTAGATACTTCACACTCCTCGTTTCTGGAAACTATTGAGTCTGGCAATGAACATGAAGCGCTTTAACATCATCTAGGTGTTGCAGGTTTAAAAACGTCGAAGCTACTATTTAATCAACAGAAAAACCAGGGATCGAGTTCAAGCTTGGTTAGTTTAACATCTGTGAGTATATTCCTTTGAATAATTCGTATACAATTTAAACACTCGCGAAATATAAATAAACCAAATCATATTCAGGACCATCAGTTTATAATCAGTAACAGCGACGGAGATGAGGAATATTCATAATTTCCACGGAAAAAAAATTATAGCTAATTATATAATAATGGGCTGTGAATATAATTTGCGTTCACGATGATTAAAATCTCGTTGAACGACCATAATTTCCAGCTTCGATCCTTTTATGAAAAATCATTTTCCAACAATATTCCTAACCAAATCCGAATGAAGGTCAATTCAATCCACTACGGAGTGCATTTGAATATTATAATGGTTTCCAAACAGGCGTTTCGCGGCCTATGCAAAATTCACGGTTATTCATGAGTTTACCGAACCGTGAGGGGCGATTAAGGAATTATTGCTGCTAAATTAGTTTTGACGAGCCAGGCTGGATGTTGTTGCCAGGGGTATATTATTGGTTTATTATTCAATAATAAACCATTGTAATCGCTCTGGAAAAAAAATTCTAACCCCCCCTGAAAATTTCATGGTTAACGTTTCAAAGGGTGCAGAATACGAATCTGCAATAAACATTTTTCCGTTCGTCCGCCGTACGCACGATTTTTCCCAAACGGCTGAAGCAAAAAAGCTGAAATTTTCAGGAAAAATCCATGTTGGTCCGACGACGCCCAAATTCTTGAGCCAGCTCTTTCACTTAATTTAAAGTGCCCTTTAAGGGTTGTCAAAGTTTTGTAAAATCCCTAAAAACCTCAAAAAAGTCAAGCCACATTGCAGGTAAAAATTTATGTAGGTTTTGTTATTATTAAAGATTAATTAAATGTACCAGAACTTAATTAAATTCCTGCCTGTCTGTGATCTTTAAATTCTACTCAAAGAGTGATATATAAATGGTTAAGTATTATTGTTCAATGTTATTGTTAAAAATACAGAGTTTTTATCAAATGTTTTATTACTAGAATATATTGTTGATCACTGGAGTATTTCAGGTAGGATTATGAAGAATTGCTGGATAAATTAAAAAAGGTAATAATTTAAAGTGATAATGTAATTTTAAATATGTTGAATTTGTATGTATGATGCTAATGGTTTGGTTATTTTAAATTAGGATTCATTGTTGACCAATTTGACTGCAGTGAGCAGACAGCTGCTAATAATATGACGAGGATGTATGTCCAAAAGAAGTTGTAAGTATATTAATTTAAAAAAAAAGGTAACTTATTCCTAGACATAGTAATATTATAATGTAAAACCCTGTGGTGTGGGGCGTTATAAATAATATTAAATTATATGTTGTCCTAGATCCCCTGATGATGGAGTGTTCCACCACTCCGAAACGTCGGAATAAAGATGAATAAATGAATAACAAAATTCCAGCCTTCATACAACAACACCCCGCTTCCTGGTGGATAATCTATCAAGTTCTTAATGATGCTTCCATTCTTCGACAGCTGTCAGATACGATTGGAGGTTCTAGGGTGATATTTGCTCATCACTGTTGCTACTTCGGATTACCAGATCGTCAGCGAACATGGGAATCGCCGTGTTGAGGGTCGAAGGTATGTCATTGACATAAATTAACTACAGCACACCCCAGAACGGATTTCCTTGATTGCTGATCTCGAACAGTTGCATTCCACGCAAAAGATGAGAAAAAAATTATTAAGAAATGGCATACCCACTATCCATGTCAGTGAAAACCACGAAAAACCAAGTTTTTGACTAGTTTTGACCAACAGCATCCATGCGTGTCAGGGTGGATAGATTTTAGTGTCAACAAGTGTAGTCGATGAGCAAAAACACGTATGTTTTACATAAATTGCAATGCTACTCACCTGTTAAGTGAATTTTTTGATAATTACATATATTATCTATCTGTACATATGTACCCTCAGCAGCCCAGGTTATTGCGGGTGTTCTACCAATCGACCTTTTGGCTGATGAGTGGAAGCGCGTTCATAAAAGAAAGCAAGAACATGCGGCCAGAGAAGTAAAAAAAGAGGAGAGAGCAGAGACCCTGCAAAAATGGCAGCAGAGATGGGCAGCTGAGACCCGGGGAAGGTGGACAGCACGTCTGATCGGGGAAGTGCAAACATGGACGGGGAGGAAACAGGGCGACGTAAATGACTATTTAACCCAGTTCCTGACGGGACATGGTTATTATCGGTCGTTCCTAAAGAAAATAGGGAAGACTTCCGAGGCAAGGTGTGTGTACTGCCAGATGGGGGACGATGATGTAGAGCACACATTCTTTATATGCCCAAAATGGCAGCAGCTAAGGCAGGAATTGGTTGGAGTAATAGGTGATTTTAGCCCAGAAACCGTAATAGAAAAGATGACACAATCTGCGGAGAACTGGAGTACAGTCAGCACGTATATCACTATGGTGCTCAAAGAGAAGGAAGTGAACAGAAGCTGGGAATGAGCCAGGGTAGAAGTAGTGAAGACCAGGAGGAACCCTCACGAGGTTAAAAAGGGGACTGTCCCGAAGTAATATCAAAAAGCAGTCCCGGGACAGTCCTAAAAGACGAGAGGAACGGTGCTTTTTAGTCGGCAGGCCACTATGGAGACCCCACACAAAGGGTGAGGCGGACATACCTTTTGATACACTGTCAGTTCAGTGATGGATTTTTCGCCAACTTTGGAATTCACTTTCTTGAAACTGGCAACCTGGGCAACTCCTGGTAAACCAGCTATTGGGCATAAAATGTAAATTTACGCAACTACAAATATGCAGATAAAAAAGCACTAGAGATTTTGAAAATGCAGTTTTATTTACAATGGGTAGATATTATAAAATTGTTTACGTTTTGTGCCTAGTTTTTCAGACAGGGGGAAATCTCTAACGCTGCGCCGTTGACATTTTCCATCCTCTCGCGAGAGTCAACACGACAGGATGGAAGTAACAGTCTTCGTTCCTGGAGGTCAACAATACCTCTTAACTCAAGCTGAAGATAAATAAAATACTATTTTATCACCTCAGCTGACCTGGCTGACATCTTCCTCGCTCCAATATTGCCTTCATTGTTCCGGTCTCCGGATTCTGAAGGCGGAAGCGGAAGTCGGTGTAGGCCCCCGCGTGCGGAGTAGGTGCAGAAAATGTAATGTACTGCCCGTTGCAACACAACCACTACCGCAAGAGGGATCTCATTTGAATAACTAGGTAAATCATTTGGGTTTCATCGCGGTACTCAGGTTCTGCAAGAACATTAGTGAGGTTTATTGATCCAGAGTTCTTTTGTTCTCTGGTTCATTATTTTCAATAACAAACCTTTGTAACCGTAAAAAAATTGTATTATGATTCCAAATGCGTAGAACGCAATAACAAAATCCGTCCGTCTGAACGAAGTGAATCGATCACGAACGATATTAGCCGTAAGGGCAGATGATCACTGTGCTTACCTAGTAATTGACTTTTAGGTGTTCCAAAGACTGTTATATGACTCGGAGACAAAGATTCCTAAAATATGTTATCATAGATGAAACGTATGTTTTGTGATAATATTGAACGTTCTAACGATTTCGACCATCGGTAAGTACTTCTATGGGCGTTAATCGATTAACGAATACTTTTGCCATTACAAATGTAATAGTGAAAAGTATTTTCCGATAACGATTACTTTTGAAGCAATCGTTATTCGTTGGCGAAACGATTAACGATTACAAAAGTATTCGAGATTAACGAATACTTTTCAGGGAATACTTTTAAAGTAATTGTGAATAACGTTACTTTGTTTTTCGAAGTCTTAGAAGTGAGAATCTTCGAAGAATCCAAGAATCTTCGCTGTTGAGTGGAAATTAAGAGGAAAGTTTTGTTTTTGTTGTCATAACCCCCCTGCCGAGGGAATGATCCCGGGCAGAGAAAAAGTAAATTTGACAGTTTAACCATACTTCGCTCTTGAAATTGGAATGTTGAAAGACATTCCAATCAATCCAGCGTCCAAATTTACAATATACATAGAAAACGATACCCCACACAACTTTGTTCTCAAAATCCCAATTTTTGAGCCCATTTTTCACTTCGAAACTTCAACGAAACTGATAAGTTTCTGTAATCATTATTCATAATGTTATGTATAACTGTATAACTATCACTGCTATTCCTTTCAAACACCCTCAATTGCATCACAACCGATTTTATGAGCTTTCAATTTTCAATTTACCAAACATTTGGAAAATGCAGAAATACCTACCAAATTCTTCAAAATTGTAACCTTATGGCACCACACTTTTCCATTAGGCAAGAATGGTCAAACTTCACAAGTTGCCATTTGGGTCGATTTCGCAAAGAAAAACCACTACGTACGCCCACGCAATTATCGAAAAAGAGTTTCAGTTTCAAATTCTTCCACTAATATTTATTGCAATCTCGTTCTCTAATCTTTCGAAATAACAAAAATGCTTTCAAGTTCGTTATTGATAGACATCCATTCAATGAGTCGAAAGACTCCACCCTTTCCCGACTTTGACAGAAAAAAAGAACGTCAACATGAATGTGAACGTGCTTGGACGTAGCAGAAATAAAGCCTAGTATGATTTGAGGATACAATCGGCTGATATAATTGCAATGAATTTTGGCTTTCGATACTACAGTAGGTATGTTGCACCAATGTAAGTATTTTGAAAGCAGCTTTTCTTCATGTTCAAAGGAACTTCTGAAGATTGGTGTTCAAGGATTTCAATTTAACGATCAGTTGCTAAGACGCTACCATTTTGTCGGGAAAAATTATTGCAGATTTGGATTCTACACCCTTTGAAACGTAAACTATGAAAATTTCAGGGGGGGTTAGCACTTTTTTGTTTTTCCAGAGCGATTACAATGGTTTATTATTGCATAATAAACCGATATATTCGTATCTATTTGAATCTGATATTTGGTAGTAATTTTGGTTTTCAAAGCTAACATAAACTCAAACAATTAGCGTCATTTGAGTCAATGAGCCAACAGTTATAGATGAAACGTATGTTTTATGATGAAATTTAACATTCTAACGACTTGGGCCATCGGAAAAGTACTGTTACACGAATTCATACGAAATTCGAAAAACATCGCTACGTTGTTTTTGAAAACTCGGCCAATGGTTAACTGTTGAAAGATGTTATATCTTTTCATATCATTTATTAATCATTAATCAAATTGGGTGCTTTATTTCTGAAAATGTGGACAATATTGTGGTAATTGACAATAAGTTCCAAAGTTCTTTTACTCTAAAAATATGCCTCTAATTTTAAGCGAGGTTCAACTTTTATGAAGGAGCCGTGATAAGGCGGAATTAATTTGAAAGATTGCCAGTTAATATATTCATTGGATGATTGCATAGATTTTCTATAGAACTGTCATTATCGCTCCTTTCAGAGCACGCCGGTTGGTCATCGCTTCATTATGCATACGGAGACCTCCCATACAGAGAAGTGTTAGTTGGGTGCCCCCAGCTATCTCTTGATCGTGATGACCTGCACTTCGTGACCGCAGTTGAAACGGTGGCATTTTGAACGAAAACCTCTGACCCGAGTAACTGCTCCGTATGTGACTTGTGACTTCTAATTTTCCATAATTCTCATTAACATGGGGCTCCCTCTCATTAGTGACGTCACATTTTACCTTCTCATTAGTGCAAATTGTTTCGAAGAGCTCGACGCCGGCCCCGCTCTCGAGCCATTACTGCGCCTGTTTCAATGAAATGGATGAAATTGTTAACATATAAACATGTGTGCATTAATTGGTTTGAGGCCGACCACAGTGTATTTCAACCCCTTCGCTATGAATTTCAGTCATGAAAAAACCCGAGCTTTTAACAAAGCTGACTAAACTTTTTTCAGATTTCGGTTTATTGTTTTCAATTAAGAACGTTTGTGATCAATTAAGAAACACAAATTGAGGAGGTGGGTGCAAGAAGGGCGTATGAATCCGTAAGGTCCAGGGTTGTCTTTTATCTGTGTACAAAGTTTGCTTGGGAAATTCCTTGTACGTTTGTTGGTAGCCTTGTCTTGTCAAAAGCTGCTATACGCTCTTTTACCAGAGAACGAAAAAATGTGACGCAACTTGCTTCATTTTTACCCATATAACTGTAAAGAATGTCCATTTTTTATAGTGTAAGCCTTGACTGCCTTTAGGAACTGGTAGAACGTTTCTTCCTTAATAGAGGTGGGTAGTGAGTGAGTGACCTTGTCTAAAAGAACTTCTCTTTCAAGTGAACTTGTCCAAAATGATCTGCAGTTCATCACAAGACGTTCTCGACAGTTTGGCTTCCCGCAGCCGACGTTCGAACTATTTGGAGACCTGCAGGTCTGCCAAACCGTTCTTCACAAAGTGACCTGCAGTTCACCCATCCGCCATTAGCTCGGGTTCCTTCTAGTCTACGAAGGGCTCCCCACATCGCAGAGTCAATACTATTCAAATTTACTCAATACTAAACTAAATTGGTCGATACTATACTCATCACAGAGTCGATTATATTTAATAAGTAGGTATTTATATGAAAATCTCCATGAGACTCGAAAATGACTAGGGAGTAGGAAAAGAGAACAGCAGATGTCTGTTATCTACCCCTGACGGTACACATGATGAGAGAGGTTGACGGTCATGCCACAAGATAGTGGTAGTGGTGGTGAATGTCTCAGAATAGAGACGACGAACTGCAGGTCCCATTCATTCACGAAGTGAACTGCAGGTGTCGCAATTCATCCACGGAGCGAACTGGTGAACTCCCACTGACCTTGTCTTTGGACTGAGTGACCTTCAGGTCGTCTACTCCCTCAGGTGACCTGGGTTTACACACCTCTATTTCTTAAGAGGCGTTACGAAAATTAGAACTGAACGAATTATGATAGCGGAACCTGAAGGACCCTGACAACTCCTAAAGGGCTTACAAGTTACACTCAAATACGCTGCAGGAAAGCTGGGTAGAGTTCAAGAAGAACGCCAGGAAGAACCCTTACTGAACAACTTCATATTATAAAAGAACTTGCGAAAATACTCCTATAAATCACAAAATATGGAGTAATAAATCAATAGCACTTATCATAGAACTCTTAAAACTAACAAGGAACCAATAGAACTTGTCAAATAGGGCGTTCTTCCCGTTTTCGAGATTAATAGATAATAAAAGTAGGAATTTGACCCTCTCTCAGAATGTTGAAGCCTAAAGGTGACTGTACGAGCCGTCTACGTGTAAAAACAATGCAAAAATCTTCAAGTCCTGCCATAAGGTAAATGAGTTTACTCTGTAGCGATATTGGGGTTCAAGAGGGGAATCTTGGAGGTCCTCCTCTCCTTTGCCCACCATTGGAAGAGGCGGTACACTCCACCTAGTCTCTTCCATCATGTCATTGAGGGGAGTCTTGGTTCTACGACACGTGTGGATTGTTCAGCTAAAACTACTTCTTGAGCTGTTTAAATTTTCCATCATTGATATGTACATGTGATTTTCATCACTTTCTCCGATGAGCTTCATCCTATCTGGAGGATTGTCACGGCGGAAAAGCTATTTCTACTTCCCTTCTCGTCGTATACTTCGAGTCTCCCGAAGTACTGACCCCATCGTTGACGATCTGGAGGCAAATTCTCTACGATCCTGGAAACCATTTCGAAAATCTCCGAAGACCACCATACGAAGAAATTGGAAGGGACCCGTCCACATCCGGAACTTCAAAACCCCAGGTGCGATCGGCCCAATTATTACCTAAAACTAAAGGGAATCCTATCCGAACACAAAGAGACTCTTCTCTAACTATATCAAATCTACGAACTAAATATCAAATATAAATTATATCTAAACTATGAACTAAATATCCAATATAAATTATATCAAAACTATGAGCTAAATATCAACTATAAACTATATCAAAACTATAAACTATGTACAAACTATTAACTATATACAAACTATAACTACGTAAATATTAAAATCTACAGAGAAAGTTAATTTGGAATTTTAATTTTGATCTTGTGTACTACACGAATTTATTTTATTGATTTTGTGAGGGTGGCCACTCGTAGGGTTTTGTTGAAAGGGAAGTACTATTGTACATTAAATACCTACCTAGAGTTAGAAGTGGAGTTCATTATAAAACCTCTCACAAGGAACTATTCATTTCAGAAATTGCTTTTAATTTTCCATGCATTAATATTAATAAAATTAAGTTGTTTTCTGTAGCGAACTGAAAAGCGGTCTTAAATTATTATTCCTTCATCCAGGGCTCCTCCCTTCTCCAGCTCGAATTGAGCTTGGCCTAGATTTTAGAATATGGAATTTTAAATTGAGATCCTTTCATTTTCAAATACCATTAACTAGTATTTTCCTGGTAAGGAGCTGCAACTCGTTTTCTAATCTTTCGAAAGAACAAAAATGCTTTCAAGTTCGTTATTGATACACGTCCATTCAATGAATTAAACGACCCCACCCTTAGACCCCGAATTGACAGAAAAAAATAACGTCAACATGAATGTGAACGTGCTTGGACGTAGCAGAAATGAAGCCTAGTATGATTTGAGGATACAATCGGCTGATATAATTGCAATGGAATTTGGCTTTCAAAACTACAGTATGTTGCACCCATGTAAGTATTTTGAAATCAGCTTTTCTTCACGTTCAAAGGAACTACTGAAGATTGGTGTTCATGGATTTCAATTTAACGATCAGTTGCTAACACGCTACCATTTTGTCGGGATGAAATTTCTAATCATTCACCAAAAGTGCTCCCCTGAAATGCACCCTCGTTGTTGAGCTAGTTATACAGGGTGTCTACACTTGTAATAGGCGGAAATCCAGGGGTCGATTCTACAACTAATTTGCAACATTTTTTGTCCCCTAACTTTTTTTTTTACTCCGCTAAAAATCCTACTTTTTTTATTTTTAAGATTTTTTTCGTGTTTTCGACCTTTCCTCACTAAAACGGCTATAACTCCCTTGTTCTAAGAGCAATCTCAAATCTGATGATACCGTTGGAAAGAGCGTAAAATTTACTAATCGTTGAATGGAAAACGCAATTTTTGTATGAATTTTTACTAGGTAAAAAAATAGGCCAAAGTATAAATTTTAAAATTATTTCGGAAATTACCATTTTTCAAGCTAATTGTTTGCCTGTAATTAATAGAGGTATCGTCGGGCACTCTTCAGGAAAAACTTCCTCAAACTGTCACCTTTCTAACGGTATAATTTTTAAAAAATTTTATAGGGAAGTTTTGGGAGAAAAACTGCGTTTAATGCAAAAAAACGTGGTTTTGTCGGTCCAAATAAGTACACGTTTTTCCTCAGATATCAGCTTCATACGTTGGAAAATCGGTGCGACCTTTTTGTTTTCATAATGGATTCACTCTCAGTTCCAATAACATTGGTTCTCATTGTTCTCTAGGAGGAATGGACCTATGGAGTTTGATCCTCTAAACTCAAGGTAAGTAGTGTATTCTATTTCCTAAAAGTAAGGATGAAACTTGTGATTATTTCTAAGATAAAAGCGAGTCACCTCATTGTGCACTTGACTATCATTGAGATGGCGTTATATTCTTTTCAGGATCTAGCCAATATGGTTTTTATTTATGGCTGAATTTTTTTTTTTTTTTTTTGAAAGATGTGAATTTTTTTTAATACAAAAGATTTGACATAAACAACAGCATTTTCATTGCCACCCCATCTCATAACATCAAGTACTTGAATTTTTCAAATTTTCCAACGTACGAAGCTGATATCTGAGGAAAAACGTGTACTTATTTGGACCGACAAAACCACGTTTTTTTGCATTAAACGCAGTTTTTCTCCCAAAACTTCCCTATAAAATTTTTTAAAAATTATACCGTTAGAAAGGTGACAGTTTGAGGAAGTTTTTCCTGAAGAGTGCCACACGATACCTCTATTAATTACAGACAAACAATTAGCTTGAAAAATGGTAATTTCCGAAATAATTTCAAAATTTAGACGTTGGCCTATTTTTTTACCAAGTACAAATTCATACAAAAATTGCGTTTTCCATTCAACGATTAGTAAATTTTACGCTCTTTCCAACGGTATCATCAGATTTGAGATTGCTCTTAGAACAAGGGAGTTATAGCCGTTTTAGTGAGGAAAGGTCGAAAACACGAAAAAAATCTTAAAAATAAAAAAAGTAGGATTTTTAGCGGAGTAAAAAAAAAGTTAGGGGACAAAAAATGTTGCAAATTAGTTGTAGAATTGACCCCTGGATTTCCGCCTATTACAAGTGTAGACACCCTGTATATTTGAGCGGAGGAAAACTAAAATGATTATTCATCATACAAATAAATAAGTAAATCATTGAAAGAAACAATTTTACATTATCGGAACACACAATCCATGGTAATGTTTTGCAACTACTTCTAAGTCTACTTATGAATATGTCCAGAAGGAAATTCAACATTTTCGGTCATTCCGAGGCTGCTGAGCTATTCTTATCTCCTCGCCCAAGGGCCAATATCACTTACTTGCGGTTCGCTCCGACGGCAAATACTCTGAACGCCATAAAAGTAACGAAAGAACCCTCGTAAACTACACATTCCCTCCGAAGTGAAGTAGCTCTTCCGGCCGTTCCGAGTATGTACTTGTTAGTGGAATGTTCCGTTTGTCACATTCTGTTGATATACAGTTGTATTTATCGTGTTACGCGAGAGGTAAATCAAAGGTTTATATTAATAATAGCGAGAAACCAGTGCTTTCACAATAACTATTATTATTATAGGTATGGAATGTTATAGGGTATAGCTTGTAAGCCGCAGGGAACGGTATTGGGCCCAATCTTGTTTGTACTATCCATTGACGATTCGTCAATGACGAATTATAGTACAAACATACACCTTCACTGTTAATTATTATGAAGGTGCAGTGTTCTACTTTGCGGAGGATACGGCTATAATATTCTACTGAAAGAACCATTCGAGCTTACTTCACTCAATGAATTGCAATATGTTCCTTTTGAAGCATTGGATGAATATTAATTGTTTATGTTAGAACGTAGAAAAGACTTCATTGATTAGATTTTAATTTTCTAAACTCGAGAATTCTAATACGTCAGGAATGTCATCGATATTTATGTTTTCAAAATAAATTAGCTTGTAAGTGTGGTCCTTTACTGTGGTCTCAAAGCAATATATTTGATTGTCTTTTGTAATTTATCATCAAATAAGGTTTTTAGTTGATAAATTAAGAATGTTATTTTTTTGTTCAGTGAAGCTCGCGATTTTTTGTGTATTGTGCAGCTGAGAACCAAATAATTTGGTCTGGCTTATTCATTATTGAAATATGGTATTTTAGTGTGGAGGGACAGCCCGTGAATCTTAGGAATGTCTTTTGCTAGTTGCGCATAATATTATCCTCAGGTATGTACTCAGGAAGAATGCTATACACACTTGACTGTTCTGCTCCACAATGAATTTAATGTGCCGAATGTTCGGCAAGTATTTTTGCTACAAAAGTGTCTATTCGTCTATAACAGGGGTCTCCAAACTATTTGCTCCGAGGGCCATATCATGATGTGGAGGTCATGGGGCGCTCCAACAGGGTGGTCGGGGGGGGGGGGGGGCTAGTCCCCCAACTGAAGGGGGCTCTCCCCGGAAAATTTTGAAAATTAGATACTTGAAAACAGTGTTTCTAAGGACTCCTAGGCGAGCTGGACAAATTTAAAACTAGGCATAATATAAGAACGAAAAATTAGTTTTTAGAGATTGTATTTTTACAATTCCATGATTACTTTTTCGTTGTTCAATGAAAAACATTAACAATTGAATTTTCAGGAATGGAAAATTTTGGAAGTCAGACACTTGAAAACATGGTTTGTAAGCACACCTAGACGAATAAGACAAATTCAAAATTAGACCTAATATAGGAACCAAAACTTGGTTTTTAGTGATTAAATATAATTTTTAGTTGCATGATTATTAGTTTTTCATTATAGCTTTCGCTGGGTCACATGGCTGACTTTTCTTTCTGTTCTGGGGGTAGCCTAATTTTTTCCATTTAGCGTCCGCGGGCGGCGGGCCGGACCAAATACTTCCGCGGGCCGCATCCGGCTCGCGGGCCCTAGTTCGGAGACCCCTGGTCTATAAGACGGGTATCTACCCTAATCATAGAAGCCGTATCTCTTACTCATATACTGCAATTTCCTCAAATAATTCCAAAACGTAATACTGAGCGTGCAAAGAATAATTCTTATCACAAGGTTCCTCTATACCTGTAAAATTGACCCTGATGATTTTGATGATTTAGGGACCTTTAAGAAGGAAATTTTGATTAAATATAAAATATTTTATGTGGCTTCTATCTAGGTGTTTGGTGATATTTAGTCTTTTTTTCTCTGTGAATAGCCCCACCAGCCGCCACAAGTTCGTGAGAACTTAGTAGGTTGGTGGGCAGAAGAAAGAATTCCTGTTATTACTGTCATTTCTGTGATTTATTTTTTCTTTCTGTCAATGAATTGATATTCTATTGTATTCTTTGGAGCTGTGAGGCGTTAGAGTTTAGATTACGTAGCGAAAAGGAGCTACGCTTAATAAATAAAGACAAGTAATCGGTTTAAAACGGGTATCTAAACCTCTGTGGCCCAGTTTGGACCGTTTTTGACCCTGCGCTATTAAAACAATTAAATGGGTTGACAATGTTTATTAATGGACTTTCACGAAAGGATCATTAATTGAAAGTAATAAATTAAAATTAATCGGTGTAAAATACACGGAGGGACATTCTCGGTTCGTGTTCGTTCGAATTTTCTCGCGTATGACAGTACATTATATAAAATATATCCCTTGCCAACTGAACCGCGCATAAATTATCCCCCCCTTTCCCACAAAGGCCGGGTCAAACCAGGAGGGTTTGATGCAAAGGCCTTGTGAATCATTATGGGCCCACAACTCAGCCTTAACGACCGACCGCGGTTCCCCCCCTTCACGGATCCACAGAAAGCAAAACGGTTCGGATGACGACCGAGGGACGTAACAGATCGTAATTCCAGTTCGCCTATCCACACGTCAGAGGACTGTGAATCGCATTTCGCAGCATTAACGGCATCTGATGAAAACGGTCGTGATTTCCCTCAAACCCGTTCGGAATATTTAATTCACCGCTGGAACAAGACGGAATAATTATGAACTCTGGTTCGGATCGTAAAATTATTGATAGGGCGGGATGACCAGTAATTAAACCCATAAAATGACCCATTTGTGTGTGTGGTTTTTATTTACTACTTCCAAAAAAGAACGTGTGCTATAATTTTTAATGAGTGTCACCCATATTTCCCAGATTGTAGATCAGTTTTAGACAGCAGTTAACTATCTATCCAACCACTAACTACGAGGAGCCTATAAAAAATAACGACCCGTATCATTACAAAAGAATTTTGTTTAAACAAAATAAGTAAGTTTTATATATACAGTGAGAATGCACGTGCACCATGCATTTTCTGTTAAAATTGAGGTTTTCCAAAAGTCTCAACGAAAAAAGGTTGGAGGCGGGATATACGTAACTTTTCTCGCTGAATCGAATGTTGACAACGCCAGACCTCTCAAGTGACGATTTAAATTAGTTTTGGAGTATGCATAAACCCGTTCGTTTGTGAACAGCGTCTACGGCATTTCTAAGCTGTCCGGCCAAAGTCAAGATAATCGAAGAGCCGAGAGACGGCTATCGTTTGTGTTCATTTACGATTGATTGCGACGAGTTGCGATTTCAAGATTTTGACAAAACTGTCATTTCGCGCAGCAATCGCACTTCTTCAATTCAATAAAAAACAATGTTTTCTGATATCAAATACATAGAAAATTTAATGGTCTTTTCAACGATGTCATCAAATTTGAGCTATTTTCAAAATTGAGGGAGTTACGGCGGTTTTAATGACACAAGGTCGATAACACGAAAAAAATCTTGAATCGCGAATAACTCGGAAACGAGGCCTCTGGCAAAAAATCGCTAGGAGGCATTTTTGTTCGGAAATAAAATGTACAACACGTAGGAATCGGATTGTGCATAACTCCTGGAACACCCTGTATAACTAAAAAAGACCTAATGTTTGAAAATTGGGAAAGCTCCGGAGGAGGCATTGTCTTGGTCAGGGGCGAGGATATGCAATGACCCGCACGACCTCCCGGTCTTGAAGGAGGGGTTGCTTTGTGCGCCGTGTATCATCAACCCCAATCTCATTTGGCCGTAGCATTGGGTGTTGCAATTTTGATTATTTGTTGTTTCTGACCAAATTCAGTTTTAGTAAAATGTTTGTTGACTCAAACATGTTATTTAGTTGTAGGACAATGGTGAGATATTGGGGTTTAAATCGAGTTCATATAAAGAGTTAGAGTTTAAACAAGATTGTTAAGATATAAACCAAAAAATAAATATTTAAAATGAAAAATGAATTTAATAAATGAAAACGTTCGTTTGTGAACAGCGTCTACGGCATTCCTAAGCTGTCCAGCCAAAGTCAGGATAATCGAAGAGCCGAGCGACGGCTATTGTTTGTGTTCATTTATGATTGATTGCGATGAGTTGCTTTCAGTTGAGTAGCTATATCACAAGTGAGTATGTTGACATGATTTTTGTGTACGGTTTTGCCAATGGTAATGCTTCTGAAGCAGCAAGGGAGGAGTCACACTCCTCCTGTGTACAACTCACACCCTTGCGAACACGTCGGACAGTATTAGGAAAAAATATTGGTAGATAATATTGATTACGTCACTGATCCTCTTTTTATCTAGTAAACTATCTTTTTTTTCTACTAATCCTTTTTGTCACTAAGGTTTTGGTTTTTTACTACCAGCTATGTTCAATAGCTACAGAGCACCATGATGAATGGGAATATGGAATAGGGAAACCAAGCTGTCAGCAAAAAGATGAATGCAACTCATCGCAATCAATCGTAAATGAACACAAACAATAGCCGTCTCTCGGCTCTTCGATTATCTTGACTTTGGCCGGACAGCTTAGAAATGCCGTAGACGCTGTTCACAAACGAACGGGTTTATGCATACTCCAAAACTAATTTAAATCGTCACTTGAGAGGTCTGGCGTTGTCACCATTCGATTCAATCAGAAAAGTTACGGATATCCCGCCTCCAACCTTAGGGTGGGGTACTGAACGTTTGAAAAACCTTCTTTTTTTAAATTTTCTTGAAGTTTGGTTTGTGGAGTGATATTTCGCCAACTCGATGTAAGCAAAAAAAAAAATGTGTTTGGTGATTGAAAGATAGGAAATTTAATGCACTTTCCAACGGTATCCTTAATTTTTACTTTACATAACACTGTTTGTGAGTTATAGCCGTTTTGCTGAGACAAGGTCGAAAACACGAAAAAAATCTTAAAAGTGAAATAACTCAAAAACTAAGCGAGATAACAAAAAGTGCCTCCAACGTATACGTATACGTGGGTGAAGTACTGCGCACCTTATCCTATACACACTGTATACAGAGTGGCCAAAATTTATTGGACCAGGCATTAATCTCCGTAATTTCCGAACCTGAAAAAAAATTCAAATGATAACTTCACTAATTTTTAATAAGGAATTCAAATATCACAATTTTGCACGTGCGCAAATGCGCGATTTGCGCATCAACTTTGTTATTTCCAATGGGAGCCCCCATGTTTTATCACAGATTCGGATTCTGCTCAAGTTTTCATGAAAATTTGACGCCTCAACCAATTTTTTTTATTGCCCGTATAATTTGTCAAATAGTTGATGATCTGTAAAGTCTTGCAATGAATTTTCATTGTTTTTTTAACGCTGATTCAAGCTATCCGTTTTTTTTATTTGACCTAATTTTTGCGGAATAATTACCAAAATTTGTTGTTTTTTTATTGCAGATTCGGATTCTACACTCTTTGAATCGTAAACCATGAAATTTTCAGGGGGGGTTAGAATTTTTTTTTCAAGAACGATTACAATGGTTTATTATTGAATAATAAATGCCAGAAATGAAATGTTACAGCAATTATATCGCTGATACAATCCTCACATGATGGGCGGGTTTTTCATTGTCCAAGCACGTTCACATTCACAATCGCGTTTCTACTCTTTTTTCTATCAAAATTCCAGCTCTTAGGGAGAGTGAAAAGATAAACTTAAAGCGGTCCAGGTAGGATCGTTCGGTTCTTTGAAGGCACGTCTATCAATAACGAACATACAAGCAATAGTTGATAGCTACTCGTACTCCGGTAGTTGGTAATTGTAACTACATTGTAACTTCTGCAGTTGCAGTTATGATTGCACGGCAAACACTGTTGTACGTATCTGAACTATTTCAATTGAATTGAAGATCAAAGGATATCATCTGGTCGGGCGATCTCGAAGCAGTTTAAATCCAAGTCTCTTCAGCGATCCCATTAATCCAGCTCCGATGTACGAGAAATCCAATTGATATGCCGGTAACATGTGAGCGGTGCGGGAACGATACCTTCCTTGTTTGACATATTACAGTGTCACTTACTCGTACGTAATAAACCTTATTCATCAAAATATTTAAATGGATAAGGGTTAGTAGAATGGCCACTATGATTACTAGATAATACTACTCATCGATTCCACCATGTTTGAATTTAATAATTCAAACAAAACGCTGCAAACTCTTTCACTGGGTTTTATTATTCAATTTCATTCATTTGGCTTGCATTCATGATTTGAATTTTTACTAAGCTTTGGAGTGTGCGTGTTTCAAGGTGGTAGAGCGATTATTGAATTTCAGGAGTCACGCAAATATGATCAACTGATCAATCCAAATAGGTATTTTGGTTGAGAACTGATTTATGTGCTCTATGCATATCTCCTGAAATTCAATAATCGCTCTATCACTCAATATTCTATTCGAAAATTTTAAATTTCGTAAGACTAAGCATGCATATCAGAATGCTTCAACCCGTGTATCGGCTATAAACCCTTTTAGGAGTTCACTCCAGTATCCACATTACTACATCACTGCATCACTAGGTTACTGCAATAAAAAAAAAAACTCTTGTGTTTGTTTTGATTGCAGTAACCTAGTGATGTAGTGAATGTGGATACAAATGTTAGCACCATAAATCGGGCCATACATCGGGAATGGTTTGAGCTACGGACCTGGGGAAGGGCTCATTCGATTCCTCATGGGAAGTTCTTCAAAAAAAGTCCAAATTTAGGCCGCCTTGACTTTTTTTGAGGTTTTAAGGGATTTTACAAAACTTTGACAACCCTTAAAGAGCACTTCAAATTAAGTGAGAGTGCTGGCTAAAGAATTAGGGCGTTGTCGGACAATATTGATTTTTCCTGAAAATTTCAGATTTACGGCGTACGGCGGACGGACGGAAAAATTTGTATTGTAGATTTGGATTCTACACCCTTTGAAACGTAAACCATGAAATTTTCAGGGAGGGTTAGAATTTTTTTTTCAAGATCGATTACAATAGTTTATTATTGAATAAACACAACATTTTGGCGAAAGTTATCGCGAACTATTCTATACAACGTCATTACTCTTCGCAGCGCTTGCAAAATAATGACGTTTATGGGCAAAATTAGAATTTATCCAGGTTGTAGTGGGACAAACCCAAACACGAGAGGACAAGATGTGAAAAAAAAGAAAAAAAAAAGCGAAAGCGGTGGGTATGTTTGTTAAAATTCGTTTATTTGTTTTAATTTTTCAAATTTGTACGGCCCAAGTGTGTTTACAATTTGTTTTTCAACCCATTCCGGACCGATGACTTCATATGAAATCATCAGGGTTTTCGTCCCACGCCAATGATTTCATATGAAGTCATGCTGCGTTGTTAGGAGCATGGTGGCAAAAATCGTCGATCTGGTGGACTCTCCGACCGGATTTGAAATTGAAATCTCATTATTGCGTACAGTTTTCCGTTGAATAAAGCTTGTATTATTCAAGGTAGTTCTATAATTTCAATCATCAAATTCAACAATTTAGAAATTACCAACACTTGAGATATCTGAGACGACGCTCAACTTATTGTAACTCATCAAGTTACCTTAGTGATCCGTTTCTTAAGAACCAGTAGCGTAGTTATTATTCCCAACAATCACAGAATCGGCCGTTATATTAGATAAGTAGCGTATTTTAGAGACGATTAGTGGTAAATTATTTAGAAGAAAATTCCAAATTATGGAGAGATGGACATCCCTTTGTCGAAGGTTAGCGATGAAGTTGTTGGTTTTATTCGCTCTGAGAGGAGCCGCTGGGCAGAACTCGTCTATTCAAAGCAACGAACACTACTGCTCAATCAGTCGCGATCACACGATGTGTTTGTACACAAAGTTTGACGTGAGTTTTATATTGGAAAGTGAGTTCTCATCAAATAATTGAAAAGCTGATAGTGTGAGCAGGAAGATGGATGTAAAATGGGATTGGTTGAACTAAAAAGCCACCTGTAAAAATGTGAACATTGCGTGTAATGCACGGAAAACTGCTTCGATCGTCATTCTTCCAATCTCATTTCCTTCAAATTATTCAACCATATCCCACGAGTCAAGATAAGAATACGGCAAATTATTACATCGACTTTTATTATTTTTGTATTAGAAAACCCCTTCTACGAATGTCACTGATCTACGTAAATTAGACCTAGCCAGTCCAAACTCCCTACCTCATATTGACCACTCTAGAAAGAGGCATATTATATTTCAACAAGTTAATGACTGATCGAAGGAATGGCTCGCAATTATGGGGAGGCTGGATAATCAGGACAGGGGTTATAATTATTACTCAAGGGGACATGTTTTATGGCATGTAGCATATGAGGGAATGGGGGCGTAAGGACAGTCAATAATAGAAGTCCAGTGGTCATAACCACGCTCTGCGACCATGTAACATGGGGAGGTGATGGAATGGTACGGTTGCCCCTTCTGCGGGCTGAATGCGGATAATTCCCGCAACACTCAGAGAATGTGCCAGACACTGAAAGGCGTTCCATCACAGCTTTCCAGGTTGATTAGGACAGAAAATAGACAATGCGCTTTTTGTTATGAACGAGCTTATATTTCCCAGGGGGGCAGGTGAAAGTAACGACATGGAATGTCGATAATTTGATCAAAATCAATCGATCAATTGAGGGCATTACTACGTGATTTAACGTAAAAAGTACTGAAACATCATATTTCAAATCATCTTGGTTACTCCTTAAATTCACATTTTGGGATAACTTTGGGGTTGCCCTTCTTCGAGCGCTCTGGGCGGGTTGAGCATCTTTGAATGCTCTCTGAGCAGTAACATTTTCATGAAATGGCGTGTATATGATTGACCTTGGAGTGCTCTGCGATGGTCAGTCTACTTTTTCTGGCCACATCAATGGCATTGCAAGACGCGCGCTCAGAGCCTTGGATTTGTTGAAGAGGACCACGCGTGATTTCTCCAACGTTGAGGCTACTTCTATATAAGTCCCTGATACCGCTTCTTGAATACGCCTCTCCGGTTCGGTCTCCCAGTTACTCCATCCATAAGTATTCCCTGGAAAGAGTGCAGAGCAAATTTCTTAGGTACATCGCTTGAGTTGTGCCAACTGCTGCCCCTCGAGACTGGCAGATGCCTGCCAGATCCCAAACTATTCCACAAACTGCTCAGAAACCAACTTGACTGCCCGGCTCTCTTGGCTAAGGTGAATCTTGGAATTCCCAGGATCGTCTCCTCTCTTTTGAAATACCCTTTTCCCCAACGAACTACCAACTTGATCGGCCCCTTCATCGTCTTCCTCTTTTGGCTATATTGTGCCTTCAGGCAAATCCATCTTATGACTTTTTTTGTGACTCCTCTGCCCTGTTGAGATCTACAGTATCATCATCCCCCTTATTCAATGTATATTGCATGATTTGCTTTTATACTTAGCTTGATCATTATGTTTAACTACCACATCTATCTATTTTTACTTCTGCTTGTTTACTACTTGATTCTGTGAATTAGTGTCTTGCTGTTTTCTTTTCTTTCATGTAATTGGGCTTGTCCGTAATTATCAAATAAGCAAATAAACAAATCCGAAATAAAAATGGGAATTAGTTTATGAAAAACACAAAAGTGTCCACGCGTGCGTGGTCATATCTGAAATCATTGAAAAGAAAAATCACAAATTCTTAAAATAGTTGTTTGACATAAATAACTAAGTTAGCGAGGGGAGCCGTAGAAATGAAATTGAACTTTGCTATTTTAATTTAAGAGTACGGCAAAGAGATCAGAGTCCATTTTTGAAAAATTTTCAGGAACGCTGATTTAAATTTACAAATCTTGGGGCTCGAATCAGGATTGAGATAAATAGAAAAAAAGGTAGATATTAGAGCAATGAAAAATGGGCATTCCCCATTAATTTCGATATCTTCTTTTCCGTCTGCGATAAGCTGTTGGTAGAAAGTGTTTGCCTCTGGGTTGACCAGGAATCAGGTTTAATGTCGTGAAACCTTCATTTTGGCTCGATTTATAGGAATTTTTCTTCCTTGGATTGTACGAAATCTTTAGTACGTTAGTCATGGGTGACGATTCCTCTTTCCCGCTGGATTTTTTCTTGCCTTTGCAGCTCCCAAAGAAGAATTGAATTCCGTAATGATTCGTTTTCTCTCATCTGAGGGGGAAAACAACGAAACCTAAAAGCACCACAATCTTCTCCCGTGTCATGAGTAACATGTAGTTTTTTTTCATTATTTCTTCCAATTTTCAGTTTTTTCCCCTTTTTCTTGACATTATTGAAAACGGATCACATAACTACTCACTGAGGTATCACTCAAATCACTACTAATCATTGCAGAAAATAACAAACACAAAACGGCTAGTAATTATGCAAATCAGTAGGTACGATGGCTTAGGATCGACTAAAGAAAGGATTGTAAAATCAACCAGAGCGAAAACGGACGAACCATGATCGTTCTTGCTGGGAGGCGCGTATTCAAACCTCTCAAGTCTCGTGTACTACGATCTTCCTTTGCCGGGGGACTCCGCGGGGTTAAACTATTTGCTATAGAATAACAGATAGCCAGAAAATCTCGATTTTGAAAAAAAAAAAAACAAAAACAAAAAACGCTGCAAATTCTTTCACTGGGGTTTATTATTCAATTGGCTTGCGTTCATGATTTGAATTTCTACTAAGCTTTGGAGTGTGCGTATTTCACAGGATAGGGCGATTATTGAATTTCAGGAGATATGCATGGAGCACGTAAATCTGTTCTCGACCAAAATACCTATTTGGATTGATCAATTGATCATATTTGTGTGCCTCCTGAAATTCAATAATCGCCCTATCCTGTGAAATACGCACACTCCAAAGCTTAGTAGAAATTCAAATCATGAACGCAAGCCAATTGAATAATAAACCCCAGTGAAAGAATTTGCAGCGTTTTTTTCCCACAATACCCCCCCAAAATAAAAACATCTATAATTTATCAAGTCCTTTAGCACTCGTTTTGCGTTAAAACTTCCCCAAATCCAAATTTAAACGATATAGCCAAAGGTAGACAGATGTAGAGGAGGCACACAAATATCATCAACTGATCAATCCAAATAGGTGTTTTGGATGAGAACCGATTTACGTAGTCTATGCATATCTCCTGAAATTCAATAATCGCTCTATCACCTGTAAAACACGCACACTCCGAAGCTTAGTAAGATTCAAATCATGAACGCAAGCCAATTGAATAAACCCCAGTGAAAGAATACTTATTTACCCCAGTAATAATATTGAATAATAAACCCCAGTAATAATATTGAATAATATTTACCTATATATTATCAGCGTTTCATGCATATCAGAATGCTTCAACCCGTGTATCGGCTACTAACTACACTACAAGTATTCACATCGGCTATCACTCCAGCATCCACATTCACTATAACTCGACGCTATCGGCCGGACATCACTAGGTTACAAACAAACAATAATAAACCAAAAAGCAAATGTTGGCACCATAAATCGGGCCATACATCGGGAATGGTTTGACCTACGGACCTGGGGAGGGGCTCATTCGATTCCTGACGGTATGTTCTTCAAATAGGAAAATATTTAGGCCGATTCGACTAGTTTTGAGGTTTTCAGGGATTTTACAAAACTTTTACAGCCCTTAAAGGGCACTTTAAATTGAGTGAGGGAGCTGGCTCAAGAATTGGGGCGTCGTCGGACCAAGATGGATTTTTCCTGAAAATTTCAGATTTTTTGCTCCAGCCGTTTCGGAGATATCGTGCGTACGGCGGACGGACGGAAAATTTTTTATTGCAGATTCGGATTCTACACCCTTTGAAACGTAAACCATGAAATTTTCAGGGGGGTTAGAATTTTTTTTTTTTTGTACAGAGCGATTACAATGGTTTATTATTGAATAATAAACCAAAATGAATGGATTGTAGCCCTTCAATTGTTTGACACCGAATAACTCAACGTGTGTTTACAATCCTATCAAGTGTTTACAAATACATTTTATATCTGTTATCCTAAGAAGTGAATCGACAAGGTTCCAATACTATGAAATAAGTTCTACCTACCCGTGAGACGCGATTTTCCACAACAAGAAACCCCATGTTTCGCGAACAAGTAACGTTCAATGTGGTTCGCTTTCAGGAACTAATTCGAAACTTCGTTCCCACTTTTGTTCGTTCGTTTCAGACGTTGGGGCTCGGTTGCATCGACTACACCACGATAGCGGTCGAGGAGCTGAAACCAATCATTCTCCACAAACACAACTCCCTGAGGAATAGTTACGCCGCTCGGAATCTAACTGACTTCACCGTTCCCAACATGTTAGCACTCGTGAGTTTGAACTGTCGACAAATATAAGCGTTGTGGTTAAATCAAATACGTTTAGAATTTAACTTTAAAGTTTAAACTTTTCTAATGTGTTTAACTTTTCAACTTTCAAGGAAGTTAATTCAATTGTGGAACCCCAAAATAAATCGTTGATTACTTCCTTTTTCATCGGCTACTATCAACTTCTGGGGATGAATGAAAGGGCTCATACTGCCGTCCAAAGGAAAAAAGCAGTTACTCGATTTTTTCACATTTTTACTTTTTGGTATCGTTGGATTCGTCAGCTTAATCTCTAGCCTTTGCAATAGTGAAAAACAGTTTTCTATGAAAAATGAAGAAGTTATTGACAAAAATAGATAAACTGCTTTTCAATAATAAAGGGTGGTACATGGGTAAAAGGCAGTTTCGCATCGTACAACTCAAAACTAGTTTTCCGGGAAAACTGCTTTTCTCCTTTGGACGGCAGCATAGGTGTTAAGACCTGTCAGTGGCACGTAGCTTATTCACGTCGAAAATTCGAATGCGTAGGCCATTCAAATATTGCAATTAATTGTGAAATATTGAAAGATAGCTAAATCTGAGCAAAGATAATCAACAGCTCAAAGACAGAAATGCCATGGGACGTCTTCCGGTAGTCATCAACGTCTTCGAAAAGTTGAAATTTCCACTCTATAACGCATACAATATTTGTAAAATTGAGTAGCGATTTATGATATGTTTGAGCTAGTTTTATGAGGATTTTACCATTGCACATGCGCAGTAGCTAATAATGATACCGTAGCATTGGAATAGATAGGAGATATTTGTACCGTGTTTTCCTTAATTCCCTTCAAATTTGAGTAAGATCGGGCCGTTAAAACCTGGAAGAATAATGATTGGCGAACTTTGGTTTACGCATGCTTAAATTGTAGTATTGATATTCGAGCAATAAATTTCGAATTTTCCGAAATTTCGTTGCAATCAAAGATTTGAATTTCACGCATGTGGAGAAGCTATGATGATGCGAACGATTTCAAAATTTGATCGAGATTAGACCACTAAAACCTTAGTGAAATGATGATTTTAGAGAGATGGCATTCAAATGTGAAAATGTATATCCCAATCCATACATTCTACGAAAATGTGATCAATATCGATTGAAAACCGTAGGAATGAAATTTGGTAAAAGCAATTGCGAACACATGGAGGGATACAGATTGGCAGAGAGACTCGAAACGCAAGTTGTTCAAAATGGTCAATAACGAATGCGAGTTGAAATTTTGATCTTGGAGAATAAAAACTCGGCGCTCCGCGCCTCGTACCTGCTTTGAGCCTTAGTGGCTAACATCACAATACATGGAACATGTTTTTAGCTTCAACTTGTTCCTCTTTCTCTTTATGTTGTCTGTAAAAAACAATGAACTGTTCGAAGAAAAAGAATTTTATTGTTTCTTAGGACCGGGTTATTCTGTTCCGGTGAGCGTCTACTCTAACCAACATGACAACCAAGTGACAATAAGAAAACAAGCGGCATTGTTTACTACATCTATATAATAACATACATAAAATTAAATCACGACATAAATACCAACAACAAGTACGCAAGGCCTGCGTGATAAATCGAGAGCTTTCCAACGAATGGAGAACGATTTTCGTCCGTCGAAAACTGAACAACTTTCATTTCCCTAGAAACAGCTCGGTTGTACGTGAAAACTATCAGAACAATTTCGTGACACTTTCTGTATAACGGTTTCTGTATAACGCTTTTTTACTAGATAGGCCCAGCTAAAAACATGTTCCATGTTAAAATTTCATTTCCGAATGTGTAAATTAAGCTTTCGTTAACTATACGTAGATTTGGTTGAATTAAACCAAAACGTCCGCCTAATTTAGTGTGTTACCTTGGCGTCCTCAGATCCCTAACATCAGTGTCATGGGCGGATTTAGGTCAAAATTTTTGGGGGTGCCAAGCTAAAAAACTTGTTTTTAAGCTATCTGATCCACATTAAACTTTCACTAGTTAATTATTATTTCATAAAAAAATTTCAAGAAATAGCCTTTTTAATCACCTAAATAAATTAAACAATATGCGTTACTATCAACATCAATCTGACCTCCGTCTCGTCTGTACAGTACAGACATACAGACAGCAACATAGCTCATGTCATCGTCCGTGCGTTCCAACGGTCCAAAACCCGCTGTCCGCGGTCCCGTTCACGGTTTACTTATTACAACATATGGAAAATCCAGAATATACAAACGTTGTAACATCTAGTCCTGAATATAGAAAAGTATAGTTATGGCTACTGTATATTCATAAATACATATTAACCTGTCTTGTGAACAACCACAACAACATTAGTACAAAAAAAAAGAATTTTTAAAAAATTTTCACAAAATTTGGAGGTGCCAGGCACTCCCTGGCACCCCGTAAATCCGCCCATGATCAGTGTACGGGTTAATTCAATGTTTCGAAGGAAAATCCATAAAGGATGTTAATGAAAACTTTACGTCATTGCTTGTTAAGTTACTAGAGAGTCCTGAGAGGTGAAGTTCATTGGGGAACATGGCTGGATTCTACGTTTGCGCTTGCACAGTAAAATGTACCAATTTTGCTAATTTAGCCTAACTAAATGGATTAATCACTATCCCAAATTATTTAGCTAATAAATGTATAGAACTTGATGTGTACTGGGCGAAGGAGTGGGAGAACTTGTATGCTAAATATAATATTCCATTGAAAAAAGACGAAAACTTAAGTGAATGGAAAACCCTTATAGAAAAAAGTCTCGACATAATAAGTAAAGAGTTGTGTAAGGAATATGAATGTAAGGCACTGTGCGCGCAGAACCATCCCCAATATATGGCCTTGAGATCAAAAAATAATATAGTATCTCCGATTAAATCCAATGATTTTCATTCAAGTAAGTGGATGATAAAGATTAGAGGTGACCTATTACCATTAAAATACAAGCCATTCGGCACAGACAGTCAGGTTTGTGACATTTGTAGTGGTGGGGATGTAGAGAATGCCTACCACTTCATTTCAAGGTGCAGCTCCTACTGCACAATAAGAACGCGCTATTTAGGGAAGTCACAATTGAATTGGGAAGAATATTTAAAATTGCTGAAGGATGGAGATATGCGCTTAGTCAGGTACTGCGAGGTGGCTTCTCATCTTAGGATGAAAACAATGATTGAATATGGATTTCTATCATAGAATATTGTAATGAGATCAAGTATAAATAGATAAGTTATTTATCAAATATAAATAGATAAGCTGCAGCATCCAATTTAAGTAGCCAGTTAGTTCTTTTTATTTTGTATATTTGCGTTCAGCTAAGAACTTTTATTTTCGTACTTTTTTGTCTTTTTGTTCTTTTTGAAATTTGCGAACTCTGAGACGGTCCTATGTGAAGGTCATTTGCATGTTTCTTTGCAGTCAAAAAGTTGTATTTATTTTCACCTATTATAATAAAGCATGTTTTTCATTCATTTTTCATTCATTCATAATCACTATCCCAAAATTTCGACATTAACAGAATTTTATTATTTTCTCAATATTACAAGATTAACCCAGTAACACAATATTACAATGCAAATTAAAATCGCTCTTCAGTACAACTGTACAATCTTTTAAATACACTGGAGACCAAAAAAACCGGCGCAGTTGAATTGTTTCCAAAGAGTAAAGTTTAAATCGATAACAGTTTTGGTCAATAACAAGATTAACAGAGATTATGTGCCATGGTCCATCCCTGTTTTTCTTCAACTATTCAGTTTTTCCTGGAATGCTTGAATTCACGATAGAAGCCTAAAGGAAGAAAGATGACTTTTCAACAGTCTGCCTTCAGCGCGGTCAACACAAGCCGTTTTTGTCATTGTGCCTTTTAAAAACATTTTTCTCGATCTTTTTCCTTTTGAATTAAGTTTTTAAAAAGTTTACCTGCCGTTTAAATGGTTTTAGATGCGTGTGTGGTCGCAAGACTTGTTGCATTGATAGAGGACGGCCGAAGCCAACGTTATGCGGGCAGGGATTTCAGAGGTTGTTTTTTTTTCGCAGAATATACATTTTATGTTAATGTTCAAATTTCATCCAACTTTATTTCTCTACCAGACAGAACAACACAAATCTTGAAGTGCGCCGGTTTTGTTGGTCTCCAGTGTATCTTGCTGGGAGAAAAAACTCCGCAAAAGAGAAGGTTGGAGCTGCCATCAAACTTCCGAGCAGGCAAATGAATAGAGGTGTTTCAACAACAAAGTCTGGCATGGCCATCTTCCATCTACTCCCTTATACATTTCACTTCGATCATCCAAATGCTGCTTTTGTCCATACATAGCAACAAAGACAACAACGCAGATGAGCCTTGCTAAACATTACTGTCTGATCTGCATACTTGGATGATATGGGCAGCAGTTTTCCTTTGATGGTAGAGGGTACCACCTCCACAGTATTGGCATTGACAGTCTCAAGCTCCTAGCTATTCTGCCTCTTTGCATAAGAGAACCACTGTGGGCTTTCACTGCCACAATCGTCTGGACGGTTCTTGCTCCATTATTCCCTTTCCGCAGCCATTCTCTTGATTCCCTCACCTCATGAGATCAACCAAGCTTGTTGCATATTCTTGATTACTTACAGACACCGACAGTCAAAAGTAAGATCTAGTTCTAACGTTCTACAACAAAATTCCTTTCCAGACAACCATATAAAAATTGTACGAGCAATCATGTTAATAATTTTGATTTTTATGTTTATACAGGAGTGGGATGATGAATTAGCTGAAATAGCCGATAGATGGGCTTGGCAATGCCCCTCCAGTACCGACCAGTTCAGAGATGTTGGTTAGTAAATTTGAATTAATGCAGTCAGTTTCCACTCATCAACGGCTAACTGAGCAGTGTGGAGTTTGTGTACAATGAATTACTGATTAAAGAGTAATTGATAACACTGGTCGGCAAAAAACACCTCCACGTTGCTGGGTTCTTTTTATCTATTCTAGGGGTTTTTGAGCGTGCTACATTAAAAAACAATAGCTTTTTGCTTCGACCGAAAAACACCTTTCTAGGCAATTTTTGTTTTGTTTTTTGGGCCTTTCTTTCCACTTAATTTCGCAAATAAAGGAAATACATAAGGATAAAAAAATACATTGCTAATTCTATACTATCCTATTTCATTCTTTGCTAGTAGAAGAACGTTATCAAGGAATACTGAGCAAGCATTTGATGGTTACTATTGTAGGAACATCAGTTTTTTTTTGTTGAATTTTTGATGAATTAATTTCATTAAATTAATTAATTAAAATTATTTTTCGGGCTGAAATCGAGCGCATATTCAGAATCTTATTAGATGAGTGTCTTTTGTATAAGTTTGAGTGAGGTCGGTGATTAATGAAAAAAATTGAGTGTGGAAAGAGGAACAAAACCAAAAAACCGGATAAAAATGACCTTATTCGAATGAAACGACAAAAAATGCTTTCATTTTAGGATTCAGCACCCTCAAAAACCACTTGAATAAAAAGAAGCATTAAACTCGGAGGTCTTTTTCTGTCGACGGGTGTAATTATTTTGATAGATAATTACATCTATTATAGCTAACAATTATATAATTATAGCTATTTAATGGAGTTGGACGCCTTAGTGATAAATGCAAGCTGCACGTCGACCTCTTGTGTAATCCAATCACATTCACATCCTTGCTGACGTTATTTTTCTCTGTCGAGATCAGAAATTAGGCCCTTAGAGAGAATAAACGGAACAACCTTATTCGGACTGGATGGGCTCATTAGAATTTTTTGAAAGCAATCAATCAATAACAAACATAAAACAGTGGAGTTTTCGATATATAAATTTTATTTATAAATTTGATTCCACCCTTTAGGGATGACAGACACATATGACTAGAACTCAGTTTCAACTAGGGCACATTTGAGATTTTAGACCAGATTTTGGTCCTATTTCGGAGAATAGCTCTGGACGTCGGAGGAATGATTTTTTGGTTTATTATTCATTAATAAACCATTGCAATCGCTCTTGAAAAAAAAAAAAAAAAAAAAAAATTCTAACCCCCCTGAAAATTTCATGGTTTACGTTTCAAAGGGTGTAGAATCCGAATCTGCAATAAAATTTTTCCATCCGTACACCGTGCGCACGATTTCTCCCAAACGGCTGAAGCAAAAAAGCTGAAATTTTCAAGAAAAATCCATGTTGGTCCGACGACGCCCTAATTCTTGAGCCAGCTCTCTCACTTAATTTAAAGTGCCCTTTAAGGGTTGTCCAAGTTTTGTAAAATCCCTAAAAACCTCCAAAAAAGTCAAGGCGGGCTAAATTTGTACTCTTTTTGAAGAACACTCCACGAGGAATCGAATGAGCCCCTCCCCAGGTCCGTAGGTCAAACCATTCCCAATGTATGGCCCGATTTATGGTGCCAAAATTCGTGTTATTTTGGTTTATTATTGTTTTTGTGTTGATATCACTAACCTAGTGACGTAGTAATGTAGTAATGTGGATACTGGAGTGAACTCACAAAAGGGTTTGCAGCCAATACACGGGTCGAAGTATTCTGATAAACATAAAAAAACGCTGCAAATTCTTTCACCGGGGTTTATTATTCAATTGGCTTGCGTTCATGATTTGAATTTCTACTAAGCTTTGGAGTGTCCGTGTTTCACAAGTGATAGAGCGATTATTGAATTTCAGGAGGCACACAAATATGATCAACTGATCAATCCAAATAGGTATTTTGGTTGAGAACAGATTTACGTGCTCTATGCATATCTCCTGAAATTCAATAATCGCTCTATCTCCTGTGAAACACGCACACTCCAAAGCTTAGTAGAAATTCAAATCATGAACGCAAGCCAATTGAATAATAAACCCCAGTGAAAGAATTTGCAGCGTTTTTTAATTTGATTTTTGGATCCTACGCAACCTGAAACAACAAACAACAAATTTTGAGAGGATGTTAGAATTTTTAGTCTTGGTCGATTACAAAGGTTCATTAATGAAAGTATAAACCAAAATCAAGGTGGCTTATAGTTTTCCAATAAACCGAAAATTGATAAGTTACCCTCAGTAGTTGACATTGATCATTGTGATGGATTTTTTATTTTCAGATAGATTCAAAGTAGCGAGCTTGGTTCACACAAAGATATCGAAAGATGGTGACTTCCCCACTTTAGACCAGCTTTGGGATTCGTTGCCTCTCGGGAATAACACTTTTCACCAGTTGAAAATTGCCAACGGCAAGATGTCGTTGATATGGTATGTACCATATTTATTAATGGTTTGGAAATAACTGTTTCGAGTATAGGATTTTCTACAGACAAGCATTTTAGAAATGGAAATAAATTGTCATTAGTTTATTAATTCAGTTTATCTCAGTAAGTCTAGGAGTAGTTATCTCCAATGAGTGAGTTATTTAATCAGGACGTCATCACATGACTTACAAGATGAATCAAAAACATGTTAGATGTTTCACGTATCTTCTTCATGCAAATATAATTAACGTATAAATTATTAAAACGTTGTATTCAGTTGAACATATAGAATACAAGCAATTGCAACGTTTCAAGGGATCAAAACTATGCAAATTATTACACACAGGTTGTAACATGGGGGGGAAGGAATGGTATAGTTGCCCCTTCCATTGAGCTGAATGCGGTTTAATGCTCCGCAATGCACAGAGGATTATTCAGACGCTTGAAGGCGTCTCATTCATCTCCCAAGGTGACAGATTCAAAAATCGGGAAGGGCCAACTAGCGTTCTCTTACACTGCCGTCAACATCCCGAGAAACTTTGTTGAGCTATGAGGAAATGACTCCCTACCAATTTCAAAAATTTGTTTCATTTACTGAAGTCACATTCCCTGGATCACCAAATTTAAAAATGTTAAAATTTTCTTGTCATATTTCATTAACTAATTTGTAACAAAACATTCATGTTTGACTTTCAATGACCATGTTTGCTACATTTGCTGACAATACAGCTATTCTAGCCGTAGCAGAAACGGTGGAAGAATCAACTCAGAAGTTGCAGGAAGCCACAAATGCAGTAAATTAATGGACTGAGAAATGGCGTCTTAAATTGAAGGTCCACTCACGTGAACTTTGCCTGCTAAAGGATACCCCATGTACCATTGTTCTTAAACCAGAACCCACATGCCAACTCTGCCAAATATTTGGGTAAGACCCTGGACGCAAAGTTGAAATGGAAGGAACACATGAAGAAAAAAAGCAAGAGCTGCAAATCAAATTTCGCAAGCTTTATTGGATTATGGGGCGATACTCGCAACTCAACGTTTATAACAAACTTCTTCTGTATAAGACATTGCTAATGCCTATTTGGACTTATGGCATCCAACTATGGGGCTGCACAGCAAAATCTAACATGCAAATGATTCAAACTTTCCAAAATAAAGTACTGAGGTGTGCAGTAAACGCTCCCTGGTACATCAGAAATGACGACCTCCATAAAGATCTCAGAGTGGAAACGTAAGAGATACTGCGAAAAAATTAGCTCGAGGATATGAACAGCGGCTTCACGCTCATACTGATTTGGAAGCCATTCAGCTTCTTGACAACTCCAGTACTATTCGGCGCCTGAAGAGGACCACACCCTTGGACTTGGGATGCCGATACCGATGTGATAGTGTAGTGTGGTGCTAGTTAGTGAACTCTCACCATAAAAATGCGTAATTATGTTAAAGCTAAATAACTTGATAGTTACTTACTGTATGCATGTATGATTTAGCTAGTTCTTATGTTCAATATATAATATAAATAAATATATATAAATATACGCTTTAAAAAAATGACCATGAAAGGTTGAATGCGTATAAACAAGAACTACAAAATCACATTCCTATTTGTGTTTCTGTTCTGTTTTCTATCAATGTTCTAGCCCTTAGAGAGATCTAACGGATAAACATAATCTGGTCCGGGATGGCCCATTCGATTCACTAGAGGCACATCTATCAATAATGAACGTACAAACAGTACTGTTATTTCAAAAGTTTTCAATATTCAGATTTTTGAAATTTGAGGCCTTCAGTTTCACCGGTTACGATTGATTGAGATCGATGCAAAGAATACAGTCCCTAATAGACTAAAAATGTGATTTTTGCCTCAAATTTCATTCACTTAAATCCAGTAGTTTCGGAGGAAAGCTCGGGACAATGTTCTACGTACGGACGGATATTTTCAAATTCGATTTTCGGATTCTAAACATTTTGAAACGTAAAACAGCAAATTTTGAGGTTCATTATTGAACAAAATAAACCGGAATAATGTTCTTTATGTATCTACCAACAGAAAGTGTTAGTCTATTGTTAAGAAAGTAATTATCTTAATTTATAGATTGCAGCGTTTGAGGGGTCAAATTTTTATGCTATATCCCGTAGAATCCGAATCAGCGATACAAATTGAAAGTTTCTGTTCGAAAAACGAAGGTGGTGTGCGATTCGCGTGTGTTGTGGAAATGTCATAGTTAACATAGTAAATCAATAATTATGAAGGGTTCCGTTGGAATTTTGTTGTCATTTAAATGATTAACAGGAGTACAATCCAGTTCTTAGCGACCGTACCGGCCCGACAGTCCCCCCCCCCCCCCCCCCTCGCTCAACACTCCTTCAACTATCCTTCGGGTGGGCTCCTTCCGCCCTTTGTTATCCCGGCATCACCACTTTTCCGTCCGCCCGAGGGGGTCATTCATGTACGTGCCACCCCCCCCCCCCCTTGCCGTAGCTTTCATCTCTGTTTACTAGCTCCCCTCCTCTAAGCTAGAATCCCATATTTGTAGGTTGCAAAGGCAATTTTTCATCTTCGGTACTTAAATGTGTAAAATTAATGATTTAAATGATCTGGCTGTAGAACCATAGAGGTCTACTGTCCCACTTTTTTAAACTACTAAAATGAGCTTTTATGTTACTTTCTAGACGCCCCTCGTAGTTGAAGACCAATTCTTAATACTTAAACGTTCGCCAGGTTATATAAATTACTACGTTTACGGTAAAGATGAGAATGGAACATAATGGGCAAATCACTTATGCATAAAGCAAAGGGAATCTGATAACGGGAGGAATCAACTGTTAGCTCTCAGATTATCTAGGCAACATTGACGATTGAAGAGAAACCAAACAACCATTTTGCTGGGCCCACAAAGGTTGAATTCCTCTCGAAAAAAATCACCTCTATCGTGTATTTTAGACAAGATTAGATAAGCTTCATCATTAAAAATGATTTGGCTGAGAACCATTTCACTTGTTCACAGTTTTTACAATTTTTAGCAACTCCTTGTTGAATCTTTGAATGTCAATAACTGTAGAAATAGCTTTGCTACACCACTGAATTTTCTTGTTGACACGCAAAGCATCAGTTTTTACTGTTTACTAAAACTAAAAATTAATTTGTTCAACTCAACAATAATAACAAGTTCATTTGTATATCTTTAGCGTATTCGATGAAAGGGAACCATTTTCAATTTTGACGGATCCCTATTTCGTATACGTTGGCTGCGCTGTGGCTCAGTACGTACTAGTGATTGAAGATACCGAAGAAAAAAGAACAACTTTGGTTTGCAACTACGGACCATTCGATCCTCCGTACGCCGTCAACCAGCCGTTCGGACCGGCGTGCTTTCAGTGTCCAAGCTCATCGTCTTGCAACTCGAAAACTTACAGCCATTTGTGTTTCTGTGAGTATAAATGAAGATTAACTAACGTATGGTTAATATGAGCCCTACCCTGCAAACACGCAACACGTTCTATATAATGAGATCAAACCCAAGTTTTTTAAATTAATATGTGGGTTGAAGCCATGTGAACGTCAGTAATATGTAATATTTTCAGTAGCAATCAATAAATATAAAAAAATCTTCCATTTATCTATATTTTCAATTACTAGAATATTCCAGCCGATTATTTCATTTGGATTATCACTTCATTGTTCAAACTGTTCCTTTCCACAGACAGTAACGTGACTCTTCACATTCACGGAGCTGATGACGAAAACGATCTGTCAGCCAACAAAACTAACCAGGACGGCGATGGGAATGATTCGACTTCTGCGATCGCGACCTTCGATTACTGCAAAATCGTCTGCGACAATGGACATAAACATACTCTCTGCGAATACGAGGTTAATAACTTAACTAGTGACAAACTTATATAATTTTCGGCTTTTCATGTGTTTGCTTTAGAATATAGAATCGAAGAGCGATACTTGTAAGAAGGGACATCGCGATATCGATTATGAACTAAATTAACTCTTTGTTTAAGTTTCTGCCCTCATCAAAGAAGAAAGCTGGACGTTTAATTATTTACGAAAAAAGAGTAATTGCACACTTTTACATCGTTGTTGTTTAATTCAATTGGGAAAAGGTTTATTTATTTCGGAAAAAGGTTCAATTATTTTGAAAGAAGGTTTAATTCAACTGGAAAATGCTATAGAAAGATCAGTGCTGTCAGACACAGAAATGGACCTCAATGTAGAAATTTCCATAGTTTTTTATTCAGGGGTGCCCACATGGGAGGGGAGGGGGCTATGACGCAGACTGCGTCATCAAAATTCTTGGGGGGGGGGTGATGGGGGGGGGGTCCATAACAATTTTGGGGGTAAAGTTGATTGAAACAGTTTTTAACGTGACAACATTCAATAATACACTAAATCAATAGAGAGAGAGTAAATAAATAATTAACCCAGTGGTTCCCAACCGGGGGGCGATCGCCCCCAAGTGGGCGATTTGGGTTATCAGGGAGGCGATAAATGGGGGGCGATGGGGGGCGATGAGTATTCACAGGGTGAAAAATGAAAATAGTACTGTACAGTTGAAGTTGCCGGGCAGACATTGAAAAGGCAAAATAACACGAAGTTTTCAAACTTTCATTTTTTTTTCACCTTTTAACTGTAAATTTTCTTAATTTATCTTCTTTGTTCTTAAAAAAAATCTATAAAAATGTATACATTTCAATTTATTTTCTACTTTATTTAAGAGTGACCGGATAACACTGATTTGGTTGTGTTTATATACAGTAATAAAATTTTTAAAATAATTTGCTTTATTATTACTTTGTTCTTAAAAGTAATAAAAAAAATTGTATTTTTCAATACAGGTAGTGACTGGAGTACAACACAAAATGTTGTGTTTAATTTTTTTAAATATTTTCTACTTTATTTAAGTTGGTTTTGTTTACCATTGGATTTTCAAGGGACCCACTGATGAGTAATAAAATTGTTTAAAATAATAAAATTGCTTTATTATTACATTTCACTTCAAACTAAAAGTAGGCGATAGGTGTTAGCCAACCTCCAGAAAGGGGCGATGGGCCACAAAAGGTTGGAAACCACTGAGTTAACCTATCAATATGGTTCAAATATGGTTTGTTTTTCTATCTGAAATTGTATAAATGACAATGACAGTGCTCGAATAATGTTTTACATTTTTGTTTTGGGAAGGGAGTACCAACTTACACGGGGGGGAAGGGGGATCACCCCTGTTTTATTTGATACCATTTCAATACAGTACTATTTTTACCAACATAGTATATGGTAGTACAACAATATTGAAAAAATATCTTGATAGATGAGCATGATTTGCAAAAGAAAACTTACGTGCTCGCATACCATCCACCCAAATTTATACATCCTTTTCTCCCTTTCTTTACAATACTATTTTTTATCTTACTTTTTAGGGTCCGAACCCCAAAAATATTCATTCCAAAAGGTTCAGAATAAAAAACCCAATGAATTTTATGAAATAATAAAATAAAAATGGATTTTTTTCTCCCCAAATCTGGATTACGAACGCTCTCAAGTTCGTTCGTCGTATTGATTTTCAAGGGACCCACTGATGAGTACGACGAAGTGATTCCAATTATGAGCACCGACATGGAGATGATGATTCTGAACGCCCACAACATAATGAGGGACAATTATGCGGCCGGCCGCTGGGACAGCAGGATCTACAATACGATGTCCAAGCGACAATCAACAAATTTACCTCTGGCTGCGAACATGCGAGAGATGGTGAGTATGAAGGTATATAATTAGGATGTACATGTATATACGCATATAATCAAAAACATTTGATTAAATACATATAAAGGGCGTCTAATCAAACAGTCAAACTTCACCTATTTTATTTTACTAATAATTTGCGAGAAAAAGTGCCTCATCGAGTTCTTTCATGGTCAACTAAAACCCCACTTTTTTCAGATGTAAAATTCGGGTTTATCATCTTCAATAATGAACCTTTCAATATTTTCTCTATCACAACTACCCCCTCCATTGTCCCACTTTCATAATTATATTAAAAGATATCAAATATGTATCAAAACAAAACCAAAGTTCTGGGTGAACAAAGAAGAATGAAGAAAATCGACTGTATAAGTTTTAGGCAGCGTTGATGCCCTGGACCGATTTTAGTAGGCGTCTCTCTACTATCGAATGCTTACTTCAGCAGTCTTCGAGATTGTTGAGAAAAGTTCTATAGGTTATCGTAGACCTTTCTTCTTGCAAGGGCTATCTCTGATATTGTCTGTTCGGTTGTGAAGTCTGTTGATGTGGGTGTCGGCGGCTGATCCACATAGATCGCAAGAAAACTGACAAATTGGAGGGATCAGTGATAAATAAAGGAGGAGGCGTATACGGAACCGATTCTTGTCCGTGCTTTTACTATCAGCATCTTTACATGTTCAGACCATGTCAGTTTTTGATCCTAGTGAACGAGTTGAACGTTGGTGTCGTTGAGGGTTATAGTGGAGGATTGACAAGTAAATTTTATCATGAGGATTCGTGTGGATTCAAGACTGTGCAACATTCGCTCATCGAATTGCAATATTCTTGGAGGTTTTGCTTGACTTCGTCGTAGGTTGAGTACTGTTGTCAAACTGGTAGGAAATTCAGGAGTCTAGCTCCGAGTTTGAGTTATTGTGCCAGTAATATTTCAATCTTAGACGCCAACAAAATTCTTCAATAACGAATAATAGAGCGTGAAAAGGATTTCAGGGCCAACAAAGGTGATTCTTCCTTTGTCAGTCATCCGAATGAGCCCGAGCATGGCTTTATTTTTAATCTGACAAACAGGCAATATGTAGAATTTCCTCACGTTTGCCCAAAGGGTTGGGCTTGTTGGATCTGCTATAAGAGTGAGTCAGGAAAATGTTTAAATGGGGTTCATCCTCAAAATATTTCACCATTATTGGGTTCTTCTAGCAATATGTTTGGCCCCCCCTCTCCATAATGTTACTGTTGATTGGTTGGTCCTCCCCGCCCCTTTCATTTCCTTGAGCCAATAGGGTTCAATCTCCTTTCACTTGGGCCTATATAAGGTGTGCTATCTGTGATTTACCTTCAGTTCATGTTTGTTATTGATCATGACCTAACTGTCGACATCGATTTACGACTCGTAACTGTGTAACTCATTATTTTAGTGGAAATATAGACAACGTTCTACCTTTCCTCCGATTTTATTGAAATAGGTTTCTACAACTTCGTCGCGAGTGACTTAGTCCGTGTTGGAGCTGTGCCCCGGACAGCCACATCATCTGCAAATAAAGCCAGCATAATTCCTTCTTGAATCTACGCTTACGTACATGAGGTGTGAGGACGGTCCCCATACACCACCCTGTGGTACCCATGATGCACTAGCTGCTCTAGATAAGGCGTGACTTTCACAGAAAACGTTCTACCATTAAGATAACTGGTGATTATTCCAAAGTAGGCGCCAGGTAGATGTCGCTTTATTTGGTATAGTAAAACTGTTATCCATGTTTTATCGAAGGATTTTTCAGTGTCCAGAAAAAGTCCAAGACAAACTTCTTTTTTCTCACACATTTTTAGGATCTAATCCACTACGCGGTGCAATAATTGCTGCGTACAAGAATTTATTTTTATAAATGTGTACGCATTAATTCTCTGTGTGTTAGAGATTAATGGATCAACGTATGTTAGAAGCGTGGGGAGTCGAAATTCCCTCCAAAAATTTTGAGAAGAGCGTCACAAGGCTTGGCATTGGCCTGTTTATGTGGATCGTAAGCTCTTTTAACAGGTTTGTTTCATCTTTATCACAGTATATCTTCAGCATCGACGAGAATTCGCTAATGTGAAATATCCTATTAAATAGGTAGCAGATTTCCATGAGGTTATTAGGGCAATACCGCTGGGCTGGAAGCCTTACATTCACAATTAATGACTTATTTCGCACTTTACGGGCTAATCATGTCCTTTCGTGAATTACAGCAATGGAGCGACGAGCTGGAAGAAATCGCTTTGATGTGGACCCTGCAATGCAAGGAGGAGTCAGACAAATGTCGAGACACGTATTTGGTTGGACGTACGTAGAATCAACTTTGCCGTTCAATTCATATTCATTGTCTGCTATCAATTTTGAGCCAACGAGTCGGATAGTTCGTAGATTAAATGTCATATTTAGACGATAAGTCTTAATGATTAAGAAGGATATTTCAGCCGTGATTCCAGTAATGTCGACGGTAAATTATGATTTATTTTTGTATTTTGAAATCTATATTCTTGTTCCTAGGATTGTCTGTTACATTCGGTTAAAAATGGAAATTGTATGTTCTTCGGATTCTCGTGTTATCCTAAACCAGCACAACCGCCGAACATCGCTCCACCGTTGTGGTTATAAATGAACGGACTCTTAATTTTATCAAGATCAATTTTTTATTTGGATAATTGATGTACATAAATAAAAGGGGCAAGTATTTTAAGGATTATGTATTGCCCATCTATTTTAGTGGCTGGGTTCCACTTTTTGGTTTATTATTCAATAATAAACCATTGTAATCGCTCTTGAAAAAAAATTCTAACCCCCCCTGAAAATTTCATGGTTTACGTTTCAAAGGGTGTAGAATCCGAATCAGCAATAAACATTTTTCCGTCCGTACGCCGTACGCACGATTTCTCCCGAACGGCTGGAGCAAAATATCTGAAATTTTCAGGAAAAATCAATATTGGTCCGACAACGCTCCAATTCTTTCGCCAGCACTCTCACTTAATTTAAAGTGCCCTTTGAGGGTCGTCGCAGTTTTGTAAAATCCCTAAAAACCTCAAAAAAAAAAAAAAAAAATCGAAGCGGCCTAAATTTGGACTCTTTTTGAAGAACTTTCCATTAGGAATCGAATGAGCCCTTCCCCACGTCCGTAGCTCAAACCATTTCCGATATACGGCCCGATTTATGGCGCCAACATTTGCGTTTTTTTGGTTTATTATAATAATAAACTGAAACAATAATTATTGTTTAAGTTTTCATCGCAGTAACCTAGTGATGTAGTAATGTGGATACTGGTGAACTCCTAAAAGGGTTTATAGCCGATACGCGGGTTGAAGCATTCTGATACGCATGGAACGCCGCAAATTCTTTCACTGGGGTTTATTATTCAATTTCATTCATTTGGCTTGCTTTCATGATTTGAATTTCTACTAAGCTTTACAGTGAGCGTGTTTCACAGGTGTTAGAGCGATTATTGAATTTCAGGAGATATGCAGAGAGCACGTAAATCTGTTCTCAACCAAAATACCTATTTGGATTGATCAGTGGATCATATTTGTGTGCCTCCTGAAATTCAATAATCGCTCCATCACCTGTGGAAACACGCACACTCCAAAGCTTAGTAGAAATTCAAATCATGAATGCAAGCCAAATGAATGTAATTGAATAATAAACCCCAGTGATTTTTACTGATAAATTGCTTTCAGTTACGTCTTGTTATACCACGGTATATGCCACGTCCCATGGGAACGTGATAAAAAGTATCCTACGTCCTTCTCCTGATTCTAAGCTACCTACCTTTCCGCCAATTTTCAGCCTAATCAGTTCCGCCCTTCTTGAGTTTATACTCGTACGTAGCGTAACTAACACGACTTTCTTTTATATCTATAGATTTCAAGCCCTCAGCACAAAATTATACAATACACAAGTCACCTATGTAGAGATCAAATATTTCAAACGAGGTATAGACCGTAATACGATAGTTTTTTACCCGAAAGGTAAACATATCTGCAATTAATGCACGTCATAGTTACGTCCCTGTGGCTGTTTATTCATAATCACTCATAAACATAATTATATACACAGTGATTTTGGAGAAATATACAAGATTCATAGACAAAAAAGCACGAAAACCTGCTGAGAATTCCAGTATCTGTTTCCAGCACCGGTTGAATGGATCGGCCACCGCCCCACAATCGCCTTGGCTAAAATCAAATTCAAACCTCTGTGTAATTATTTACAAAGTATTTTTTGATTGGTGTGTGTTGATTCTGCTTGATGTTAATTTTGAGTCAAAATGTAGAACGAAAGGGTGCAATTCCAATTTAAAATTGCATGCAAACTCCTGGATTATTGCAACCGAAACAATATTTCTCATACATAAACAACCCGTACAATTCGAATCAGATTTTGAACTATTTTAATGTATCCATTACGTCGCTGACAATACGGCATCCATTTGATGTTTCAGATAAGGACATACCTACATACGTTTCTCAACTAATACAAACCAACAATTGGACACAGGGAGAAGAGTTTCCTTCGCCCGAAAGTTCATTTTTCGACTGGTTCAGCGTGCACAAGTATTTCACTGAAGATAGAATCAGTCCGTATACAGAACCGAACGAGTGAGTATCAGAAATAAAACTTGATGCAGATATGGTTAGCTTCCTCTCTACCGACGGCAGGAAAGCATCGTTAGTGCAAAAAGGTTGAAAAATGTTTGTCTTCCGGAATATATGATTGACTATAAGGCAGGGGGTTGAAGATTCGATCCGGAACATTTGCTTCTAACTGATACTATTCAAATCCCTCCGGATGGAATCTACATGTTAAAGAAACAAAGGTAACGATCTGAACCGGTAAGTGTTGATCCCTAATTTTCCTCCTGTCCGTTTTTTTGGTTTGAAACTGCCAAAATCATGTAGGAATCAACACTGAGCCTCCGTTTAAGACCGTGGACAGCCCAATCCATTCACATTAAAACCGGGCGCATACCCGAAGCTCCCCATCTGCGAGTTTTTATTTACGCGAAGCTCCCCGCTAACTTTCTCTTCGTGTACGCGAAGCTCCCCGCACTCGTTCCCCTCATGTATGCGAAGCTCCTCTCCTCCTTTCTCTTCATGTAGGCGAAGCTCCCCGGCACCTATACAGGGTGGATGGGGATCAGTGTGAAAATTTTTTTTTTTTTTTTTTTTTGGGTAAAACTACATCAAAAATGAAGTAGAATGCCGCCAGAGTGGGGCTCCTATCTCAGTCCATTGAATAGTTATGCTTTTTTTAGTGCTTTCACGGTCAACTCCGACCTCACGTCATGAAATCTCTCACAGTAACTGAGAGTGTTAACTTCTCCTGAAGTTTTTGAGCTGCTGCTACAATTTTTCCCCTTAACTCTTCTTCTGTGTTCACCTGCGTTTTGTAGACTTTTTGATTAAAAAATCCCCAAACGAAGAAGTCCATGGGGTTCAGGGGACCTCTATAAAATTCGAAAACGAGCTAGGTTATGCATTTGTAACAGGGGACGTCAGTTCGAACAAATGTTAACCTAAATTCATTTTTGTTTGTTGTAATTTGCAGGTTTTTTTAAACAGAAAATAAGAATAAAGAAACAGAAAGAAATGAGAACGTGAGTCAACTCCTTGCACCCCCTTCCCTACCAAGAATGACGCCACCTTGGTTTTTTTTGTATTTGAAACTTAATTTTTTAAAGAAAAAATGTCGTAATCCTGAAATTGAGTATACCGTTAAAAAGCTCATGAAATGAGGACGTTTTTATGAGATTTGACAACTTCTTGGCCTATTTTTGGAACGTCGGCTCTGTTTCGAATTTTATCGAAAAATTTCAGATTTTTCAAATTTTCCCTTTCAATGCGATTATGAACAGAGTTATCGAAATTTTATAAGGTTGAAATTATGTTTATCTTATAGGAAATTTAATGCTGAATCCGAAAATGTATAATAAAATTAAAATGGACGCTTCAGTGTTCCAGAAAACTCGATTTCATGACGTGAGGTCGGAGTTGACCGTGAAAGCACTAAAAAAATCATAACTATTCAATGGACTGAGATAGGAGCCCCACTCTGGCGGCATTCTACTCCATTTTCGATGTAGTTTTACCCAAAAAAAATTTCCACACTGATCCCCATCCACCCTGTATATGAAAATCACCTAATACTTCAATAATACTGATACATTTATTCGCAGTGACCTACACTGTAGGCAATTGCGCAACCATTTACTGCAACCACCTAGAAAAAGATTCTACTCTACGAAGCTCAGTAATCAATAAAATTCTCTATAAACTGCATGGTACATCAGAGTAGATCACGAGGAAGCTTGGTGAACAAAACATCATGGTGAACAAAACTATTTTTATAAATTGGGTAAGGGTGATGGTGTGCTCATCGTATTTCTCAATCAGTTTCGCTAGCCACACATTCTTTTTAAAGGATCTACTTTGCCTATGATTCACCTGTTCTGTGTTTATTTTAATGTAAATATCAGTCTGATATTTGACCAAAGCATCAAGCATCGCGACCGCGACGAGTACCGGATGCTACACACGTGGAGACATCCATGTTGTTCGACGATCACTGAGAGTTGTTCACATCACCGATAAGGCTTTAAACTCCTCCAGAGAGGAAAAGAGAGAGACGGGGAGCTTCACGTACACCTATTTTCTCGGCACGGGACGCTTTGCGTACACCTACTAGAGCTTGCCGGGGAGCATCGAGTACAGCCCAAACGCCTTTCACTTCGGACGGGGAGCTTCGCGTAGTCATCCTTAAAACCAGACCAGTTGTTAAATAGGTAGGTACCTACTGATTACTTCGAGTAGGTAGTGATTGCATTGTTTCAATTATTTCGCCAAAATTTGTATTGGTGGGTGTATGGGTTTTGATTTGTATGTAACAGTATTTGAGGCAGGATATAATAGTGTATTGCTGCCTAGGCTGGATCGGGCTGTCTACCTTGGGATCTCTTAAGGCCTAAAGATGGAGTCCGCAGAGTTGAATCCCACGTGATTTTGGCTGTTCCAAGCAAAAAAAAAAAACGAGCCGGAGAGAAAAAATTATATGGCCAGGATTGGAAATAAAATGCTCAGGCCTGGATAGAATCCTTCAAGCAAGTAACCATCCCATTTCTGAATGCAGATTAGTTTTCAGTGTATCCAATATTTCATCATCTTTCTGAAACACTAACCAAATTTAAGTTTTGATTGTAATATAGCTTTTCAAGTCGAATTGAGAATCACGTTGAGTTTTGCCGCCCAAATTGAGATTTTTCGCATTTCCAAATCTAGAAACTTTCAACAAAAAGAAACCAACAAAGCGCCAATTGACAACTTTTTTCTTATCCATTTTATTGAAAACCAAAGCTGGAAAATAAAAGATCTGAAAATGAACGGATTTTTGTTTTTTTGACTTCATGGAGCAGATTTTTAGGTAATTTTTATGAAGTATTCTTCGTTCATTTTGTCTTTTTGATATCAATGGATCATGAAGAATAACCATCCCTGGCGTTCGATTTTGATTTCATGAAGTCTTGAGATTTCAGTGCCAATATTATCCTCAAAATAGCCCTACGGAAGAGTCCGCGATACCCCACTGTCCTCCTGCATCGTGAATTTGATGTGCTTAATATAAGACAATTGTTTTTATTTCAATCGTGCTTGTTTGTCTTCAAAAATGGTATTCAGCCTGAACATAGAAGTACTGTTTCGCATACTCGCACTGCATTAACATCAAATATTAATTTACCCAAAGTCCGAAATGAACGCATAAAAAAGAATGCATATTATCATGTTTTACGGTTCTTTTATGAGAATAGATTCCGCATGGACATGTTCAATGGTTTTAATGATTTCAAGTGTTTTATTTTGAACAGGATAAAGGAGATTTAAGTTTAGTTATTTTTTTTCTAGATAAGTAAGTAGTGTTAAAAATGTTATAATTTACGTGGATGATTCTGCTAAGACCAGCTCCACCAGCCACCACAAGTTCTAATGAACTTATTCGGTTGGTGGACAGAAGAAAATTTTCATTTATTTATTCATCCAGCTGTGTACCATTTTGCAATTTCATTTTCTCTGTTAATAAATTAATCTTCTAATCTAATCTAATCTAAAATAATAGTTTCATTCGGAGCATCACACACACTATACACATCGATTTTAACCCCAGCTATTAGGTTTGTTACACCCTGCATACAGTCGTCCGCAGAGCAAAGTTGATTATACCGTTGATAATGAATGTATTCACGTTTCTTTCAGGTTATGTTCCCACATTATAATCTATATGTAAATTTGTCTTTGATTTTCAAAGCCCGGCTAAAGATTACGCGCCATTCGCTCAAATCGTATGGGCCGACTCTTATATGGTCGGATGCGCGATGACGATGTGTCGTAATTTCAACTCATCTTACTCCATCATCATCACTGCGTGCAACTACGGGCCCGGCGGAATGATCGAAGGCCGTAACGTCTATTTCAGGGGAGGACCCTGCACTCATTGCACGAGACTCAACCGTACCTCTCTAGGAGGGATGTACTGCAGCAAGGAATACGTGCACCTGTGTTCAGGTATTGATTTCTATTTTGAATTATAAACCATAACATAAGTTCAAGAATCTGGCAGAAGAGGCATTAAAAACCAATGGTCTCCTAGACATTCGAAGTTTAACACGATTTTTTTTTAGTCCCAACGCATCTTCTCCCTATAAATAAGAATGACAACATTCAATAGGGTTGTGGGTTTACAGGAAGCGCATATATTCGCGCATCAGCCTCGCTTTCGATGACCCTAACATTAACTGTGCTGCAGCCCCCAATCACTCGCATTTCCCGATAAGCTAAATGCTGTCAATTAGGCCCCCCTGATAATTATTGTACCCCCCCCCCCCCGTGAATCTGGGTCATTCTTCCATTCAGCTAAATCCCCTTCCCCCCCACCTCGGCTTTTCTCAGAGCCCTGGGAGTGTGATGGATATGGTTAGTTGCCTCTTCCCGATTCTTGGATCCGTCGCCTTGGGAGATGAATCAGACGCCTTCAAGCGTCTGGGTCATCCTCTGAGCGTGGCGGGCATTACAGCATTCAGCTCAATGCAAGGGGCAACTTGACCATATCCATCTCCTCACACAATGAAACTCACCACGCAGCTGTCTACAACAAACTTGTATCATATTTACAAAGGCAACCTCTCCAATGTTCATTACTAAGCTGAACTATACTGTAATATACAATTACCGTATGTAAAGTCATTATAAAAACTCAAAAAAACTTTATGTTTTAATAAAACACTGAAGCTAGAGCAATTTTTACCTTAAAAAGTTATGATTATTGATTTAAGTGAATATTTGAACGGATTGGGAGTAATGCATTAGTTTTGTAATCTAAAAAACTAGGGATGCAAGATTCTAAAAAATAATCGATTTAAATCGCATCGATCTTTTTGGGAAGATTTTTTAAATATCGCATTTAAAAATTTCAAAATGAGTTTTATTATAATGAGGAAATTTATGTAGAATCGATTTATTTAAAAAATTCATTTACAATAGATACTTTTTTGTAACTTTTTAACTGAGTGTTATTATAATTAGAAAATTTTTGATATATCTTCTTCTTCAAATTTCAACGTATTGACCGCAGTCATGCCAGACATAAGTGATATGTATGGAGAGATAATAGTTGACTTAGATGAGCAACTACTGTCGGTCATCAGATTGTAATAAGCAGTGATGAGTGTTAATTCTTGAGGTATTTTCACTCTTGCTCTTTTTCCATTGTTGTTGTTGGAATTGTCAAAAATTGCCTTCAAAATGAAAAGAATCTGGCCGATTCTCAAAATTTTGAATCGATTCCTCGATACTTGGGGGGGGGGGGGGATCTAAAAGTATCGATACTTTTTTACATCTCTATAAAAAACGTTCAGAGATAAGAATTATAAGTCAACTTGCATAAAATGGGAAAGTTAGAAGTTCAATTCAGCTTGGGTGCTTCACATTGTCTATTCAAAGACTGGATGGGTGCACAGCAGATAACAATGTCCTTTATAATTAATGAATAGAACCCCAAAACGTAAATGATTCGATAATAGTCCACCATGACCTGGAGTGTGTGAGGAATGGAAAAAGGTCAATAAATCAGATTTGTTATTATTGTGATGGCTTATTTCCCTAAGGCTGAGAAACTGAAACATTGAACATTATTACTATTGGTTTATGTTGCGAAATACATAAGAATTAGGTAGATATTAGATCGTAAGTTAGTAATTGCGTAGTTGTCATAAACATAACAAGAATAAGAAATAATTGTAGTAACAACTATTATTCTAATATTATCATCCATAATGCACACATTGCATATTGTTTCCACTTTGTCTATTTTTGCATAGGGTCTGTGTCCTTTCTGGCAAGATCCAGCTCAATCTCGCTCCTCAGTATCTTCGTCCTATCAGAGGTTCTCGACATAAGATGGATAGCTCGTCAAAATCGATAGATTGGCCGCGACTCAACGCCCATATATTACCAACTATCGATTATGGAATGTCATTGCGAAACAAGTAATTTCCTGGGACGTTCATCATGGGGTCGCTTTGATTAAAATCTCCTCCTTCGAACATCGTCAAGATGCAGACGGAGCGGAACCAAAACAGAATAATGTAGCACTCGGCTTATTGTGACAATATTTGTGAAACAATCCAATATTAAACATATAATATGAATCGGTATTACTTCTAATGAATCTAGCAAGACGCGTAGCGAACCTTAAAACTGATTTAAGCTACGAGAGTAAAACTGGGTGATTCTCAAACTACGGGCAATTTTCAGGTCTTAACATTTTAATAATTTAAGTGTTTTCTTCTGCTAGGTTTTTCGATGCTTATCACTTGATTGGAATCGGTGGATGGCTTTCTGAGTCCTACTCATTCAAGACATCCCGATATTCTCCGCAAAATTCAAATTTGAGATTCGACCTCCACGACAATCATAGAAGTCATAACGGTTTAGGTCACGACAATGACAATTTTGGAATGTTTTCACCTACATGACAATGATAATTCGGACTTTCGACAGGGATTCCTCCAATACTGCTGGACTTTTTGTGGGTTTTAAAAATGAAACGTGGTACGGCCTTCCAAAAAAAAATTAAGTCGGTAGAATGAAACTTTTATGATAAAACAACTAAGGCCATTAAAATGACATTCTATACACAAGCTAACCTGTTTTCAGATGTTCTGACTCGATCAAAAAGCACACCACCTACCATTTAGGGCGACTCAAAAATGGGCCCGCTTGCTTGTGAGTCACTGCTACCACCAAACCAAGAACTTTCTCGAAAATCCCCGATTTGTTCCCTCAGAAACACATTGTTTTTCGGCCATGACAATTAACTAAACTGACCTGCATAAAGTGCAGCGTTAGGACATTAAAAACTTGAAGCAGGGGTTGAAAAACCATTGAAAGCTGCTCTTCAGATGTTAGTAGAGACGAGAGAATTTTCATGTAATTTTAAATCACAGGTAGAATATTTGAAAAACCAACTTGAAGTTGTTAACCTCGATACCGTGGCGTGGCATGACAATGACGAATCAGGGTTTATCAATCATAAAAAACTTTGAATTACTAAGCTTCCGAGTTTTTCTATAGTTCAATGCAGTAATCAATAAATGTATGCAGTTTAGGGGAAAAATTGAAAATCAGACAATTTTAAACGGCATAGATATTTATGAATTTTCCCGCATAATTGAGAATCACCTAACTTTCCCCGGATAGATATTATCTACGTTCGCGAATACGCAAAGTGATGAGTGAGATTAGAGACCAATGGAATTCTCAGGATCCTTCCACGGCCCAATCCGCATACTTCTTGAAAATTCCATCAAAATCGAATGGGAATTGTGAAAGTTAAGCTTGTTATTTGGATTTGCGTTGATGCCGGATAATGGGTGCCTTGAAATGTCGCAAGAGCAATGGAATAAATCGGTATGCGTCGTACATTCTGAGATTTTAGAATGGTTACTACTGTTTAGGATTAGAGGTCTTTCGAAATCCTTTCAGATTCGGTATTGGCATCCTAGACAACATGAAGTAATCATTAAGCCCTTATTGGACAATTTTATATTAAATTCCCTGAGCAACATCGCCATTTATGAAGATGAGGCCCTACGCATTATCCCCGTCAAGTAATGTTAAATATTACGGTCGAATTTTTGACCATATTATGTTCAACTATAATTATATTGACCATGAACTCGGATGGATAATTTTGGCCCTGAAAAACGTCACGATTTTTTGCTCCAGCCGTTACGAGGAAATCGAAAATACCGGCAAAATGAAGGACCTTAAGCCGATCAAACGTTATTCAGGGTGTTACGGACTTTTACCACAACCTTTCTTGAATTGGTCATTTTCCTTGTTTGCTTGCTTCTATTAATTTCTGAGACGTTTGTGATGGTATTTTTTCTTCCAACCGTATTCATAAATTATTTTAATATTCAATAACTTTTTAGATTGTCGTTCCTTTTCTAATACGATAAGTTTTCACAAGAGTTGAGTTCATACACCATTCAAGAAAGAGACTTTTTCCAGAGCAAACAATTTCTACTCTCTCTATCTAAATTCCATCAAAATCGAGTTTTTCAATAAAGACAAAGCTTGAACTATTTTATCTGTTCATTTTAGATCGCAAAACTTTGTGATGCCGGAAGTTGGGCCCTGTTGCCTTGAAACGTGAGGTTTTTTAAAAGAGTTGCTCCTCTTGTGGAGGCCACTTGCGTAACGCGGGCGATTCCCACAATCCAACGTATTTTCTATGACGGACAAAGAGTGCTGATGGGGAACAACAGCCACGACCAAGATCATTGCATCTTCCCAGGCCAGAGGTCTCAATTTCAAAGCGAGAGTTCAGCTATAAACCAGGACATCATTTGATGTCTCACAGGTTCAATGGTTCAAATATTCTCAAACTAAACCGATTTATTCATCTACCTACTGGCGTTCTGAATTCAAGGATAACAATTCATCTCAGAAACGAAGTTCAACGAGTTAAATTATGCAATCTACGGCACCGTTCTGACTTGAAGTAATTAAAAAGAGCACTTAAACTAAACTCACGGAGATGGATGTTTTACTGGGCAAACTCGATATTTACTCTTCACTTACAGGTAGAAATGGGAGATAAAGAAAAGTAAATCTCTCCTGGGTTTTCAACTTCTCAAAAACAATCTTGAAACCTTTTTCGCCCATTGAAATATCGCCCTCTTTGAATCCGGCTAAGAGTTAATTTGTGGGAGGGGGAACGGCCATTCGTTTTCGTTTAGTCATTGGCAGCAAAAGTTCGCTAAGTGAAGTTAACAACCGAGTTTTTCGAAGGTGTAACTTCGAGCATTAACGGAAAGCCACGTGGGCTTGCCGGTGGGCTGCGGGTTTTAATTTATTTGGAGAGGAAACCACACTCAACAAGGTGGAACGGTTGAGATAATTCCTTTCGTTAAAAGCTGAAAATTATTACAGGATGGTTTATTATTCCCGCAGTAAATAGCCATTTCGGCTATTTATCTTGATGATCTCATAGTTTTCATACGGAGCCTTGCCATGAATCTCTGTACATGTACAAAACGCATTTGTCGTCTGTCTGTTGTTCCCTTTTAAATCAGAGTTGGGTAAAAACTAATTTTCAACTAAAAACTAAAACTAAAACTACTTCAGTTTAGTTTCATTGCTTTCGAAAACAAAACGAATAGTTTCAGTTTGTCGTCGAAACTAACGGCCAGAACTAAATTAGTTCTTATTTTGATTGGAGAAACTAAAACTAAATTAGTTTCAAAATTAGTTTATGGATACGAAATAAAACTGAATTAGTTCTATTCAGTTCAACTAAATTAGTTCCTAGTTTCCATTTAGTTCAACTAATTTTTAGTTAACTAGTCCCAACTCTGCGGTCGAACGAATCGGTCGAGGGGTCGAACTTTCATGGAAAATGTTGCCAAAAAAACCGAATTTCAAAAACTCCAGCCGCAGTCCCGCCGTGCTGAAGCCATTTGCAATCGATTCAGCACCCCAACAAACATGAAAAAACGATGCCCACACGCCTATATGTCAGTTAGGTACAACTTTTGGATTTTCTACCAAATTTATGTAAATTTGGCTCACTATGTACCAGGCTGGGAGTGGTCGCAATCGACTCAACGCCCAAAAAAAAAAGTCGAAGAAGAAAAAAAATGTTTAGCGTAATAACAAAATAAATATGTAAACATAATTTCGACATGGCATAATGCCGTCTGTCTAGTTGGCCACAGTGCAGATTAACTATATACATATAAATGTTACATTTCATACGTTAAGTCAATTGACAAAAGTGTTTCCTTCTCAAATTCAGTACCAAGGGTTTTACAACGTTAGTCTATCTACATAACAACCGTAACCTACAGCCCTAATAGTTTTTACGTTCCCAAATTGATCACTTGGACAAATGCAACACTAACTTTTGGAACTAATTTATTTTCAGTTTCTCCTTCTCAACTGAGAACTAATTTAGTTTCAAAATTAGTTTATGGATACGAGCTAAAACTAAATTAGTTCCAAAATTAGTTCTATTTAGTTCAACTAAATTAGATCTTAGTTTCAGCTTTATTCAACTAATTTTTAGTTAACTAGTCCCAACTCTGTTATAAATCGGGATCCGGACAATCAAATGACGTAAGATTTGGTACACGTACCTACAACGAGGAAGGTTCTGAAGCAGGTTTTGTTCCATCCAACCTCATTCAAACCTCCTACAACCGAAATGGAGTAGTCGAGATAGATATCATTTAATTAAATTATTTATTAAATATTATTTAATGTTGATATTCTGAAGCAGCTTCCGGGGCAAGAATATGTCTACGAGTTCATTGACTGTATCCTTTGTGATGCTGAAGCAGTACAATATCCCATTGAGTTTTTGAATTCCATCCAGACTCCTGATTTGCAAGCCCACAACTTGATTATAAAGGTTGGTGTTCCAATTATGCTAATCCGAAATATTGATGCACCCAGGTTGTGTGAAAAAGGTGATACGCCATATCATTCAAGCTACAGTTCTCACAGGATCCGCTAAGGGCGAAGATGTATTCATTCTAAGAATAAATATTATTCCCTCACACAACACCATACAATTCAAGAGAATCCAGTTCCCTTTGAAACTGTGCTTTGCGATGACAATCAACAAGTCACAGGGACAGTCTCTTGAGATAGCTGGTATAGGTTTGCAGACACCATGTTTTTTTCATGGACAATTGTATGTAGCCTGTTCCAGATTGGGCAAAGAGGAAAATCTTTTCGTGCACACTCCAAATGGATTTATAAAAAATGTTGGTTATCACGTTGTTTTATAATAAAAGGGTCCGTTTTTGCATCAAAATGAAGTTTTTACGCTTTTACAAAAACCTTATTTTAAACCCCGGTAAAGCCGGATATTTGGACCTAGTAGTTATATATTTATCTATTTCCAAATTGAGAAATATAATGAATTAAAATAAAATGCCAGCATATACTCCGCTGGTCCACCATCTACAAGCGACAGTGTAATAAACAACATTTATGGTTAGATAATTTCGTTGAATTCCGTACCCTGCAGATGGGATCCTCGTAGTTCTTTAATACGCTTATTCGTGATGGGTGTTCATAGGTTTCCATTCACTCTCATGTTGACTTTCTTTTTTCTAGCCGTTTTACCAGTATGCGGAAATGTGAAACCATGTATGTGCCAAGCAGTACTTTTGCAACGTTCCTACCGATTTGGATGAACTTTTACGGGAATGTTAAGCTACCACTAATTTAATGTAGAATTGACCACTTCCGAGTCTCCCTCGCTCAACTAATTACCTGATGGATTCCAACCCTGAATTTCGTATTTTACCAATTCATCTTGAATCAATCTCTTATATCCGTTTAAATTCACACTCCATATTGTTCTACTATGTCATAATTGTGATATAACACCCGTTTTGATGTCTTTGTTTGATTACCTATAATCAAATTATGTGGACACGGACATAATGTTAATATTTCTCTATCGATTCCGTATTTGTTTTCCGTTTGTGCAATTGGAATTGGATTTGAAAGAACAACGAAACTTCAGCGATCGATTCAGCAACAAATTTTCAACAACTTTTGACTCAAAGCAATTTTGTTTCGTCCTCTCCTCTCTTGATTATTCCACATCAAAGTTTGTTTCCGTATTTTCGACCTTAATTCACTGAAATGGGCATAACTCCCTTAATTTATTAAATAAATAAATTTAAAATTATACCGTTGATAAGAGGGTTCAACTTTCTTAAATTTTCAATCCATAACATTATCTCCAAAATCACGTTGAACATGGTTTTTTCTATGCTATCTGCTGTGAATTATGCAACAAAAACCTGTTAAAAGAAGTTGGATATATTTTTTATTATTATTATTATTTTTTTTTTTTGGAAAAGAAGGAACATCCTTTTTAATTCCTGAATCACCCCCCCCCCCCCCCTACTTCAATTTCATCCAGCACCAGAGACATTATCCCATACCAAAACGCTGATTTCGTTTTAAAAATTCACGTTTTTCCAAGTTCAAACACTAATTTCTCTGTCAAAAATGGCTCTAAAATGAAAATGTAATGAACTGATAGAAAGCTGATGAAATTTGGATGTTTTTACAGTAAACCTCATCCAGTTGAATGGTATCCTTAACTTTTCATATTATGGTATGGCAACTTTTCCAGTAAATGGTATGTTGGTAAATTAACATTGAAAATTGTCAAAAGAGCAGAGGGTTGACGAAAATTCAAGTTTACGCTAGAAAAAACCATAATATAACTTAAAATTAATTTATTTAGTAAATTGAGGGAGATAAGCCATTTCAGTGAAGTAATGTCGAAAACAGGGAAAATAAACTTTAATGTAGAATATGCTAAAAAGGGGCGGATCAAAAAATTGCTATGATTTAAAAGTTGTTGCAAATTAGTGGCTAAATCAATTGCTGAAGCGTCGTCGTCCTTATACCAAACACCTTGTATATGAAGGATTGTCACTACCAACAGCTGTCATCACAAACTATCAGTTTAATCATCGACTTAGAGAGCTCCAGCAAACGTAAGAAAAATTTTCAGTATTTGTGAGATGGAAAGGATGACAAAATACGTTAACGGAAGTAGGAAACAGTTTGAGAAAGACCCAAATTAGGGGGTCGGTAGGTCTAGAACATCTTTTAGTCTTTACGAGTCGGAGTTACAGTTTTAAGGGACGAAGTTCTGGGATTGTTTTCTCTTCTCGCGGTTGCCTCGGAAGGGATGTTGTAGCGAGTGAAAGGGAACTTGCTATCCCCGCGAAACTTGAGACGTGGCCAACGGGGTTTTACTTAACAACGAGATCTGGATAAGCCGTTGTAGAGGAATCTAGTGTACCTAACTTCGCGTTGTTCAGCGTGTTATGCTTGTAGTCAAGATAGTGTACCTTGACGGCGGATCGCGTTACGAGTATATTAATTGCAGAGAGTTGGAAATTTTGTGCAGTGGTACGTCCGGCGAAGGAACAGCGGAGTCATGTTACTAACTCTGGCAAACACTATTTGGTGCTAATCACACAACTTGTTTCCCTTAGTTTTATCACCTTCTTCAAGAATTGGAGTGGGAGATGGCGACTTCCAGCGGGAATAGTCCTTCCGACAGAGATTTGTTGTTGAGTAATACCTGAGTTGATGGAAGGACAGGTGTTCAACAAGATAGGGACAACACCATTCGGTCCTGAGAAGGGCGCCGAAGTACTATGGATAGCGTTCGAGCCTGTGGTTGATCACGAGCAACTCTGGCGATGCATCCACAGTCTTCCTTCCTCAGTCCTCCATAATGATTGGACTCCTTTGGTGGAGCTGAGGATAAAGCGGCAGTTGCAGAGCCACATTCTCTGTGACGAGCCTGTGACCGGACTGGCCTCTGACGTTGGAGTAGGGACGGGACGATACCACCGATATTTGGATATCGATACTCAAGTCGGTATCGGAACAACGAAGTAAAGTACCAGTTAGGTACTGTAACATCAAGAACAAAATTAACAACAATGACATTCATGTCACTCCCTTCTTGTGATCACCCACGTTATGTGGTCGATTGAAACAAAATACACATCGCTCCTCGCCTTCATCGATACCTCCTATATCGATCATCCTATAGCTTCTATAACCTGCTGCCTGGGTACCTTTCTTCTTTCGTCACTTTGTTTATCGGAATCTTTCCTCAAGACGATTTATTTTTCACGTTCCACCCTTATTCTTTACATCACTTCACACAATGCCTCCAAAGAGTAGTTTTTGGAAATATTTCCGCAAAAACGACCAAAAGGAATCCACTTGCAACCAATGTTTAAAAAGTTCGTTTTGTAAAAATTCAATTTTCATTCAAGTAAAAAATATTGTTTTTCAACAAGTAGTTTATTACTTGAGCCTTTCCATCTGCAATAGTAAGAAAATGTGTCCTTTTTAAATATCAGTGGTATCGCAGGTATCGATATTTTTCAGCGAATATACAGGGTTTCCAAGATCGAATTGAAAATTTTTTTTGGGTCCAAGTCGAAAATTGAGAATTTTCCAAACCAAATTGAGATTTTTCCAAACCAATTTTTTCAGAATTTTCCAACGTCGAATTGAAATTTTCCAAAGCGTCCATTTTAGATTTTATTAAATTTTCGGATTTGAGAAATTTCCAAAGATAAACATATTTCAACCTTATAAAATTTCGATAACTCAAATCAAAAGGGAAAATTTGAAAAATTTTCCAAAACTTCGAAACAGAGCACGTACCAAAAATAGGGCAAGAAGTTGTCAAATCCGAATTGACAATTTTTTCCAAGGCAATCCAACACTTTTATTGAAAACCAAATTTCAGTGAAGCAAAACCTAGGTGCGTTCGTCAATCTTGGTATGAACAAATTAACATTGAAATTTTCAGAATGTCAAAATGAACGAATTTTTGTTTTTGTTGACTTCGATAGACCAGCCAAACGCAGAGTATCCTCGATTTTTTCTGTTCTTAACAAGACCGTAAATTTTTATGAAGTATTCTTCGTTTCATTTTGTCTTTTTATTTCAATGTTAATTAGTTCATGAAGTGCTATTCCCTACCAAGATTGACGACCCCACCTTGCTTTTTAATTTTTTTTCAATTTCAAGTCTTGAAGAAAGAATGCCGTAAAAATTGTCAGATTCGGTTGGAAAGCTCATGAAATGAGGAATTTTTTATGAGATTTGATAACTTCTTGCCCTATTTTTGAAACGTCGGCTCTGATTCGGAAAAATTTCAAATTGATTTGGGAAATTTTAGTGCGAAATGAACAGAGTTATCGAAATTTTATAAAAATTATGTTTATCTTATAGGAAATTTAATGCTCAAAAATGTATAATAAAATTGGAAAAATTCAGTGTTCCAGAAAACATTTTATGACGTGAGGTCGGAGTTGACCAAAAACACTAAAAAAATCCTTGGAAAAATCCAATTCAGAGATTTAAAATTCTTCGCGGCATTCTACTCCATTTTTGAAGTTTTCAAAAAAATTTCACACTGATCCCCATCCACCCTGTATATCGGAGTATCGATACTTTTGAAATATCAATATTGGAGAGTATCGAGTATCGATACGTTATTTTAAATATCGTATCGAAAGAAGTATCGATACTTTCAAGTATCGTCCTGTCCCTACGTTGGAGACGTCCAGGTAACTGGTTAGTCTCAATCGCAAAATCGGTACCACGGGCGGGGGGAGCCCCAGGCGCCAGATGCACCGCTTCGGCAAAGCATCGCCTGCCTGCCCCCCGAAAGCGGTTGGCTTTGTGGTGGCTGTGGTTGACTACCTTCGCTGGAAGGCTATGTCTGTAAGCCGGTGGGTACTCTCATGATAGATTCGTCTCCCAGGATAGTGCCGGCATGTGAGTTATGTGGCTTGCCAATAACTCGGGTACCAACCCGATCAGTTGGTAGGGCGAGCTAGAACGCCCAACTCCACCCTGTAGTGCCTACGCGAACAGGTACTCGCACCATCCGGGTGCTGGGCCCTTGACTGTGGGTGTAACAGTCTCCCACGGTATTTTACCAGGGACTTTTCCTCCTTGATTCCAAGGGGGGAGGGAGGACGTAAGCACGGTGTGCTGGGACACTCCCTTTAAATCAACCTTGGGATTTGCGAATCCCAGGGGGGAACAAATTCATCCGGTCCTGAGCACTTTCAAATATCAAGATCTGACATCTCAGTGGTTACTCCACTCTATATGGCTCATTGATCTAGTAATTACACTGGATTGCTCGCTACCTAACCCAGCTAGGCCGTCGATCTTACGCTTCCCCCACCCCTGGGCGTCAACCCCGGCAGTGCACCCCTCACTACAATTCAAGGTGTGGCTTCCAACAGTGCAATTTTCGAGTCAAGTCTTTTCGTTTTCAAACTTCATACTTTATTTTCAAGTGTTTGTAAGAACAAAACCCATTCAAAGAAATTGCGTTCGATTGTTCAAATCGTGAGGAGACTGGAACTGGTCTGCAGATAGGTACACTGATAATTCACCAATTCTGATAAGTTTGAAACAAGGAGAAACATTCATATCTAGTTCAATTAGTTTATATAGCTTTTCAAAAAAATTGTTTAACCAAGTCGAATTGAAATTTTCGTGAGAATTTTCCAAATTACCAATTTGAGAATTTTCCAAACCAATAATTTGGTCTGCATTACAATAAGAATTTTATGAAAAATTTTTTTACTAACAAATTACAGACGATGTTTCCAAAAATTGACAATATTTTCTATGTTATGAAGCACGAGGAAAACATTGAAATCAAAAAAGACAAAATGAACGAAGAATACATCATAAAAATTACGGTCTTGTTAAGAACAGAAAAAAATCGAGGCTATTTCTCGCGTAGTTCAACATTAAATTTCATGTTAATTTTTTGGGTGTTAATTTGCTTCACTACAGTTTAAAAAAATTGTCATTTTGGAAAAGATTTTCAAGTATGGTTAAATTTTAGTAGTGAAAGTAAAAAATTGATTTGGAAAATTCTCAAAACGGAAAAAAGAGTTCGTATTTCTATGTAATTTGATTACTTTAAAAGTCAATCATTACTTTTGTAATCAGGCTCAATTCGACTTCGGAAATTAATCTCTTTTTGTCAGTTTACTATATCATATTATATACTTCATTGAGAGTATAAATTTATTCTATCAGAATAATTCTTTTTATCAGGCATCTTATTTTAAAACAAATCAATATTTGTTATGAAGAAACAAGATCAAATATGTAGATCTTCAGTAGAAACCTACGCGAATTATTGGTACCTGGAACATTAAATCAGGTAATGATGACACAGATCTACAAAAAAATTTGAGGAAACTAGGCATTTTCTATGTATTTTGATGCGGTGAACAAGATCCCGAAGTCCGTTTGTCCTCATCAGGCTCCAATATTTTTTGGTTCATTATTCAATAATAAACCATTGTAATCGCTCTTGAAAAAAAAATATAATTTTCAGGAAAAATCAATATTGGTCCGACAACGTCCCAATTCTTTAGCCAGCACTCTCACTTAATTTAAAGTGCCCTTAATTGTCAAAGTTTTGTAAAATCCCAAAAACCTCAAAAAAAAAAATCAAGGCGGCCTAAATTTGGACTTTTTTTTGAAGAACTTTCCATGAGGAATCGAATGAGCCCCTCCCCAGGTCCGTAGCTCAAACCATTCCCGATTTATGGTGCCAACATTTGCATCCACATTCACTACATCACTAGGTTACAGCGATCAAAACAAACACAAGAGTTTTTTTTGTTTTTTTTTGATCGCAGTAACCTAGTGATGTAGTGAATGTGGATACTGGAGTGAACTCCTAAAAGGGTTTATAGCCGATACACGGGTTGAAGCATTCTGATATGCATGCTCCGTCTTACGAAATTTAAAATTTTCAAATAGAATATTTTTCCATTGTAATCGCTCTTGAAAAAAACGCTGTAAAATTCTTTCACAGGGTTTATTATTCAATGATTCATGATTTGAATTTCTACTAAGCTTTGGAGTGTGCATGTTTCACAGGTGATATTATTGAATTTCAGGAGCACACAAATATGATCAACTGATCAATCCAAATAGGTATTTTGGTTGAGAACCGATTTAAGTGCTCTATGCATATCTCCTGAAATTCAATAATCGCTCTATCACCTGTGAAACACGCACACTCCAAAGCTTAATAGAAATTCAAATCATGAATCATTGAATAATAAACCCCAGTGAGAGAAATTGCAGCGTTTTAATTGCGAGATATATTATCGCTATTTTGAGTTTACATTAAAATCGACCCATGAAAATCGATAGTAAAAAAATCAAAAATGGGTGGTCAAATACCGATTTTTTGTGAAAATCGAAAATTGATTGCCAACCCTAGACCGGGTAAAACCATAATCGAATTATTATTATTAGCCACATGTTATATTACAATTGTTTTGGCTTCTCTTAACAATAATCATAATGAAATGATGTACCAATTACAAATCAATACATCGGTTATAGATTTGGCAAAGTGGGGCCCACCCCTACCCCTTCCTCCCGATTTCGCCTTAATCTTCGACATGCTCATCCTTCGAAAACCAAGGTAGGAATTTGCAAAAGCCCTTTGAAGAATTTCTCGCGTCCGAACTTCGGCCGAGCATTAATCTTTCCGGAAAGTTGATCAACTTGATTAAATCAACTTCACCCGCCTCAACGTTTTTCGATGGAGCGCTCAAGTGAACATTTTCTCCCCGGGTTGTTATCCCATCAACAAGTGACCTAATCAAGGGTGTTGTAAACAAGTTTGTTCTGGGACTTAATGAGTTTAGCGCCACTTTACCGGACCCGTTTATAAATTCAGTCTCTCCATAATGCTCGGCGAGAGGGCGGCAAAAGTGATTTAAACAGTGTGGATTTTTCGGGCGAGCGAGTACTTTGTGTTCGACGTGAACAATGGAACGTGCGGATTGTACGAGTATTTTACCCGATTTGCGGATTGTATTTGATTAATATGATAAAGGCTGTCATGAAGGGTTGTTCGAGTCGTGCATAGAGGATTCTGGACAAACCTGGATGGGAAAAGTCCATTGACTTGACGAAATTGAATAGTTCAAGGCCTAGCCATTCTATCCTCCTCGTCATTCTTTCCATGGCACATCCAGAGAGGGATAGATCAACGTGATCTTACCCATCTTGGACGCTTCCTCAAGTGCCAATTCCAGGTTAATTTTCCTAGAAAGCGAATTCCTCCTTTATTGGATCATTCAGTTTCACACCGTACAGCCAGCGCAATGTGAGCTTAAAACTCCAAAAGCGCAGCCGCTTCTGCATGCCCTGGCCAAAATGAAAGAGGTACCTTGTTGTTATTGATGATTCGATATATATCCATTACGATTCTCACGTGCAGCAAGTTATTTCATCTGGCGACAGAACGATAAACATTGCTGTTTTATGTCATCGTTTTCCCGATGTAGTGGAACGTCCCATTGCTTACTCTTCACGGAAATTAAGCAAAACAGAAAAGAAATATTCCGTAATTGATAGGGAGGGAAGGTTTAGAATTTTTTTTTCTGTTTTTAACCACTGAGGACTTATTGTGGCTGGAGGAGGAGGTCGTGACCTCCAACTCCTTGCATGGCACATTTGTCTACCCGACCTGAGCACCCTGCTGAACCGAGCACTGAATGCCCAGTGAACGGCACTTGCATCTATCGTCAGGAGTGCTTGGGACCCAAGCACTAACTGCCTGGTAATTACTGGGTGGAAATTGACATCCTAGCCTGTTGTGGCGGCCTATTGTCGTCAACCCCAGATAAAGCTGGAAGGTCCACTCCTCCCCACCACGTTTTGGCGAATGTGAGGAGATCCTTTACCTCTCCCGTTTTAATAACCTGGGGATCAACGGAAGCTTGCCCCCAGGTTAGGAAACGCTGTCTTGCCAGCACAGGGCAGTGGCAGATCACATGACACGCAGTCTCATCCTCAGCCTCACAGAACCGGCAGAGGGTGGTGTCAGATTTTCCCATTTTGTGAGGTTTAGCAATAGTGAATGCTGTAAAAAAAAGTTCGAGCGATATCTGTATGGACGGAAATTTCTACTGAAAACGGATCATAAGCCTCTTGAATACATTTTTGGAGAAAAATCAAACTTGCCAACGATTGCAAGTAGACTAGGTGGGCTATCACGCTTCTGAAGTTTGATTTTGATATGGAGTATGTTAAAGGTAAAGAAAACTGACCTGCTGATGTTCTTCCTCGCTTACCTTCAACTGATATAGGACCTACAGAATCAAATTTTGGCCTGAAAATCGCGCACACCCTAATGAGAGATATTTCCATATCAAGGAAGCTACTCAAGACACGCACATCAGCTGATTTGGTATTGGGAAAAGTTGTAAGATTCATTCAGGAAGGGTGGCCGAAAAGCGAAACAGTGGGGGATGAATTTAGAACGTACTTTGAAAAAAAGGGAAAAACTATCATACGAAGAGGGAATTCTACTGTAGAAGGGTCGAATTGTGATACCTGCTTCGCACCAGAATGATACATTACAGATATTACACGATGGACACCCTGGTTCAGCAGCTATGAGGTCTGGGGCACGGTTGCATCTTTGGTGGCCAAATATGGAAAAGTCTATTGAGTTTTTTTGAAGACTTGTTCGTCTTGTCAGAAAAACAGACCCAGAGTCGCCTGTCTATTCGTGGAACGTCCCTGCGGAAGTTTGGACTCCGCTACATATCGATTTTGCAGAGGCGTTTGAGGGTCATAGTTTGCCAATTGTTGTAGATGCAGGAGGTCGTCCCCATGAAACCACACACTACTGATAGGACAATTTCAGCTTTAGACGAGATCTTTGCAAGATTTGGCCTCCTAGAGTAATTTGTTCGGACAATGGCCCACAGTTTACATCCCAACAGTTTGTTAACTTCTGTGCTTCCAACAACATCAAGCATGTCAGGACAACCCCATACCATCCTAAGTCGAAAAGACTAGCTGGGAGAGCAGTGCGTACATTCAAGCAAAAGAATGAGCTCATCTAAATGTGATGGTAATCTACAACATAGCATACAATACGATTAGCATGAGATATTTTGCGATAAATCGGAATAGAAAATATCGCCCAAAAATATCGATATATCGACGGAAGAATATCGATATTTTGATAACATCGATTACTTTGGTTGCAAGACGATTTTTACTACATTCAAGGACGTTGACGTTATTTTTCTTCTGTCAAAGACATGGGTTCTCGAGGTCGAGCTAACAGATAAACGTGGAGTGACAGTGGGCTCATGTGATACAATAAAGAGATGTCTTTAAAATACAGATTTTCAAATTGTATTTCGGCAGAATTTACTTTTCCTCATGTCTGAATGTCGCAGTCAGTTGATTTCCAATTTTAGGATTGAAAGGAACTGATGACTAGCCCTAGACTACAAGGGTGGGTTGTTTTCCACCAATACATGCGTTCGGAATAATGTGATTCGAAAATGCCTGCCTCCAAATTGACACATTTGAAGAACCAAAACAATGACATAAAGCTCCTGTATCCCTTCAACTCCTCGGTTTTAACAGTAGATGCAACTTTTATGTTGTAGAAAATGACCGCTAAATCAATGCCTTTAACATGGAGTGCATCTAAGAAGCTCAGGAATTCCGGTTATTTTTTTGTTTTTCCATTGGTAGATTTCAAAAGTACAATACTGAACGTAATAAACCAACATCATCGTCAATATATATATTTGAAGGAGCAAGAGCTACAGTACCATCAAGACCGGGAGGTCGTGCGGGTACTGTATAACCTGGCGCCGTCATTATATTGTACATCTAACAATAGTTGATTCAGTCATTGAAAAACTGGCCGTCAACAGCAATATGTCGCCTTGGAGAAACCGATCTACAGCTCTGCGGTAATGGAAATGGTGTTAAGTATGTGTCCGGTAGTGTGCATTAAATGTTGAATAAATTTTAATGTCGATATATCGGAATAGAAAATATCGCCCAAATATATCGACATATCGATGGAAGAATAGTGCTTCCCTTGTTGTTTTTTTTTTCCCCAGCAAAAATAGGCGTGTTTGGGTTCAAGATGGAGCTGGGCTTTCACCTCTACCATGATTCTTGCTGGGCATTTCAACATTTTCATTTTTTTGGGTATTTAGGTACTTATTAGCGAACTTCTTTTAAAGGTAGGTTTGTTTCAAGATTGAAGTGGAGAAAGCGGACAAGATGAATCCCCTTTGCATATTGGCAGTTGAAATTTGTATTTGTGTCAGAAAAGCTCATTTTTGTCTTACGTTCCCTTCGTGGTACTCCGTTACGATCTCGGTGCACCCCCGGAGTTTTGGGGCAGAAGCCGCCGTTGGTACAAGTCGAACAAAGTGGGTACATACAAGAGAGGGATATTGACACGTGTCACACTTCAATTCAGGAATGTTCTTCTTTCATTTATTGGTTTATTATTGTCATTAATTGTGATCATATAGCCAACATTTTTACAATCCCCCCTCCAGTCCGTTGTACTTACGTATCAAGGTGTGTACATATCAAATCTACCATGTCTATCCGCCAAACAGTCCATAATAGGCTTTAGAATTGACGTAAAAGACTCTTTCGCACATGGACTTCACTCGGGGTCTAATTGGCCCAAACTTCTGAACATAATTTATGATTTTCATGTATAAATGCTAAGGCCAAAAACGTGCCAAAAACTAGGTTTTCGAGATTCTTATTGGCGTAGGCACGTGAAGTGGAATTTCCAAGTAACTTCGGCCCCCGAATCGATAGAATTCGATCCCTGTACAGTAGGGTGTATCGATTTTCAAATTTTTTTTTGTTTCATATTCCAAGTTGAAAAAAAGTTGCTAATGGGTACTACAAATTACCACAAAAAATTTTAGATTTTTAAAAAAATGTTTAGGTCTCCTGCACAAGGCCTAAAGTTTAGAAACTTTACTAAAAAAGTCAATTTTACAAAAAATTAAAATAACCTAAAACATGTTTTTTTCTAATTTGCAAGTTAATATTACACCAATAATAACCACGAACAACTATATAAAAATTATCTCAATAAGGTAGCACATAATTTTTGCAATTTTCCATTACTTGGATATCTTTATGGTTCATATTTCAAACCTTAAATGTAACTAAAACCTGGTTTGGCTTGGTTGGAATTGTTGTAATAAGTGAGATAATGAAGAACAGTTTAACGAAGTTACTTGATTGAAAAAATTGTAGAAATAAACTTTTATGTTATTTGCTGTTACTGTTGTTGTACAGTGTACAGTCCGAGCTCATCTAACTTAAGAAATCTCATTATTAAAAGAGCGAATGTTGAAAACGGTTGTAAATATCAATTTTTGAATCGAAATTTTTTTTTTTTTTGTTTTGAGGATTGGGCAGTCAAGACTAGTTACGGTTTATGGGGGGGGGATTCAAAATAATGAACCTTTGTGAAATAATTTTTAGCTTTTCAAACGATTTCTCGTATTCTTTATCTTTTATTATCTCTAAGCGTAAGCGTTTGAATAATTTGATGTGAATTGAATAATTCGCTCAAAGTCTGATCTTCTATACGTAAGACCGCGTAGTTGCGTTCATGATGCTGGAAATTCAGACCAATACCAGTATACGTTACTTTTATCTGTTCTTCCGAACCACACTGTCAAATCTCTTCAAAGCTCTGAATTGAGCACCTATTTTTGCATTTTATGCCCCCCATTGGCGGTTTTCCCCAGACGGTTTCCCCATATTGCGGCCTCCGATTACTTACGGATTATGATAAAGTGGACCAACTACCCTCGAATTTCCTTCGAGAAAGCGAGTGAAGTGAAGGAACCCGATGCATAAAACATGAGGGAGAGAAGGTCGGGTTTCAATGCGGTTTTCGGTAAGCTAATGTCGATACGCCTTTCCTAGCCTCGTCGTTTTGTAGCGACCGCCCTGCTCTCCATATCCGAGAGCGGCCTAGGTAGAGTTTCAGCTGGTTTCATTGCAAGCTTTTTTCATCTTTCGTTTCACATTTGCTCACGAAAGCTGCCGATCGTTCGGAGTCAACTGTCATTCACAAATGAGCACAACTCAGTGGTACCACAAACCCATTCCGCACGTGAATATATTCCACAAAATCGGAATTACATACAAACAATTATTTTCCAAAATGGGCATATGTGAATCTAACAATCCTCACTTGGGCAATGAATCATGTTCCTCACGGGATTTATATACATCACAAGTTTGATTTAAGAAGGACTATTCCAGAACACCGTGGTTACGTCCTCCCTCCCCCTCTTGTAAACAAGGAAGAAAATCCCTGATAGAATACCGTGGCAGGCTGTTACACACACATTCAAAGGCTCCGCATTTAGACGCAAGTACCTGATTGCACAAGGCGCTACAGGTGAAGCTGGGCGTTCTAGTTCGCCCTACTAACTGAGCAGGTTGGTGCTCGAGTTATCGGCTTATATTCCAATGTCGCTTCAGCTTACGTTGCAATGAAATATTGTGTCGGTATTTTTAGATTAGCGATTAGCTTAAAAGCGTATCGTTGCTAAACTATTTATGTATACCCTATGTGCAACTGGGAGGACGCTGATACCCCTGAGCACATGATTATACGCTGTCCCATGCTTGCCACGCCGAGAATAAAGTTTCTTGCCAAACTGTTAGCCACGCCATTGACCACCCGACTGCAATTCATTCAACTTCTAGATTCCTCGGCAACAAGAGTGATGAATGGGCTCCATTTTTTCCTGTGTGAGGCAGTCGAAGTGCGAGATCTCATTTTAAATTCCTGAACATATGGACTGATATTATTAGAGTATTTACTTTTCTTTTCTTTTGTGGCACTTCCAAGAAGTCATATTTATTTTCTTCTGTACTCCTTGCTAAAGATGTTTATCTATTAAGCAATAAATACATCTATCTATCTATTTATTTATGTATACCCAAGCTTAAAGATCAATAAATGGTCATTTCACACGAACAACATTTCGGCCGACCGTGGCAGGCCAAGTGAAAGTCGCTTTGAAGCCTTGAAGGGCGCTAGTCATTAGACAGTTCCTAGGAGATTCGGACACCGTGGTATCGTATCTAGTCGGTGGTGGTATCTAGGGCGAGCACAGCTCTGGTTAGCACAAATGGTGGCGTTACCACCAACTCAGCTGAACTAGTGGTATCTAAGAGTCCCGTACAGTTTGCTTTCACGTCACTCTAGAAAACGAGCAGTCTTCTTGATGCTTTACAAGATCACTCGGATCACTCGTTCTTTCGTTTTTCTTAACCAAAAATGCCGGGTGTGGAAGAATTTTTTGAATATCATGTTAACGGATTGATTTCAACTGAGGAGTTGCTGTTGATTTTTCGAACGTATTTGGAGCGGGAGAGTGTAAGGGAAGCACCTCGACGATTAAGCCTGCTCTATGGGAGATTTTCCCTGGACGACATGAGCGAGGATGATGTACTATTTTCGTTCCGATTTTATAGAGAACATGTACATTTACTCCAGAGGCTTCTTCAGTTACGACAGGTAAGTACGCTTGGAATCAAGATTGATTTGAGATTGAGTTGATTTGTTTGTAACTTCTTACTTAGCGACTTGGGAAGTACTCCAGAAAAGGAATGTACAGCAGGGATTCTGGGGTTGTAGTTAGACAGTTTTTATAATAGCGAACTCCTAAATGAAGCTGTTAGGCTCTTTAAAAACTCGCACAGTTGGCGAGAGGCTCACTCAAAACAAGTTGTTAGTTCGTAGGTACAAAATATCGAAATCTTAGGGTGTTCTTAAACTGTAAAGTGCCTAATAAAATAATGTTGAGTCAAAAGGTTACCCCGATTGCGGGTTACTTTGCGATAAGGACAAAAGATACGTTCGTTCGGATCGCAACGGTGGTATCGTAACTTCCGTAAAAATGCCACCGTCGTATTGCAATACGTCCGATCGTATTGGCGGCGAATGCGCAGGATTCGTATCGGTGTTGGCGGATACCCTAGGAACTCTCTAATATCAATCGTACCGGTTCTTTCTTAGGGGAAATCTATGGTGGAGATGATATTGGTAACGATCAAACGTACAAACTCAAAAGGAGTTGTAAACGTATTAAATTGAGACATTGGGGCATTGGGGACGTGGTGTCTACTTCAATGTTCTTATATTCTCATATTCTAGATCTTTCGAAATTATTTACAGCTTTTCAATGATCTATACATTCGTGTTACCGAAACGAGGAAGCCTGCGGCTATAGCCACACCCAACTAGCAGACGTTTTTTTGCTCTTTCCTTCTATTTGGTCCAACAGGGTTTACCTCGTTCCTGCCGACAAGCCGTTTTGTCGTTCAATACTCACCTATAGTGTCGACTACAGAAGCAATATTGCATTTCAGCGAATCGCGCGCGGAAACAAAACAATATTAGCTTCGTTCGGTCGTGGTAGAGGTAACTTAGTTTCCGCTCACCTCTGCCTACCCATATTGAATCTTGGATGCGGTAGGTCGGTATTCGTAACACCGGTTGCCTCTCGAATTACGGAGGGTATCACAATCTGACTGGAATAATTAATTTGGCCGCCGGTGGTTTTCCCTGTATTCGGATCGATGTTGAACCCCTCGAATGGTGCGGTCAAGTGAACGCAAACGGAGGCTTTTTAGCGTGGTACGTGCTTTAGCCTTGACCTACATGACCGAAAGTGTCATGTTTTCAAGAAACGAAAAACGACCACACAAATGGTCTGAGGACTTCCACGTACATTCGAGCATTAACAGCTCGAATGAAACTTCTGCAGTGTTGCCGCACAGAAATCCTTCACCACTTGTTGGAAAGCTCTCAAATCACCTAGCAGATTTTTCAATTTATTTTGAAGACATTAATCCAGTGATCGGATGTTGTAAATGGTTGGTAGCCCGTAGTGATTTTACGGATTTTGCCGACTGTAAGCCTCGTTTTGTTGTCAGTTAGCAAATTAGATTGCTACATATATAAAATGCCATAAATATTTTCACGTTTAAGCTTGTTCCATTTTTCTTGAGTTTCAACTATACGCTCTAAGTGAAAGCATTTTGGGGTCCAGGGGGCTTGTTTTTAATTAAGATGAAATAGTAGAGTTTATTAAAAATTGATATACAAATTGGGGATCAACTAAGTTTTTGAGTGAGTCGTGGAAGGCCCTTCAAGAAGAAATTTAGATAGGGTACAAATATTTTGAAAAACACGGATGATTTCGAAACTGAGTGCCAAGAATGACAGCTTGTCCCACAACAGGGTGTGGTTTATTGGATAAAAGCTCGTCTTTTATCAATCATGACTGCGGTACTTCTGAGCATTACTAAGGCACACCAGAGCCTGTAGTGTGAATACAGTGATCTACAAAGCTCCTTTCTGGTTTATAGCATCCTCCTCCTTGCATCGTAAATTGGGGTCTTGTTTAGGAGAAAATTCAGTGAAGAGGGTTCCCATCAGTTGCATTGGTTAGCTGTAGGAACATATCCATCAATAGACTTCAATAGACCAGCCAAACGCAGAGTGGCCTCGATTTTTTCTGTGCTTAACAAGAGCGTAATTTTTATGAAGTATTCTTCGTTCATTTTGTCTTTTTGATTTCAATGTTAATTTGTTCATGAAGTGCTATTCTTTGATTTTGCTTCACTAATTTTGTTTTCAATAAAAGTCTTGGATTGCCTTAAAAAATTGTCAATTCGGTTTGGAAAACTTCCTATTCCTTTTTAGTCTACTAAAAAGAAGAAGAGAATTTTCCAAACTAATTGGAGAATCCTCCAGATCAATTTGAGAATTTTCCAGTCAAATTGATTAGGAGAATTTTCAAATTGGTTTGGAAAATTCAGCTATATATGAAGAGTGTTTATCTGGAAACCATCTCAGAATATCTCAGATCAGATTTCAGTGGAGAAAAACGGAGAAAATTGATGTTTTTAGCAATTTTGAAGATTTTGCAATAGTTTTTGTTTTTCTGAAAATTCTCTAAAAGCATACATCTGGGGGAAGTGTGGACGCCCGTCGTAATGAAGCGCTTCGAAGAAGATTCAAATATTTAAAAAAAAAGGAAGAAAAAGAAAATCGTCTCCGGCGCCCGTTTTAACGAGAGACTTGCGGGGAGTTGACGGCGATAAATTTTCATTGGAAAGTCGCGAAGGAAGTGAGGCGGTCCCTGGGAAGGATAACGCGTCATAAAGGCAATTTACGGCTTTTCTAGATTCGGTGATTTGTGGTTTCACTCAACTTAACCTCGCTCGTCGAGGGGGAGAAGATACTCGCGGTCTTTCGCAGATCTTTTCTTCCATCGGAGGGCAACTGGGGTCACCAGACTGGCTGTGGGACGAATGACCGATCAAGGCAGTAAAAAGTCAAGTCAACAAATGATTATTTCCTATACGAGATTGTGATATGGGTGATTCTCATTTAATGGGACAACCGAGGTTTTGATTCTGACTAAAAAACGCTGCAAATTCTTTCACTGGGGTTTATTATTCAATTGGCTTGATTTGAATTTCGCTTCATGATTTGAATTTCTACTATCAACTGATCAATCCAAATAGGTATTATGGTTGAGAACAGATTTACGTAACCCCAAATGAACGAATTTAGTGCTAGCATGTTTTTTTATTTATTGAACCTCATTACCCCCCCCCCCTCACAATAAAGACATCCATGATTTATCAAGTCCTTTAGCGCTCGTATTGCGTTAAAACTTCCCCAAACCCAAATTTTGACGATGTAGCCAAAGGTAGACTGATGTAAAGGAGGCACACAAATATCATCAACTGATCAATCCAAATAGGTGTTTTGGTTGAGAACCGATTTACGTGGTCTATGCATATCTCCTGAAATTCAATAATCGCTCTATCACCTGTAAAACACGCACACTCCAAAGCTTAGTAGAAACTCAAATCATGAATGCAACTCAAATGAATAAAATTGAATAATGAACCCCACTGAAAGAATTTGCAGTGTGCGTGTTTCACAGGTGATAGAGCGATTATTGAATTTCAGGAGGCACACAAATATGATCAAGTGATCAATCCAAATAGGTATTTTGGTTGAGAACAGATTTACGTGCTCTATGCATATCTCCTGAAATTCAATAATCGCTCTATCACCTGTGAAACACGAACACTCCGAAGCTTAGTACAGATTCAAATCATGAATGCAAGCCAATTGAATAATAAACCCGAGTGAAAGACTACTTATTTACCCCAGTAATAATATTGAATAATAATCCCCAGTAATAACATTTACCTATATATTATCAGCGTTTCATACATATCAGAATGCTTCAACCCGTGTATCGGCTATAAACTACAAGTATCCACATCGGCTATCACTCCAGTATCCACATTCACTACAACTCGACTCTATCGGCATCACTAGGTTACAAACAAACAATAATAAACCAAAAAACGCAAATGTTGGCACCATAAATCGGGCCATACATCGGGAATGATTTGACCTACGGACGTGGGGAGGGTCTCATTCGATTCCTCATGGTATGTTCTTCAATTAGGTAAATATTTAGGCCGATTCGACTTGTTTTGAGGTTTTTAGGGATTTTACAAAACTTTGACAGCCCTTAAAGGGCACTTTAAATTGAGTGAGAGAGCTGGCTCAAGAATTGGGGCGTCGTCGGACCAAGATGGATTTTTCCTGAAAATTTCAGATCTTTTGCTCCAGCCGTTTGGGAGATATCGTGCGTACGGCGTACGACGGACGGACGGAAAAATTTTTATTGCAGATTCGGATTCTAGACCCTTTGAAACGTAAACCATGAAATTTTCAGGGGGGGTTAGAATTTTTTTTTTCAAGAGCGATTACAATGGTTTATTATTGAATAATAAACCAAAATGTTGTTCTCCTAAATTTATGATTTTTTTATTATACAATCTAGATGTTACTCTGTACAAACACGCATGATTTTCGTTTGTTTCCTCAAAATGCAGGTTTTAAAATTGTATAGGTTACGAGAATGGTATGTATCCATGACAATGAGCTTTGTCAACGAAATAACGATAGAATTACGTAAACGATGTGTAGGTAAGGTTCAATGAGACAGATATCAGATTTCAGTTTTTCCTGACTTTGTGCTCGATCAAGTATCACATTTTAATATTAATATTTATTAAGTATCAAATGCCAAACTTGGAAAAAAAAATTGTTTCAAACAGCCATGACGGCTTTTGTGTAGCCACAACAATGAAGTTTAAAATCGCCACGACAATGAGAAATCAACATTAACCTTCTGCAATTAGGAGTCTAATGAACACTTATAGAAATTGAAACTCTGCATTAAATAGAGTTTTTACATCTCTACCCCAAAATGAATGCTAGACGAATTAATAAGATTGATTAAGAGTGATTTTCAAACCCATAACATTGAGAAGTATGACACGAACAAACCTGTTTTAGAAACGGCTAACTTCATTTTTGAGCCCCAACTGTATAGAAATGGCGGAAGCATGGTGTTTCCTCAAAGGGCAGGGTTACCAACGCTGAAAAAACTTTGAATTGCCAAAAAATTCCCTCATTTGAGAGAGTTACGATGATTTCCTTCAAAACCATGACAATGAGACAGAAGGTTTGGGATAAACTTTGAGCACTTTATTCGTACAGACTATCTAAAAGTTAGTCCTACTTGTAAGCGCACTAACATCCAGTAACTAATTCTAAAAAAATACTAGTTAACATATTTCCGGTAAAACGTATTTTGAGCGGATAAAATTTCGGATTAAGTTCGAATTCTGACTCACGGACAGACAATGACAATGAGATTAGAGGTACATTTCGATCAATTACCGGCATGTACAATGAAGAGTAGCCGAACTTTATGACAGCCATGAGTAGGCCAGGCCTAGTTACCACATAAAATCTACAAAAATAATTTTTGGAAAAAGTTGAACAGAAAATTATTTATCAATGAAGGACAGCGATTGTCCCGTGAAATAGGAATCACCCATATGACCGTACAAATTTTCATCAGCTGAAATATCAACTATGAGTGATATTAAAGCAGGAATGATGTCTAAACCAGTCCACGTTTTTACCGGTGAGACTCGCGCAGCTCCGAATGTTTCATTTTCAACTTGTCGTAGTGCCTATGCCTTCTCCTGCGTAATGGACATCACAAGAACAGATAAGACTTCACTCTGCAGTGGCAGGTTCGTTTGTACAGTGAGTAGATAGATGAATAATTTATTCAGTCAAATAAAATTTATACGAATGCATACATTTCATGTAGATTATACCATTTTTAACATGAGCTACTCGCTTTGGTCAACCACAGGCTTAGCCACTATTGTTAGGGAACGTCTGGGCGGTTCACTCATGGATAAAACCAAAACTGCATTCTGTTATAATCTGTTTTTTATAATTTGATCTTGTGTATCTTTAAGGGCATATTGTACCACGAAAATGGCGAATTTCGTGACCCATTATCTCAGCAACCCGCTGTCCGATTTTGATGATTTTTTAAAAATAATTTAGACCTAGTTAAGATCTTCAAATCTGCGGAAACAGATTTCGAAAATACGGATTAGGCGAACCACAATAAATTATCAAACTTTACGTTTTAGTGGCGGTTTGGCGTCACTTTGTTCACTCATGCCCGAACCATCTGACTCATAATTTCAAAAAACTGTTTCCGCATATTTTTGCATCTTGAATAGACAAATCTTTATAAAAAAAGAAAATGAAAATCGGTTCAGTGGTTCTCGAGATAATGGGTCAGATGCGTCAAAAAATTCAATTTTCAAGGAGAGCCGAAAAACAGAAACGTAACGAATTTAGAGTTTTCTCGTCGTTCTAATGAACTATTCTTGAAAAAAGTGGAAGTTATTCGATTGTGTTAGCAGATAATCGTGTCTTCCATGCTGTTATCGGTTGATCGTGTCTTCCACAGTGTTATCAGTATTTTTATCGGTATCAAGCTTGTTTTTTCCTTTATTATCGTTTGTCAATGTCAGTTTTGAAGTTTTGATTTATCGTTCAAGGCGGGCGGCTTCTAAGCATAATTTCACTATGTTCCTTTGAACTTTTAATATTGTTTAATATGATATATTATCATTCTTTTCAGAATTGAATCTAGTTTTTTTTCAAGACCAAAAAAAAAAAAAAAAAGTCAAAAAAATTTTTTTTGGGGTTTTTCTGTCCTTAAGCATTTTTTATATGACTCTAGCGCTCTGTGGATAATGTAAAAGATGAATTTTGGATTGTGAGTAGACAATGTTAATCTCGGCCCAGGTGCGACCACGTTTCCTGAAACTACATACCTTACGGTATACATTGGATTTCGTTGTGAATAGCAGAAGCAAATTTTTAAGGTATATTTGTCTTATAGTAAACAGCTTAGCAATATTAAATGCATTAGCAGATCCAAGGAGGTAAAGACAACGTATACAATGATTTTTAGGCGTACTTGTAATTTATGTTGAGGGAATGACCATGTCCCACCCCAAACAATTATCCCGTATTGAAGTACAGATTCTAGCATACTGTAGTAGGTATATGAGTTTTATAGTATTTTTTGGGAATACGTTCCGATATGTTAGATTATGAAAGCGTATTTATTAATTTGGAGTGAAGTATAATTGCGGTTTCTAGTTTAGCTCTTCGCCCAACACTAATAAATAAAAACGAAAAACTTGCAAATAGTTGACCCAATGTACTTCCTTGAACCACACCAAAATTGTTATTACTTTCTTCACTTGAGTAATCGCTAGTTGACACTTTCTGCCTTCTGTTTCTTAATTGAGTTCGCTTTCAAAATTAAAATTTTAATCTCAGGCCAGTTTTGTTTTGCCCAAGACTGTTGACAAGTCACTGATCCCCGCCAATTTACGTCGTGTCATCATTCCTGTCAGTACCAAGGCTGCCTCAACAGCAAATCGAAAATGACTGATGAGGGGGGATTCTCACGGGTTAAGATATCACATTTTGATTGGAACACTATAAAATCTTTCTTTCGTAGTTGAATGATTAATTTAGTAAACATGTGCAGCAGTCTACATTAATTTTTACCTTGCTTTCATTGAACAATCAGGTTGTTGGGATTGGTTTATTGTACGCAACAATAGACCAAAGCTAACTTGGAATTGCAAAATTTCGTGAAAGTGCGAAGAAGTAAAGATCGCAGATTCAGAAAATAATTCACTTCTCCGATATATTTTCGATAGGAGCGTAACGCCCTCAAAGATGAAATACAAAGAAAAGTACGATCGTAAAAAAAGCGGAACTCTTGGGCGTGTGAATAGGTCCCTGCTACTGAAAACCCGTACCTTTTATTTTCCGAACAAGATATTGAACAATGAAACCCCACAACAATACTACACGGGAAAAACGCTTTTGTTCTCGCGATCACGGGAGAACCACGTTTCCTTGATCTATTAGTTTATATATTTTAAATAATGAAATAATGAACCTTTGTGAAAGAAAAACATTGGATTCCCCACGAAATTTGTTTGCGTTTTAAAATGAGTACAATCCAACTACGTAGCATGGCATTGTGAGAGTTTTCCATCCCACATCAAGAAATTTGCAGAATTTGCTTGGAAAAGGTGCGCACTTCTATAGCAAGTAAACTTTTTCTAATCAATATTTCGCCTCACGATAGAAATTTCAGATGATAAATTTTAATCTATTTGAAGAATGGTTTGAAAAAATTGCATGTTCCTATATAATACATACATTTTTAAATCTTTAAATTCATATTTGAGGAACTGTTTCTGAGTACCATTCTGCCACAAGTATAAATGTAATGCTTCCCAGCAATTTTTCGTCTTTTTTGAACGGCGCTGCAACTCACTGCGAGTCTTGGCCTCCCGAACAATCTCCCTTTACGTTTTAATAACGCACTTACTATCCCCACTATTATCCCAGTGCAAATTGAGGGCACACAATTAGCAAACAAACTGTTACATAAAGTTACATTAGATACAAAAATTACATTCTGGGAACAAATTAAAAAAGCAATTGTTAATTCTCAGCCATTATGCGAACAAGACCATAAGCGTCGTCTAATGAGCCAAGCCGGACCATAATCTTTAGTGGTAGCCAACGAAGAGTGAGCACTACGGAATAAATCGAACAATATTATTGCTCATCCCAATACAACTCATTTCAGTAGCGTAATTCGTCCGATTAATCGTTATGGCGGAGATGTGGACAGCAGAATACCGAGGAAGAATCTGCATAATACCCTTTACGACACGTTAAACAATCACAAATTTCTCAGGCCATGGACTCTTCTAAGCATACCCAGCGTCCCCAAAAACAGGATGATGATGATGTGTTCCACACGTTCTTCAAATGCGAATACTGGGCTGCCAACAGAAGTCTTCAGCAAACACTGGAGATATCACCCAGGACATGAGACCAGAGCATTCTAAGTTGCAAGCAACAGAACGCTAAATCCTAAAAATAAAGGCTGCGAAAGAACGGAGGCAGATAGATAGGACAACCGAGAGGAGTGGTCCTTCCAGCCTGAAGTAATGTGTCAAACAGTTCCAGATCTGAAGGTGATTTTAGTTTTATTGGAAGGAGATCAAAGTCTCAAAGATTTCCTCCCTGCCACCGAACCGCACTCGATCCTGAGATCGTTACAATTAATAAAAAAATACAATCTCTTATGAATTGTTAATTAATAACATTACAATGACCAAGCCACCATAATCTTAGTGCCTTAATAAATCGAACAATATTCTATCCCTCTGTCAGTAGGTCCGATTAATCGCTATCGCGAATCCTCATTGTACCTTCAACACAAATGGCTCCAAAGATTCCTCGTAAAATGTTCCTCACAAAGACCAACAGCGCATTTCCATCTTTAGATGTTAGCATCCATGCTTCGCAACCATACGTATATTCATGTTCATGTTCATATATCTTCAGGATCTCTCTGGTTTCGAGCTGAAATACCCATGTATTTGGTCTTGTTAGTACTGATGCCAAGCCAAGCCTCTCGGTTTTATCAATTGCGAAAAAAGTTCCTCCAAAACTTTTGTGCTTCTGGACAAGACAGGTACATCATCTGCGTAACCACAGAGCTGTGCTGACTTATGGAAGATAGTTCCACCAAGCAATTTTTAGTACTTTGTGTTATTTTATGAGCCATTTTCTCTTCAAGTATGTATGTAGGACTTTCCCACCAACATGCAGCCAGAAAGACCGTATTTGCGAATTTGGTTTTTCACATGATCTCGAAGTCAGTCATTTTTGATGATTGGAGCACAGTTGAATAGCAATGCCCCTGCTGAAGTTAGTGGAATGAATCACTGTTTCTACGTTAAGGTGGACTGGATCGCTTTTCCTAACATTAAGTTTTCTTCCGATCTCGATGAAATTTTCCAGTATTATATGGCTCAGACTGTCGAATGTTCCTGATGAACTTTATCTCCCTCTACAAACTGGTACCTTTGTCTCATTTGCGTTGTTTTGCCTCATAAATTATTTCTAGTTTCTAGAAAAATTCTAACGTAGACAAAAAGTGACTTATAATAATTATAATTATTATAAGTGTTTAAGTATGTGGTATATGCGTGAAACAGGTATGCAGCGGTATGAAAGATAAGGGAATATAAAAATGACAACGCAAAATGGTTAATGATCAAGTTCATAATAAATGAAGTACCTGATACGGGATCTCGTTGTTTTATGTTTATGCAATATCCGTCAATATATTTTGTGTTTCTGCAATATCACTCACCAGTAAAGGTGCGGCAAATTTTGAGAATCTAAGATTGGTAACGATAAGCATACTTCTTAATCCTGAAGTTTAATATTGAAAATAAGTGTTTATTTTCATTAAAAAATTTCAGATTTGCCATTAGCTAAGGAAAATTTTAATCGAAGTACAGTTAAAAACACTACAATTGATCAGTTATCGAGCGTAATGATAACGATTAAATTACTAAAATGGCTATAAAAAATAGGGGTTGGTGATAAAAAAGTAAACATTTAGGGTATTTTTAATGGCACATTATAAAAAAATAAATGAAAACCAAAAAGTGTCGTCCAAAAATTAAAAAAAAAACGTTAAGGGTGAACAACCCTTATCACTTAGGGGTATGAAAAATAGATAGTAGCCGATTCTCAGACCTACTGAATAGGCATATAAAATTCGGTAAATCCGTTTTGGAGCAGTACGGTAACTGACATTGTGACATGAAAATTTTCTATATTAGGTAGATATACTTACAGATAGATTAGGTAGATATACATATAGATATAGTACCTTATTAACCGAACTAGACATCTGACATTTCATTTCAATTTAGCGTTTTCCCCAATCAACAGAACCCACAATAGAATCTTCTCAGATTATTTATAATGGCACATCAATTTTTATTCCACTGTTATCGATAAGGGGAAGTTGTTAAATCACCCAAATTGGCGGGCAGTTGACGAGAAATCCCAGAGTTGCGAAAATTGAGATTGATGCAGGATATTTTATCTCTAATCCCACAAATAATCGTGTTTAAGAAAAATTATTCCATTACGATTCAGAGCTTGAGTAAATTTAGTAGGAGTGGGCGGGACGGTAGAGATGAAAGCCTGAGTTATTTACGGTGATTCAGAGAACAGGGTGGAAGGTGCTCCCGTTGGACTAATGACTCCGCACCGTGCCGTATTCCAGGTGACGACAAAAAAATGAGGGGTGATATTAAAAAAAAAAAACTCTGATTGCTACAAATCACGAAGCCGATGAAATGATTGCTAGAACCTTGAATGAGCTTTCCACTACTCGCACGAAACCTAGCGCGACTGCAATCAAGGGAGTTGTGCATTAAGGACGCACCACTGATTTACTTTGAACCGGGGTAGTTATTAACTAGCGTACTGTACAGTGCAAGAACTCAGTAATAGATCAAACACAGGCTGGTTTTTCATACTACTGGAATAGATGCGTTGGGAAGCTTTTAATATGACAAGCACAACACTATAGACACCTAGAATAGATGATTGCCTGTTGCCACTGAAGATTCTATGACAAACCAAATTCTATGTATTGCTACGATTTGGATGAAATTTACCGTGGCTGCGCAGGTTATGTCAGCCAAGTCTGTAGCAGATCTGACACAGGCAGATTTTCCTTGAACGATGTTGGAGTGGATGCATTTGAAAGCCGTTTACAATATGAAATCTTGTCCGTAACAATAGATGATTGCCAGTTTGCTCAATTGGTCCTAGGTAGCACCCAAACCCACACCATTTTCGCTCCGATTCTGATGAAATTTCCGATTGACACAATGAAGTCCGAAGCAGATATGAAACATGCTAGTTTTGCTCAAATGTTACTGCAGTTGAAGTAGTCTCTCATGTGATTACACTATAAGTACAAGATTAGATTGTTGCCATTAAAGATTCTCTATGACAAATCGAATTCTACACCATGTTTTGATACGATTTTGTTGAAATTTTCATTGACTCCGCAGGTTAGGTCAATCGATTATGTAGCAGATCTGACAAATTCATGAATTCCTTAAATGATATTGGAGTGAATGTTTTTGAAAGCCGTCTGTATTATGACATTTTTTACATAACAATAGATGATCGCCAGTTGACTCGATTGATTCCACGCAACACCCAAAACCATGTTTCCATGAAACCAGGTTTCGCTCCCATTTTTATGAACTTTTCGGTGACTGCAGGGAATGACTTAGACGATTCAGATGCAGATTTGAAACATGCAGGTTTTCCTCAAATGATACTGGAGTGGGAGTGTTGGGAAGCTGTCTACGGTATGAGACCATAAGGGCCAGTTGGCTCGATTGATTTCCGGCCAAGCCAAAAACCAGGCTAAGTTTATCTGCCATTACAGTGGAGTCAGACGTGTCAGTGGAAAATTTGACACTACCTGGTTTTCCTTTTATGATACTGAAATAGATGTGTTGGGAAGCCTGGGAACATTATGACATCATATAGACAAGAATATATTATCGCCCATTGACATGGAAAATTCTATGCCTCCATGGACTGCAGGCCAAGCCCAAAACCGTACTTGTGTTTTAATTTTGGTTTAATTCGAGTTTAATGAAATTTTCGGTGTGTTAGTTGATCAGTCAAGTCAGCAGCAGATCTGATCCAGACGAGTTTCCTTTTAATGATACTGCAGTTAAAGTGTTGGAAATACATCTACATTATGACATCATATGGATAACAATAGATAATTGCCAGTTTTGCAATAGATAATTGCCAAGATTCCAATTTTGAAGATCTTTTTTTAGTGACTGCTCAGAGTCAAGTCAGTAGCAGTTCGATACACTCAAGTTTTCCTTAAATGAATATGAAATGGATCTGTTGGGATGATTATGACATCATATGGACCAGGGTAGATGATTGCCCATTAACATGGACAATTCCTCAATCCTCACGAAGGTCACCTCCTAAATCCTTCACATCAGCGACAGATCCTAGTGGTCTCAGCGACCAGGGTTTTCTTCCATCCCATTTCAGAAAAACCTGACTCATTATAGCTTTTCCCAGTCAAATTAATACTTTTCCCAACCAAATTAATACTTTTCCCAACCAAATTAATACTTTTCCCAACCAAATTAATCCCCATCCAAATTAATGCTTTTCCCAACCAAATTAATACTTTCCCTACCAAATTGATCCTAAAAAGTTAAGGAAATAGAACGCCGCAAAGCTTGCAATCCAACGAATAATGAATGTAGGTATATATTATTTTATAATACAAATTATTGGCAGAAAAAATATTGGTTGTTTATCATCCGGCTGAGTACGCTTTCGCCAAGATTAAGACGGCAGTTAGAGGATATCTCTCAGGCTACCCGAGACCAAGCCCTCGGAGAAACAGTTTCAAGAGCCGTAGGTACATTGTCCCCCACAGATTGTTCAAATTTCGTGTTGGAAGTTTTGCTCAAACTACCAACAGCAGTGGCTGGGCAACCTCTTCACTGAATATGTGTTTAACGGCAATTAGATATCTTCAGGCTGCTAGACCAATAGAAACAGTATTCAAGAGCCGTAGGTACATTGTCCCCCAAGATTGTTCAAATTTCGTGTTAGAAGTTTTGCTCAAACCAGCAGCAGTTGGGCATTACTGAATATATGTATATACAATTGATATACTTACACTAAAAATAAACTTCAACTAAGATGATAAACTACCAATATTTCTCTGCCAATCATTTTTATAATATCACACTATATAAAAACCAGCTTATCTGAGTATATCGACGATTCAGGGGGTGGTAACGCTGGGCGGGTGGAATTCTCGCCCCCGTTCCCAGGGCAACCGACCTACCCCGCCAGTGAAGGAAGGAGGGCCAGCGGGGGGAAGCGTTTGATAAGCGACGTGGTCCTCTCCTCGGGGATTTGGGATATACGATTTTTTGACTTTTAATATTGTTATTATACCCCTCATTGTTGTTTAGTACTTACCTCCTGTACACACGGGACTTACCCCAACAAGAAGGCACAACTGTTGCCAATTTTGCAGATGATACGGCTATCCTCTCTGTTGGAGATGATATAGAAGCTACAACACGCAAACTACAGACTTCTACTACTGAGGTTTGTAAATGGACCAAGATGTGGAGAATGAAGCTGAACTACTCAAAATCAGCCCACATCAACTTCACTAACCGAAAAGTCCCAATCTTGGATGTTGAGATCAATTCGAATAAAATACCGCATACTGAAGCAGTTAAATACTTGGGTTTGACACTTGACTACAAATTAAACTGGAATAAACACATAGAAAAGAAGAAAGAAGAACTTAAAATCAAGTACAGAAGGATGTATTGGCTAATGGGAAGGAATTCCCATCTCTGTCTTCACAACAAACTGCTTATAAATAAGCAGATCCTTCGCCCTATTTGGACCTATGGGATACAGATCTGGGGCTGTGCCAAGAAATCAAATATTAAGAAAATCCAAACCTTTCAGAATAAAATACTGAGAAGTATAGTTGGAGCCCTTTGGTACATGCGAAACGATACCATCGAGATTTGAGGATGGAGACAGTCTATGAAATTATCGCAAAATACGCAAGGCATGAACATCGCCTCCACAAACACGTGAACCCGGAGATGCTCTACGTTTCGCAAACGAAGGTGAAATCCGACGTCTCATTCGAACTCAGTGCTACAATAGCTAATAATAAAGATTCAACTAAGATGATAATTGATATGTAAAATTGCTAGATGAAATGTATTTGATTTTTTTCGCCAATAATAAATTGTATTAATTGTGTTATTCATAATATGCGTACATGCCTAACATAATATATACATTACATTCATTATTCGTTGGATTGCAAGCTTTGCGGCGTTTTATTTCCTCAATTTTTTAAGATCAATTTGGTAGGGAAAGTATTAATTTGGTTGGGAAAAGTATCAATTTGGATGGGAAAAGTATTAATTTGGTTGGGAAAAGTATTATTTTGACTGGGAAAATAAAAGTATTAATTTGGTTGGGAAAAGTATTAATTTGACTGCGAAAAGCTATACATTAACGTTTTATCTATTTACATCTCTTATTGACTTTCTCTTCAAGACTTGATGATCGTTTCTTATGTATTTGGGAAGACACGTTATGTAACTTGTTAGAATGACTTCAACCCATTAGCTAAGTAGCTAAAACAAAATTGTGTTTCAAAAGCACGTGGATCCTTCACAACACGTAAGGCGGTAAAATATTTTAATCTGGTGGATTAAGCAGAAGCTGAGTAATGGAAATGATGAGCCAAAAGTCATCCATCATCCCGCAAAAAAAAATCAATGTTGTTCAACAGCCAAAGTTGCTTATCAAGTTGCGGACTTCAAAGCCCCTCAACTCCGCCGCCTCACTTTTCATATCTCCCGGGAAACCAAAGTTGAGGGAGTTACCGCGTAACAAGTTATATCTGCCGGTTCCACCGTAATACGAAAATACTAAAAGGGTGATTCCGTGAACAACATCCAAACTTTTCCGCAGCTGAAAAAGAGAATATGAAAAAGTTCTATTACGTAAGGTCTAAGTCACCTCGTGTGAGTCCAAGTGAGATGTAAGCCAAGTTGGCAGGGAGGGTTACATACTTGGGATTCCACTCAGGGTTTCCTGTATTCCGCGGCATTTTTTTCGTCTTCTGCAATTCGCTTTTTCCCGAGTCTTTTCATATGCATCAAAAAGGGAAACTAGGTGGTGGGAAGCAAATCATTCTAGACCCATTTCATATAGTCCAGCATCATGTGCCTCAAACGTCGCGGAGTTTATTACCTTCACAACTTACTATTATTATTATGAAAATTATTAAGAAAGAAGAAAATTATTAAAATTATTGGTAAAGGTTTGAAGTACAATGGTTTCAATCTTACAGTAATTTGCAAAAAAAAGGTCCTCGAAGACAAGCAAAGTTTTTAGGCTTCATTTTTTTTTATTTTCTTTAGATTTGGTAAGATTTAGTTTGTGTTAAACCCGGATTTCGCTAAAATCACCCTGCTTATTTGTTATGCAAACTAAAATCTGTTTACGCTGATGAAAATGGCATTAAATTTTCACACATTTTCAGCCTATTACCTCGTTAGGGATTTTCTAGTCCGAATTTCTCATTGAAATATCGGAGTTAACGAAATTCTAAATGTTTTTTCACCAATTTTCTATGAAGGGAAATCAATCAGGTGGCCAAGGAAAACATCCTCACATTCAAATATCTCAAACATTGTCAACGTCATTAGCGAAAAAGTTTTTTTGCATGAAAATGTTTACAATTTTATTTGACGTTTTATTATGAAGGTTTACACCGTGAATTTGACGTTTTTCACGCAAAATCTACTTGCTTCAAAGAAATTAGTTTGGGATCGGAATTTATTATACTTTTATTCGCTTTTATTCTCAGAACTTGAGAGGCCTGCGATTAAGGCCTTCCGATGCTGTCAAAGGAGGAGGCCAAATGACCACTTGCTACAGCAAAAAAAGATCGATTGAATTCTTGACGCCGTTTTTCAGAAGTCCATGTGAAGTATGATAATGATGATGATGATGATGTTTATCATTTTGATCACGTAAAAACCGGACTTAGGGATGTCGCAGTAATACATCCATTACTTACAAATATTTTTCATGATAACCACTTTTTCAACGCTGACTTATATTACACTATTAGTTTTTTTTTTGCCTTTGGTTGAATTAGAACGCTTTTACACAAGAATCAGCGTTGAAAAACAATGGGAACTGACGTGCCACTAACTTTTACGTTGTCACAATTTTGGTGACTTGAAAACCTTGTGCGCTTGCTGGACGGGTTGCACACTGCTGGAAAAATCCAATAACGAGTCACATATTCATGGAATTAAGTGTAGAATCCGAACGTACAATACAAACGCAGCAAATGATCACATAAAGTTTTATCGTTTTTGTATTAAATAGACGTACTACCCGAATCTCCAGAGTGCCAGAGCTGGACTGCTCACACTAAGATAATGTTTTGGTTTATTATTCAATAATAAACCATTGTAATCGCTCCTGAAAAAGAAGAAAAAAAGTCTAACCCCCCCCCTGAAAATTTCATGGTTTACGTTTCAAAGGGTGTAGAATCCGAATCTGCAATAAACAAATTTCCTTCCGTCCGCCGTACGCACGATTTCTCCCAAACGGCTGGAGCAAAAAATCTGAAATTTTCAGGAAAAATCCATGTTGGTCCGACGGATAGAGCGATTATTGAATTTCAGGATATGTGCATGGAGCACTTAAATCTGTTCTCAACCAAAATACCTATTTGGATTGATCAGTTGATCATATTCGTGTACCTCCTGAAATTCAATAATCGCTTCATCCCCTGTGAAACAGGCACACTCCAAAGCTTAGTGAAAATTCAAATCATGAATGCAAGCCAAATGAATAAAATTGCATAATAAACCCCAGTGAAAGAATTTGCAGCGTTTTGACACAAGTTTTTAGTTATAACTAGAAACAAACGTGGGAATCCAATGAAGTTAAACAAGACACAAGGATAAAAATACAGGCTACAAGAATGCTTCCACCTGTTCTCTCAACTGAATCGAAGCTTGGGGGATTGCGTTATAGATAGTATATTTGTACAGAATCAGAGCAACTAGAATTTTATTCGATCCCACTGTAACTCGTGACTCCATAGGTTGATTGCTTCGTCCTCCGAAAGCTTGCGGATAAATAAAAAAATAAATAAAACTACTGCGACAGATATTTCTCTCTGCACACAACCGACGATAAAACCAACAGGTAACACGACGGCTTTGGACCAACTGGTCTCCAACGACCGTACGACACGTGATCAGTTTAACGTAAGCTATTTCAATTCACTTACACTGTAACTGTTAGAGTTTGTTGGGAGGTAAGCGGTGTTTTGGGAGGGGTGAGGAACTCCGGAATTACCTGCAGGTCGTGAAGGGCAAAAGATAAAACTTAAAACTTGCCGACAACTTCCCACGCCCCCCCGTCCTCTTCCTTCGAGTTACGAATAAGGAAAGTTCCAGGTGTTCTATTAAGTGTTCTGTCGGAAAACAGACGGGACGCGGGCGGCAAGGGTTCTCCGATGTTATCGCGTTTTCGGGAAGTTTCGTTTCGTCGAGCGAGAGTGAGCTAAGACGTCAGACTGCATGATCCAATTTACGGGGAGTATTCGCAATTTGGCGCAACTGTCAAAGACAGAAGAACGTCGGTATGTAGCCCCGAGGGTTAAATGAGTTTATCGTAGTCCGAACACGCTGTCTTGAAACGTTCGAAGTTCAGTTTGAAATTACAACGAAATTTGAACAGTGACGTCATCTCCATCGTAGACTTACATAACTTTCAGACGCCTACCTCACCGAACTATTTGGTTCTTGGGTGTGTTACCATACAGAAATGGTGAAAGGTAAGGAGTTTTAAATGGTGCTGAGGAGGATTGAACACAAAATTGGATCAATTTTCAAATGGTCACGTTAACACTTCGGTCGTAATTGACTTTTAGTTAATCTGAAGACAGTTGGCGGGCAAGGTCTTGAATATATAATTTCGAAACCACCAACATTAACTAGTCCCCGTAAAGAGTACTCAACCGCTGATATCAAATACTTCAATTATCCAATCTATTGTACATGGTCACAAACTAGATCGATTAGGAACGAAATTAGCCATAAGGGTGAGAAAGATAGGGAAAAAACATTGGGTGGAATGTTGGATTAGTTGGGTTTGTGAAAAGTATAAATTGATATGCCAAAAGCTCGAAGTGGTATGCCAGAAGTTGAAATTGAGTTGCCGAAAGTTTAAATATTAAAATTGATTTGTGCCAAAGGTTAAAAATAATTTGCCAAAATTTTCAATTTGATAATATGCCAAAAATTCAAATTGATTTGTGCCAAAGGTTCAAAATAATTTGCCAAAATTTTCAATTTGATAATATGCCAAAAATTCAAATTGATTTTGCCAAACTAATCTGAATAAGGGTTCTTCAGCTTATCCCTGAATCTTCGTACCTTGTAATTTTCTTTTAGATGTCCCAAATACAATTAGACGACTTTCTCTTCGCACACGAACATTGTGGCCATTTTGTTAAATTTTGGACAAAAGTCAATAGCAACTGTAAAAATGTTTCTATCGTCACCAAACTTTAAAGACATCTAAACTAGGAACCTGAGCAGTATCCCAGAAAATGTCAAGATGATATTACCATTAGATAAGTAGTGCGGAGATTTAAGACAAAACTTGTGTGAAAACCCTCTTAACCAAATTGTTGGGTTTTGAAAAAAGTAAAAGATAAAAAATACCAACTCATAATAAATGCGAACTTTCATGAAAACCTTCGGAAAAACGCTCCGGATTCATCTTCAAATGTAAAACAACACATTTTGACGTTGGTCAAACTTTTAGTTCTCTTGGTAGATTTCAAAGGTTCATTGTTGAAAGTAATAAACCAAAGCCAGACTCAGGTTACAAATTGAAATGACTGGGCGAAAAAAACCGGGAAAAAACAATAATAATAATAATAATGAATAAATTTGTCAGAAATATTTTCCAGCTGTTAGCAGACCAAATAAAACCCGATGATTACTTACTATTAATTCAATAATAAAACGCCAAGACTAACTGTTGACAACCGAAACCGGCTGTTGACAGCCCCTAGAACAAAGGTTTACACGAGTTATGCTAACCCGCATGACCGAGCGGTCTTGAAGGTGAGGAAAACCTTAGCGCCGTGTAAAGGGGGTACGCAACTTATTCCTCACATCTGCAAAACCTGCACGCTTCTACTCCAAAGTTTACTACTTTTGTATTTAGTGTGGAGACTATTTACTACAAAGAAATTTTGCTATATTTATTTATACGGGACGAGCCCAAATACAGAAAAAAAGAACATAAAATTCATGTTCTTTTCACTATGTTTAATATACTGAATGTTATCATTATTGAAGTCATACGGTTGTTCAGGAAGCTTGAAAACCATACCACTACTATTTCCGCAGTTATTGAATTGTATCGTTGTCAATGATGTTAACTGAAGTTTTACGAATTGAAGCCTTAATTTCAAAGGTTTGGTCATCACAGTTCAATTCGCAAAACTTCAGCTGACATCGTTGACAACTGAAAAACTGAATTACTGCAGAAATAATGGGTTTTCTGGTTTCTAAGCTTCCTGAACAACCATTTGGAATCAATGGTACTTTCACTTAGCACAGACATTATAAATAACATTGGCAATACACCAGACGAATTTTGTGAAAGTGAAAAATTCTTAACTAAAAGTTGTACTTTTTATTTAGTTTTGGTTATTTTGGTTGTACAAATTGAGATTAGTTGACCGGGAGTTAGAGAGTTTATTAGGTAGTTAAAGAATGGGTATCACCTTTTTGCTGATTATAACCAAAAATTAAATACATAATAGTTTATTTTTTTTAACACATTAAATTATCCCATAACGATTTATTATTGTTGTATCTCACTGTCTTTACATCTCTGTGAATAGTATAGATTCTCTGAAATCGGCGCAGATTAGATCAAGATAAAGGTCGATTATAAAAGTTTTTACTCAATCCTTACCATTTTCCTAACACCGTTTGGAAACCTATTTTTGAAGTTTTTGAAGCAACAATTTTGTGGTTATAAGGCGCCTAGAAAACTCGGCCGAGTGCCTTCTTCGGACCAAATGATAATAAGACACATAATAATAATAATAATAATTTATATATCATCAACTATTTTATGCTGGAATTTGTACTTCAATATGGAATAATTGCTTGGGGCGGGACATATTCCACATACATTACAAGTAGGCCAAAAAGTAATAAAAATGGTGTTATCTTTACCTCCTTAAACTCCATCTGCTAATGTACTTAATATTGCCAAGCTGTTTAATATATGACAATTGTATGTTAGTAATTTACTTCTGCAAATTTTATAAAGATCCAAAAATAATAGGTTCACAACGAAATCCATTGTATACCACAGGGTATGTAGTTGCAGGAAACATGATGAAATATACAAATTTCTGTCATTATTCCTCAAAAATTGAGTCAAATCGAAAAACGAAGGGCATCACGTGAAAATTCATAAGCCACACTTTACAGAAAACAACTATTCAACTATTTGACAATTTTGGGGTTGCGAAACTTTGCGTGCTCGCTGAACCGGTTGCGCGCAATAAAAATATTTGTTGAGGGGTCATATTTTCATGAAATTTTGTGTAGAATCCGAATCTGCAATAAAAAATTCGGGTTCCCATTTAAAATAACAAAGTTAGTGCGCGTGTGGGGCATTTAAGCGCATGCGCGACGCCGGAGAGTGTGATATTTGAATTTCTTGCCAAAAGATAAGGGGGGTTTACTTCGAAAAGTTTTTTGATAGCTCCAGAAATAACGGAAATAGAAGGGGTGGTTCGGTCATTAAGTGACACCCTGTATACAACAGATTGGAGATTTACGTGGAAACATCATTCTGATACGGAAATAATACTTGTGTGTGATATTGCACCTTCTGTCTTTAATTAGAATCTAAGATTTGCATATTAGACTTGAATTTAATACTGGCACTTTGGTATAGTTCCTTGTATGCTCACTACACGTGCTGAACGTTATACTAATCGTTTTCTTTGTCTATAGGAAAATCTCGGAAAAGCCCCCATGAATGGAAAACCTGTTCCTCAGCAAAAACGGAGCGACGGCCCGAAAAGGAACATTCAGAAGAGATAAACGAGGTTTCAATAAGACGGCGCGATCCGCTAAGTGGATTTCGACTCGCTTCATTTGGCGTAGCGTGACAATCCGATAAGGAAATATCCTTCCTCGGGGCGCCCGCGATACGGGCGGTTTCCGTTCCCCCTTGTGAAGAGACCCCATGAGAATTTAGCCGGTGAGTGTACGCGGAGAGAGGTGATATGACGGGCTAATAACCCGAGCCTATGCAGGTAATAGGATTAAACGGACTCAAGAGTGAAAGGCACTTGAGGAAAAATATGTTGCCAAAGGACCTAAAAGGGGATGGAGTGGTAAACACCTAATGTGGAGTTGCTTGAATGGGAACTAGCTAGTTCATACCGTTTTAAGGACGTCCTTGTGCAGCAAGGTTTCTCCAGGAGAGAGATGCCTATTAGAGTTGATCCTGGAAGAAATGGAACAACCTAAACATGAGAAAAAATAACAGCGTACAAATCCGTTTCAGACCGTGTGTGTGAGACCACACGGGACCTCCAGACCTCCAGCAGGGATCGGGAAGGCATGGGGGGCTCATCCTAGGACAAAACACTCCTCATCCGCTCACCTCATTCACTCGGCAGCGAGGAGGACTGCTGGAGTTAGACCGTGAAGTTTGGTCTGCTGTGAGGTCTTGGCTACGCTTTCCACCTGATGTCCCAAGTGCCTGTGTCCACGCACCGGTCAATGCTGGTAGGCTTGGCAATGTCTCTCTGTCAGCCATCATCTGCTGAGTTTGCTGCTGCTCTGCATGATTCAGTGGATGGTAAAGAATTCCGACAGTGCTCTGAATCCCCCATTTCCTCAAAATGGGTAGAATGGGCTTCAGAGGGCATTGGGGCCCGCGAATACCAACATTTCCATGCTGTCCGGGTGGCTACACCAGTCACTGCGGTGAGGTGTTCCAGAGGTAGTCGCAGGGCAGTAGATACCCTCTGCAGTGCCCATCGGGGTAAAAGAGAACCTGTGTCATGTAGTGCGTCACGAGCTCATGGTGGCCGCATAGTCCGTCATGATGTCGTTGCCACCCAGTAGCAGGTGCATTGCCATCCAGTGGCTGGGAAGTGGAGAGAGTGAGACTGTACCCATATGTTTAGTGAGCAAGAAGCCAGATATCGTTGCCGTTAAGCCCGATGGGTCAGCCATTATAGTGGATGTCCAAGTTTTCAGGGGCAACGTGGACATTGAGTTGACCTGGTAAGTAAATATGATAGAAACCACCTGCGGAAAAGCGGTATCGGAGCTAAAACAAGTGGCGTCTAATAACATCAAGGTTATGGCACCATGACGCGAAGTGCGGTGCGGGAAAAGTGCCACAAACTTACTAGTATTTCGTCAGGGGTATTTCGTAGTATCACCACTCCCATCGTTCGGCTCTTACTTAATTCTGTGTGTGTGTGTGTGTGTGTGACAGATTTTGTCGAATATCCTAGCCCGCAATTCTTAACTGATTTTCAAGAATTTTTTTTGGGTCGATCCCAATTTTACGGTAGTTACGCAAAAAGCGTCGAAAGCAATTCCGCTTTAGAGGTTGTAGTCCCGAAAAAAGGTTTTTTTAATCAAGGCAAATTGTCTTAACTCAGGTTATATTTCTCAAACGATTTTCGTCACACTTATTTTAATCGAACCGCTTTGGTATTAATTTCAATGTTTTTGTTCATATACATGAAACCAGGCCAAGTCATGAAACTGACCTACACCACGCACCGCCGTATCCATCATCAAATGTTACAGTTTGGTAATCAGCAGGGTTTCTTTGGTCTACTGACTGTGAAATGGTCGCTTACCTGGTGTGGCTTCTCCTAACAGTGGGTTTTTAGAATTTTATCATCCAGGGTGGGAAAGGTTGGACTCGGAGTAGAGAGTAGTTTACAATATCTCAAAGTCTCCTATCGTAATTTTCTGTAGTCTAGCGTATCCATTGATCTCCAAAAATTACAACTTACAAAAGTGGACTTTGCGCTACGTTTTTTGGTTGTTTGTTCCCTTTTTTGAACTAATGAGTCTTCCAACACTGTCAGTACAAGACTGTTCCGTTATCACTGTAGTTCAAAACAGTATATTATGTGTAATTTAGAGTTCTTCTTCTTGATGAAATAAAGTTTATAGAATCAACATTAGCTTTATTGAATTTTATCAATCGGTAGTTTCAAGAACTATACCATCATCACATCTTCTCATTTCTCAAGATGGACTTTTACCAAACCCTTTTTTTCGTAATATCCACCCAAGTTCATTTAATATGGAATAAATTTGTTAAAAAATACATTTTCCATATCTAATGTTCCAACATCCTTGCATTTTTGGATGTGCCTTTTGAGTTCGATTCACTCGGAGAATCATAAAACTGTTCTATAACCCCCAGGCCACCTCGCCGTCTTTCTCGTAACTTTTATCTAAATAAACGGAGAATTTACCTCCGCAAACTGGAAAACGAAGAGTAAAAATAACGGGTATCTAACCGAGGTTGGCAGGTTGATTCATAGGTGGGACGAGCTCAGAATAAACAGGAGCTGGAAAGTCATACGACCAACAAGTTATACTTCTTCACTCGCACGGACAGAACTGGTTTCTAAGTTGATTTTTATTACGTTTCCTTCGACCAAGAGTAGAAATACGACCTCGTTGTTTAATGTTACATCGGGTGTTCCACTACCAATTTAATAACGAATGAGCGATGCTGCAATCCAGGTCAGGTGCGAATAATTTATTTCATCTACCCTAAAACCCAAGAGACGAAATCACCTTTTTACACGGTACACTCTATTGCGTATACTTTATATTGCGACACACGGGACTGATCGAAGTGGCACTGTCAATTGAAGCTACTCAAATTTCTTTTCGTTGAAAATATTCCTATTTCAATAATTGAATTATTCGTGATTCGGAAAATGGTGAACTGGTAAAATGGGATTGAGGACTTTAAACGACTGAACCAAATCATAGCAACCAACACCAAGTTGTTTTTCTCTGTTTTATGTATTATTTTCGTTTATTTATCAACGATGTGTGGAAACCAGGTATTTTCTGTTTGTAGCAACACCTCCCATCTAAAGGTGCGTTTACACTTCGCGAAATTTCCTCGCGAGACTGATGGGTGAAGCCCTCGCCCGAGACTACACAACGAAACAAACCGTGAAACAGACGCGCGAGGCACGACGGCAGAGGTGAGCCGTCAGTTCTCGCGAGGCGGCCATGGCAAGTGTTTCTATATTTCCTCTTCCTCCCCGTGCAGCCAGTGCTTTGGCTTTCATCGTCGCAGCTCATATTGTCAAAAACAGGAAAGGACGTCAGCAACAACGCCGACGTCGTTAGTGAGTAGGAGAAATCTTTCGCAAACGGTTGCAATATGGCAATAGATTAATAAAGGACATGCAGATGGAGATGGTTGAAGACATAATACTGAATTTCACGGGAATGAAATCGACTGACTTCGATCATCTGGTGTTAGTTATTGGACCCAAAATTGAAGTAGACACGCACATGAGAGAAACGATCACTGTGAAGGAAAGAATTGCCATCACACTGATTACAAAATTATGATCGAATAAAGACAATACACCTACCTTGTACAAACAGATGTACACGTATACACTTTGAGAAACAACAAGGCCGAAACTCCTTTGTTGGGCGCCAAAGACCGACAGGCTGACCGCTCGCTCTCGCGTCTCTCAAGGGATCCTCGCAGAGGCGTGATTCGGGTTCTAGAAGCGTCTAAACGCCGCAAAACTTGTTTCGCGAGAATCCCTCGCGAGGAAATTTCGCGAAGTGTAAACGCAACTTAATACCTTTCGTTTCCATAACAAGCTTCTTCTCCACAATCCTTTTTGGCGCGGCCGGTTTCATAGCAACCTCCATCTCTACATTCCTTCGGTCTCCGGTTCTGTAGCAACTCACCTCCTACATATATTTTGAAGTCACCCTCTCTGCTTTACCATCCATTCTGGCACTGCCAGTTCCTCAGCAACCTTCAACCTCACATTCCTTCTGATTCCACCGGATCCAGTGGAACTCACCTCCTCCTTCTCTTCTGGCAGCACCGATTCCACAGCAACCCTCTCTGCTTCACCATCCATTCTGGCACAGCCAGTCCTTTACCAAGATCTTTCTGCACATTCCTATTGGCTCCACTGATTCCGTTGCAACTCACCTCCCCATCTCTTCTGGCAACACCAATTCCATAGCAACCACGTCCGCTTCACCATCCATTCTGGCACTGCAGGTCTCATAGCAACCTCTTTCTCTACATTCCTTCTGGTTCAGCTGGTTCTGTAGCAACTCACCTCCTCCATGCCTTCTGACGGCACCGACTCATCAGCAACTCTCTTTGCTTTACCATCCATTCTGTCACTGGCAGTTCCTTAGCAATCTTCAACCTCACATTCCTTCTGGTTCCACTGGTTCTGCAGCAACTCACCTCCTCTATTCATTCTGGCTGCATCGATTCTACTGCAAACCCCATCTGCTTTACCATCCATTCTGGCGAAATGGATGGGCTTCCATGCCCATCAAGTCAGTCGGTTTCTGAATCATCACATTTTTGCATATGCTCGGTCATCAGGAACCAGCGCCATACTTGAATCGTCTGCTAGCGTACACACCACGCACGCAAATAAGTCGGGAAATCGGGATATATGTATTTCCCCGCCAACTCCAGAAATAAGTCGAGAATTGCGGTTTATCGCTTTATTCAGACATTTTACGATTCGGACGACTTCGCCCAAAGATTTCCAAGTTTCCGAGTGGCTCCTCAAACTCCCGATCACCCAGCAACTCTCTACCCCAGCGTCTTCGCTTCAACTCCGGCTCAAGTCATAATATTTTTTCACTACATTTATCAAGTAAAGGCATTTAATTTCGATTCAATAGTGAGATAAGGGAGCTCCATTAGGACATCCGTAATCATTTTCCGATCATTATATCCTTCAGTTATATAAATTTTGTTTTGAATTGTCATTAAATAGACCTACAATCAAAATCATTAATCAAGTTTGAGACTGTCTATTAGTATTTACTCAAACAAGGGCTATTTTCTGTTCCAATCTATCTAAAATGCTGAAATTTGAACGGGAGCTCCTGTGGAGGAGTGAGCTCAAAGGCAATTTCATGTCCTTTTAAACCCAGGAAGATGACATTGGAATGGTAGATTGATAATTTGTGGTAAAACGAGGGCTTTCAAAAGTGGCAAGTTAAAGGATGCGGATCGAAGATTCTTGTAGAAACTACCGCCTCGACCATCCTTCCTTTTTTTTTTCATTAGTCGCCCCTTTCGCAAAGGGAAAAGGCCATTCGAATTAATTTCTTTTCAATCGTACCCCACGCTTTTCTGAAAAAGAAAGTAGGAGGGAGAGAAAAAAAACCAGACCAGCTCGATGATACGCGGTTTTTTTTCTTGTGAAACAAGCCCTCGAGTCGGTCCAATAACACGTTCCCCGTCCACAAAAACCTATTGTCGGGCGGAGCTCGCTGAGAGATCTTGATTAAAATACGCCCCCGCTCCGGCCCAGCTTCTCCCTATTGTCGTGCAGCGTGTATATTTGCTTCGAATGTGTTCCGGTGTTAGTCACCCGTGAGCACTGAACCAAAACCAAATTGTGAAGAGTTTTATATACATACAAAGCGAAAGAGATGCCTGACATGTCCAACAAAAGAATTGAGAAAAACTGCATCTAAAACGAGGAAAATACCGCTCACCGCATATTTTTGTCTTAATCGATCCAATACCAATTGGAATGGAATATTCACCTCAGCGATAAAAAATTTCTGAGGTTCATAACGTGGATTGTTATTCAGTATGGAATTCTGATTCCTCGAATTTCTGCATTAACATTCGATTTATCCAATAATTTAGCCTCAGTGCAGACTTAAATTCAGTTACTTAAATTAAAACAAAAAACTGTGCAAATTATCAAACGAAGGTTTATCATTTCTGTATTAGATAGCTTGGTTGTGCAGTCCCTGGACTACCAGACCTTAACTGTACAGAGAGAGATAATGTTCCCAAGGAACACCCAGATACGAAACCCACGATTGGAACAGGTGAAATTTAACGAGGAAAAATGAATAATAATAGAATGAATATACAGTTAAAAATAACTCTTCCTTATATTCTCCTCGAAGTGTTACTCAAGTGCATTGAAGTTGGGGAGACACCGTTATGGCTAGTGTATTTGTATAGTATCCATAATGTTCTGGGGCGGTCGACATTCACATCGTTCTGGTAACTACTTTCAGTTCTCGCATTAAAGACCGCCCCAGATGTATTTATATAAATGGGAATAAGACTAAATCCCTGATTTCGTATCCACGTTTAATCAAGTTTGATCCATTAGTTTTGAAGAAAAGTAACCAGAAATGATCAATGTCTTGGATTACCTAGTGTAACTTCGGCGACTGAGTATTATTATTTAAAAAAAAAAAAAAAAAAAAAAAAAAAACCACTGGACTCGCCTATGTACCTAACCCCAAAAATGGTCCAACAAACAGTGTTTTTGGACCACAGTTTATAGGTAGGGGGGGAATTTTATAGTAAGCCTCACAGACTCCAGAGTTTTTAGTATTAAGAAATGAAATATTACTGGATGAAATACATATATAGAAACGGAGTAAGATAGCGTTGTCCATATTCCCACGAAAATAATGAGTCACCCAGTTTAATCGATTTCGACGTTTAGGGCATCATCAGTAACAAACATAAACTGAAAGTACATATCAGATAATGCATCTTATATGTGAAAGGATATTGAATCCTACTGGCTAAGGGAAGTGAAAGGGATGGGGAGGACCAACCAATGCCAGTCAAGGCCACTCTAAGGAGAGGGGGAGCCAAACTTATTGCAAGCACGAACCCAATAATGGTGAAATATTCTGAGGAATATTCCTCATGAAACCTCATTTAAACGTTTAACTAACCTATCACTCTTAACACTGTCGAATTTTTATAGCACATATAACATACCTCAATTTGGGCAAAAGTGAGGAATTCTACATATTGCCTGTTTGTCAGATCAACATAAAGCCATGATTGGACTCATTCAGATGACCCTGTTGTCTTGAATCACCTTTGTTGTCCCTGAAATCCTTTTCACGCTCTTTTATTCGTTCCCTAAATTTCCTACCAGTTTGACTACATGAACATTTTTGTTTACAAACCCTACTTTTATCCTGAACGTTAATTTTACCATTAACCGAACCCAAAGAAACTTTAAGATTATTTTTATTTTCCAACCCAACATTGAAACCTCTGGACGACAGAATTTTACAAAGTTTTTCCGAAATTTTCCCAAAATAAGGTATACTAATCCACTTTTTCTCTTCCAACTCAATTTCTCTCACTAAATTACGTACCCCATCCCTACTCTTTTTCCTAAGAATCTTATTCCAAAAGGAATCAACAAGTTCCCTCAGATATCCATGACCTACGACTATACATTTAATAACAGAATTTCTTGATTGATGATGATCAATCATTAGTATGGACAGTGATTGATCCTACTATTGATCATACTGTTCAAGGTGGCAAGTTTATGAACTAAAGGATGATTTATGTATAAATCCGTCACTTGTTGCTTCTCAATTTTTAGCGAGAATCCCTACCTTCAATCTTAGAGTTGCTGTTTTACGAATCCTGTAGCAGTAAATAATTTACTAAACGTGAAATTTTTACTCGATAAAAGAAAGAGGTGCCATTAGGATTGAACCTGTCCTCCCTCGGGAACCAGGTCAAAAGGACAATGTGGAATCCATTTTGACGAGGTGGCCCCTGGGCGAGTCATTTCATCGCAATTACGAAGACAACTTGTAAATTCCGATCAGTGACCGATTGATTCTGTCATGAAAGTCCGTAGAGGGAAACGCAGGAATTGTTTGGAAATGGTTTAATTGAGAGACACCCGCCCAAACGAATACGATTTACTCGGCACGCTACCAGTAAAACTCCTTGTTATATATTCGAATCTATACAAGCAAAATAATTCCGGTATTTCAATGTTGAGTTTTTAAAATCAATTTCCTTTTATTATTTTCAATAATGAACCTTTATATTCGGGAGAGGAAAACAACAAGATTAACTCTCCCTAAAATACACACACCAACTACACTACACCTTCCTGTACTTTTCAAGATGTTTTGAATCCGAAAATTTAATTTAAAACGCTGGAAATGATTATAGTTTATTTCAGAGTTACAGTGACCGTTTTATGTAAATAGCTTAGAAGAGCGTATTACAGGAAATTACAGTAAAGGACACGAAGGGAAATTAAACAAAGTAAATTTATATTTCGGATCATTTGCCTTTATCAAATGTAGAACTGATTATGAGGAAATTTTGCATCGTCAAGAAATGTGGAGCTATGGAATCATTGTTGTAGGCACGTATTAGTGTAGTGTCCTACGTGAGCGGGAACCAAGCGATACCAGCTGGTCGGGTGGGTTCAGCGTTTTTTGCGGGGCGGGCGATTTTCCGATCAAACTATGATAACAGAGTTGTGCGTCCTGCGTGCACACGCTCTATCGCAAATCGCTAACACGCACACGCTACACGCGGCTTGAAATCAAATCGGTTTGATAATCAAACTTTGATTTTTTTTCGCTACTCCCGCTACAATTGCGCGATTGTTTACATCTGTTGTCAAGGTTATTGGAGTTGTCCAAGTCTGCAGGAGTCAAAATCATTTCTCGAGTGCTTGCGAGGTTAGTCAGAACAATGTTGTTGTCACTTATCAACGAAATAAGAAAACAAGAATAGGCTGAAGAGTTATAAATTCCCCGAATTAGTTCTTTAATTGATAAATTTCATGAGATGGTTGCCTCTGCAAACGTTTATTAGAAATGTAATTGAAAAGAGCTGGACTACTTCAGGCCAACGCAAATCGTCTCTCTCTGTAAGACATTCAGAAAAAACACTCATCGTATTGATTTACAAGGTAGGTACGGAACTAACCTAACTAAAACGCGCTCTCCTCCATTCGCGGCATCGCTCGCACATAGGACACTAGTGGCGTTTCCCGCTGTAAACGCTTGCACTCGCGTAAATCGCCGGTATCGCCAGTAACGCTGAAATCGACCGACTCCCGCTCACGTAGGACGAGGCCTTAGTGTGGTGTGGGTGGAAACATCTTACCTTTTAGTGTTGATACCTCTCGACCCGTTAGCCAGTACATTTTTCTGAACTTTTGAACTAGCTCTGCCTTTTTCTTTTTGACATGAGCCTTATAATTCAGTTTCGCATCTAGGGTGATTCCCACATATTTAGTCTCATTGGCATGTAGCAATGTTTTTCCTTTTAGATGAACTGGAATATGGTTCCCAATAAGTGAAGTCGACATGAACTGACTTCGTTTCGTTCATCCTGATCCTCCATTTATCTGTCCAGGCTTTATATATGCATAAATCATACCCCTCACACCAATGAATTTTGACCCATTCAGTGCTGAATCAGGTTTAAGCGGACTAAAGGACAAATACGCAAATTTCTGGTTGTTAGCTGCAAATGTCAAACGCGATTTCAGTTTTTTTAAACAATGGCGAGCTAGAGTAATACGGGACCCTCCGAAGGCGTCATATAAATCCCGCAGGCTTGGAAAAAAAGGAGGAAATAGCGTGAGTAACACCACCCACGCTGAGCCTGTTACAATGAAACACAACCACTCGGGGAGATGGGGCCAAGATGGACGACTGAACGCAATATCTCGCGTTACAACTGTTTAAGTGCCATGCAGAATGAAAACCGACGAACGGGATCGTTTTTAGCTTTCAAGGAATTGTTCTGTTAGTGATTAGGCGAGCAGCGCTCTTCGTTGATTGTAGATGCATTTCTTGCTCGTATCAAATTGATTCCCAATCTCGACAGGGCGGCACGGTGCTCTCTAAAATCCATATCTGATGATTGCGGGTGCAGCACTTTTCGGTGATTGTAGACGCATTTCTGACTCGGAAGAAATGTTTGTACTATTATCAAGCAGGACAGTTTGCTTTTCACTCTAGATAGTGCGACACAGTGCTCTCTCGAATCCATATCCGGATCCGGAGGCGTGATCACGCCTGCAGCTCTATCCGTTGATTGTAGTTACATTTCTTGTTCGGAAGACATGTTTTTACTCGTAATAGGCAGGTTTTACACGTAATTTGCTTTCCACACAGGACAGTGCGGCACAATGCTCTTCTGAATCCATAAGATAACATCTCGGATGTGTCTTGAATAGTCTTGAAGGTGATTACGCGTGCAGCTCTTTTCGGTGATTGTAGATGCATGTTTGTACTATTATCAAGCAGTACAATTTTTCTTTTCACTCTGAACAGTGCGGCACGATGCTCTCGAACTCATATCTGGTGATTCCGCGTGCACCTCTTTCCGTTGATTGTAGATGCAGTTCTTGTTCCCGAAACAAGTTTTTACTCGTATGAGGCAGTATAATTTGCTTTCCACAGTGGACAGTGCTGCACGATCTAATAAAACTTTTAAAAGCTCCTTTGCCAACTGTGCCTTAAAGTCCTTCATTTGTGCTTCCATTAATATAAAAATCCCAAGCGAGTGATCACATGGACTAGACTTAGAAAGCTGAATTTTGCGATCAATAGAAACGGTATGTTTTGAGCAGAAGCAAATCTGCTCACGAACGCTAAAAGAGGGAATCGAAATCATTACAAGTGAATTTCACTTGGAAAAGGTTGAATTTCACTTGAAAATGCTTTCTATATATTTCCTCAAGAAAACCTCGTTTGAACAATTTTTTTTCAACTTTTGATCACATTAGTAGTATAATTCTGCTGCTTCTAGCACAGAGGCCAAGAGGTCACGTATTTCCGAGAATTAAATTCGGATTCTCTCTTCTTACCATCTAGTCATGTAATAATTGATATTATTTTCTCGATCCTCGTGCATCCTACCTAATTAAACTCAAAAAGATTAATCTAATAAATTTAATAAAATTAAAAATATCAAAGGTTCTTTGTTTATTAAAAATGTGAAACATGTAAATGATTGGAACTAATAAAATGTTAGAACTTCATTCTTATATTTATTTTCATTCATACCTACCATTTTCATAACTCGTAACTGCAGAGGAAACAAAGTTTTCCTTGAAACATTATAAAGATATCAAGTACCTACTTTCATTGCATACACCTAGCTATTCATGCTCAGGAGTATTTCCGAGGAGAGCAAAAGATCACACCACGTCTGGTAGACGTGAGGTTAGTACCTACTAAGTAATTTGTTCGATTCCAGGCTATGGGGCATATTATTCTTCAACAGAACAGTTTATTAGGCAATGGATCACCTCAAGAGATATCAGCCCCAATAATTATTCATATTAATATTTTTGAGATTAATTAGGTAGGATGCACGAGGATCGAGAAAATAATATCAATGATCAGATAGCTAGATGGTATAAAGAGAGTATCCGTAAAGAGAAGTCTACAATTCAAACTATGACATGATCCAGTAAATCTTTAACATTAGACCTATCACTGACCTCTAGTGACGAATTTTGAAAGCTTTCGACGGGATGTACAATCCGTTGTTCATCACACTGCAAGGAAGGAACAGATAAGCGTAACCCTTCCTCACCTCTAGTTGATACCGACGAAATTATTTTCTACCTCCAACCAAATTACGACGCTCGTAATTATTTCTATATCAATGATTAGATAACTAGATGGTATGAAGAGAGAATCCGAATTTAATTCTCGGAAATACGTGACCTCTTGGCCTCTGTGCTAGAAGCAGCAGAATTATACTACTCACATTTTCAAACTCAACTTAAATTTTGCTTCCGAGTCTACTAACGTAGCGGAAGCATTGTTTTCCCTTTCGGAATGTGAAAATTTTTTTGTCTCCAAAATCAAAAATTCCACTCGCATTTTTCGTTTTAGACCTTTCTGAACAATTTTGGTTCCGTGTCTGTCTGTGTGTCTGTGTGTCTGTCTGTCTGTCAGCAAATCCTTGTTACGGGTAAAACTACACGAAGTTATAGTCCGATTTTGATGAAATTTTGAGGGATTGTGCGGGTTGGGGTGTAGATGGTCCCCTATAGGTTTCATGACCCCCGGATCAATAGTAGCCTCTGCGCATGCGCAAACGTGAAATCTTTGTTACGTGCATAATTCTGGGAGTTCTCGACCAATTTCGATGACATTTTCAGGGATTGTTCGGTTTGATGTGCAGATGGTCCCCTATGAGTTTCATGACCCCCGGATCAATAGCAGCCTCTGCGCATGCGCAAACGAAATCCTTGTTACGCGCATAACTCCGGGAGCTCTTGACCAATTTTGATGAAATTCTCAGGGATTGTTCGGTTTGTTGTGTAGATGGTCAGCTATGAGTTTCATGACCCCCGGATCAATAGTAGCCTCTGCGCATACGCAAACGTGAAATCCTTGCCACGAGCATAACACCGGGAGTTTTTGACCGATTTCGATGAAATTTTCAGGAATTGTTCGGACTTATTAGGTATATTTTATAGTTTGTTCAATAGTTGAACATGCCTACCTTCATTTTCTCAAGTTATGCTCCTGCATAACAATAAATTTACCCTAATTCAACATTTACTTCGCCTAATTGAACGAAGTTCTTTAGTCAATAATAATTTTCAATGATCTATACAGTCATGTTATGGATACGAAGAAGCTATGTGCCACACCCACTTTTTTACACGCTACGCGCATTTTCATAGAGGAAAATTAACTTCTAAGGATCCTAATTGCAGTTTCAACATTCACCATTAAAAATCCAGTTACCAAAAATACTTGAAAATTATTAACCCCATTTCCGAAAAACGTGCTGGGAGCTGTCAAATTTCAGGAAAACTTTTAAATTTGATCGGCTTTCCAACGGCGGGGTCTACTTTGTGATTCCGTATCGATTTGATGGTGAAATCCCAGTTTGAAGGTAGAAACGCGTTGGGCACGTTCTAAAACAAATAACGAGGAACCTCAGGGACAAGAGGAGTAAAAGTTCCAACGATGTAAATTGGAAGGTCTAAAATCTGTGAAGTGGTTTCTGAAGTGTCGAACGATTTATATATAGTAAAAAACATAAACTTTTCGATTACATATCGATTTCATGGAGAAATTCCAGTTTGCAGCCAAATAAAAACCCATATTTCTCGACAGTTTTGTACTCATAGAGCCTGCTGCTTTACGGTACTACATCACGAAGTTAGTACACAAATATTAAGTACGAAGCTTTTCCACCTCCTATAACTATGTCAAACACTGGAAAAAATTTCCGTATTCAATAATTTTCTCAGTTTGTGCCGTTCAAACTTTTGCTACTCTTATTCTTGGGAAATCTCCTTTAGTGTGTTAGAAGGTATTAGCCACGAATTTGAATGAGAATCCTGAAATCTAACAACGACGTTCAAATCGTGAATCATACCGAATAAACTCTTGGCGACTGGATGACGCAACGCGAGAGCACACCCGAGATGCGACGCATCATGTTGATATCGCAGTAAAAACGCTGCAAATTCATTCACTGGGGTTTATTATTCAATGACTCATGATTTGATTTTCTACTAAGCTTTGGAGTGTGCGTGTTTCACAGGTGATAGAGCGATTATTGAGATTGATTCGGAGATATGCATAGAGCACTTAAATCGGTTCTCAACCTAAATATCTATTTGGATTGATCAGTTGATCATATTTGTGTGCTTCCTGAAATTCAATAATCGCTCTATCACCTGTGAAACACGCACACTCCAAAGCTTAGTAAAAATTCAAATCATGAATCATTGAATAGTAAACCCCAGTGAAAGAATTTGCAGCGTTTTTTTTCAAGAGCGATTACAATGGAAAAATATTTTATTTGAATATTTTAAATTTCGTAAGACGGAACATGCATACCAGAATGCTTCAACCCATGTATCGGCTATAAACCCTTTTAGGAGTTCACGCCAATATCCACAACAATAACTCTTGGGTTTGTTTTGATCTCAGTAACCTAGTGATGTAGTGAATGTGGATGCAAATGTTGGCACCATAAATCGGGCTATACATTGGGAATGGTTTGAGCTACGGACCTGGGGAAGGGTTCATTCGATTCCTCATGGAAAGTTCTTCAAAAAAAGTCCAAATTTAGGCCGCCTAGACTTTTTTTGAGGTTTTAGGGATTTTACAAAACTTTGACAACCCTTAAAGGACACTCTAAATTAAGTAAGAGAGCTGGCTCAAGAATTGGGGAGTCGTCGGACCAACATGGATTTTTCCTGAAAATTTCAGCTTTTTGGCTTCAGCCGTTTGGGAGAAATCGTGCGTACGGCGGACGGCCGGAAAAATTTTTATTGCAGATTCGGATTCTAGACCCTTTGAAACGTAAACCATGAAATTTTCAGGGGGGGTTAGAATTTTTTTTTTCCAACAGCGATTACAATGGTTTATTATTGAATAATAAACCAAAAGCGAAGGAAAATTAACTTGATCCGCTATCGTGGGAAAGACAATCGACGAGAATTCGCCAGTGCCAATAACCTCGTGTTTTGCAAATACAAGCACATTGATTATTGGTTCCATACTCCAATCCAGGGGAACAAAGGAAAATTCATTGTTTCCTCACTCCTCAGGAAAGTAGGAGATAAAAAGGACTGGATTGAAGAGGAGGAGGTCCCAAACTTGGAAATTTCGAAATTGGGCATATGCCGAGGAAATGTACGAGCATGTCCTAGAAGAAGGAAAAACCGAGAAGAAGAATTCGAAAAGAATTCTAGAGGAGTCCCAATTCGAACGTTCAACGAGCAAGACGTTTCCAGACTGATTGTCCGGATCTCAGACTTTGATGCAAAGCCGCGAGACGGGTCGAGGAATTCAGGAATTTCGGACTTTGTTTGATTCTCTTCCGGACTGGTGGTGCGAGCAACGACAAGACTTCGCTACAGGCGCCAAAGGATAGCTACCAAGTGCTGCAAACCTCAAGTCTTCCGAAAGGTCAGGATTTATTGTAACACCATTTTTTTTATTCTTGGAGTGGAGATAGGTAGGTAGGAATAATTAAGATTTAGGAGTTAGGAATTAAGGACTAAGAATATATTAAAAACGTTCATAACTTTTGACAACGATTAAACAAACCCAAAGAGGAGTTGTCCAAAAAAATCAATTTCACCCCTTTCTGATTTATCAGACCTTCAAAACCTATAAAGTTTAGTTTACAAAGAAAAGGTACCAGCTACGAGTAACGGATCCAATCAAGAGGGAAAGAGATTAGATTTCCTGATTTAAGCTTTCTGTCTCTTAATTGCCTATCTAAAAATTTCCAGGCAAGAATTTAGACGTGGAAATGGACTTCAAAAAGTAACTTTTGTCGAAATAAAAATTGAGTAAGGGGTCAAGCATTCGTAAAATTTTGGGTAGAACCCAAATCTGCAATAAAAAATTGGTTTTGCCCTTTTAAAAAAAAATAAGACTTCGTCAATTGGTCAAGCATGCGCAGTTTCGTCATTTTTGAAATAAAAAAAAGATGTAAATTGACGTTTGTTGTGAGTTTTTCGACCAAAAATTGGAGAAAATAAGGTGAGGGAGAGTAGTTAGTTTCTAGGACACCCTTGTATATAAGAAACATACAACTTAGAAAGTAAACAAATCAACTTAACTAATGGGTTTGGCACGAGTAATGGTGGACAAAAGTTAACTACAGATCGCTACAGTTAGTAAGAGGTGGAATGTTGCTGGGGTTTGGGTGAATCTTCACATGTTTTTCTGACGCTAAACTGGGAGCTTACCTGATTCAATGATTTCTACAGTTAGATGACAATTCGAATTGCATTGCATGAGAACACTGAAGTCTGATCAATCTCATTCTAATCTAATTCATTCGTCATAGTTACATTGTAGTATTATTATAGAAACAACAGACTGGTAGAAATTCATTATGAGCATCATTATAGATATAATAGAGGGGATGTCCAAAACAAGAAAAAGGCCCACCGCTCAAGGGGGACATGACGGCCGTTCCATTTGGGAGCCCACAAACAACTAGCACAATGGAATATGAGGGAGATAATAACCATCCGCCCCAATTCACTTAACCCTCCCCATGCTAATGAACATATTCCAGACTCACAAGCTCTTCACGTGGAAACTCAATTCCACTACACAAAGGCCCAGATGATGTTTGGGGGTCAAGCTCCTGCAACTAGCTTTTCATAAACGTGTCAAAGGTTTAAATCCAAGTTATCAACCACGAATTTCCATAAGTTGTCTCGTTTGTGGCAAGTCGTTGCAACATTCGTATCTTGCACGCGTCTGGGCTCGGAAATGTCATTGTCTGTATTCCAGCTGCAATCCTGTGTTGTGTTGTACAATTTCGGCAGAAGCAGGATCCATTATAACAGGAAACTAGATACGGAGTAATAGCTGTGGAAGTTATGGAGTGGCTTTACCCGACATTTACAGGGTGGCCAAAATTTAATGGACCAGGCATTATCTCCGTGATTTCAGAGCCTAAAAAAATTTCAAATGATAACTTCATTAATTTTAACAAGGGATTCAAATATCACAATTTCGCGCGTTGCGCACGGGCGCAAATGCGCGATTTGCGCATCAACTTTGTTATTTCAAATGGGAACCCCCATTGTTCATTGCAGATTCGGATTCTGCTTAAGATTTCACGAAAATTTGACCCCTCAACCAATTTTTTTTATTGCGCGTAACCGGTTCAGCGAGCACGCAAAGTTGCGCAACCCCGAATTTGTCAAATAGTGGATGATGGTGATCCGTAAAGTGTGGCATATGAATTTTCAATACTTTTTAACGCTGATTCGCGTAATGCTATCCGTTTTTTGATTTGACATAATTTTTGCGGAATAATGACCGAAATTTGTTTATTTGGTGTCGGCAGAAATTACTGCCGCAGGCGAGCAAATGATCAAACGACACCGCTAATAAGGTAAATATTTGAGCTTTGATAACACAGGTCTGCAACCAAAAAACTAAAAAAACGATTTTTTTTACTGTTTCCCATGGATTTTTGCATGCTAAAACCGAAAAAAAGTAATCAAAAAATTCCATCACGTCTAGTTTTCTCGCAAAACTGGTTTTTTGAATACCACATACGGTGTTATTCAGCGTTAAACCTCAATTTGGTAGTTGCTTCCAAGTCAATTTTATGAATTGCATGAATTTTTTCAGTTTCATATTTAGTCATGTCACTCCCAGGATTGATACGAAATGAAAGAGAGGGGATATGCTAGCTGACTATTGTTGGATGCTCAAGAGGGATACGGACAATGCTGGAGCACGAAAACGTGTGCGACGAAGTATCAGAGAAAAAAAAGGTTCCACAAGCAAACTGAATGAAGTTTTTGAGCATTTTGTACTGAATAGTAAACAAATACTTTCATTTTATTTTGAGTTTATAGACAATAAAAATTATGGTGTTTTTCCTACGTTTTCGTTTTTTATGTCCCCCTCTCCCCTAATTTTCAAGAAAACTGTACGTGATGGAGGAAAATAGCGGTCATTTTTGGATTCAGCACACCAAAAAACATAAAATTTAGCTAAAATATTCCATGCAGCTGATCAAAAATTTTTCTTTCCAGACCTGTGTAATTGATGAGATTTAAAACAAATTGATATTGTGACATGGTGTGTATGAACCAGATTGTCACTTTAAGTAAGTCAAAAATAAAATATTGCCGTGAATGCGCATTGCACTCTTACTGATTGGGGTAGCTGAAATACGCCGCGGCTGTAACTTGGTGATTTATTAATACCTATTAATTCATCTGGGTTGTAGTGAATTCTTTACATTAATCTGAGAGTTAATAAGCAAATACAAAGAGAAAAATCTTGTAATATTGACGCTCTTTTGTTAGCAACTTCGAAAAACTTGGACCTCTGAGGTAACTGAGGTACCAGCCGTGTTAATTGCTATTAAGGGCGTAATATTAGGTGATTATATCAGGGATTGTGGAAGGAAAAGACGAGGGAGGCGAGATAAAAGCGAAAAAAAAAGGTGAAACCGCGAGAGTTGAAGCTGTAGGGAGTTCCCGAGCGTGCAAACACCCAGTCGAGAGGTTCTTAATACGGTTGATAAAGAACTTCCGCGGGAGTTTCGGCTAACAGAATAAACACAGTTTGAGCTCGGTCGAAGAGTTGATGAAAAAAAAAAGCGGGGGCCCTCATTTCCGGATTTTCGCGAAAAACCCCGGGAGAGGCCCCGTCCAGATTTCCATTTCCTTTCTTGCGTTTTAAGCCCGCGCGGAGCAAGTGGTTCTTCAATTAGTTTTCATTCGCGGGAAAGTTGAATATCGTGTTACCAAAGCTCGTTTTCATCTGGAGTGAGCTGGGAGAATGAAGACATTCAACACGTCATAATTATTGCAGGTGAAGCCTGTTTGAGAAAACGCTCTCTAACCAAAAGCTAGCAAATAACCCAAAAAGAAAGCAGAACTCGTTTAATAACACGGGAGTCCAATTTAAGCTTCCTCTACTCCAAAAAATGGAAGCTCTTTATTTCCGGATAAATTCAACAATTCGTAGATATAACTGTGTTTTGCAGCAAAGGATCGGAATATACCGTACGTGTTGCAAAAATGCTGCAGCTTAATCCCTAATAAAGAATTAAAAAACTGCTGTGCAATCATTTGTTGCTTTTTCGATAGAACTAAGTCCAGTGGTTAGTTTCTTTTAAGGCGCCAAAGTTTCGCTGCGGTGTCCAAGATTGAGTATTTCTGAGTTCTCAATAGGGATGGGACATGAGACTAAACATCGATAATGATATCGATGTCGACGTTAGAGAGCGGCTTCGATATGTTCTCCAATATCGGGCATCGATATTTTCGATATCGGTGTCCTTATCAATTAACAGCATCCTTATGCTACTACTCTTTATTTCCATTCGCTTCTACTACCGTTCGCTTCTTTCTAGTATTTATGAGGATTGTGTGATAACTCATTTTTCTACAATCGAAAATTTTTGAGAGCTGAAGAATCTTTTTTTTTTTTAAGGTACGTTCTATAACACTATTTTGATTAACTACTTCTTTTATTATTATTCAGCTTTAACTGACTTCAACTTACCAAAAAAATTGAGCTTTTAATTGAATTCTATCGAGAGTTATCGTCTGGAATGTGTTTTTGGTGTATTTGACAGCTTCGTTTGAAAAAATTTTCTCAACCAAAATTTTTTTTGTGTTTACGGCAAATTTGGTACAAACGAATTTTAACAAATGTACTTTATTGAACAAACATTTGGAAGCTCATTTGGATAAATTCTTTCTTAAATAATTGTTTTAGCTCACTGAAGTCCATAGTGGTTTGTTTCTTTAGCTTCTGACACAATTTTCGTAATGTGGTGGGTCCCAAGAATGAAAGTCACTCCTCTGTTGAATAATTTGACAAGCTCGCACTTATTTTTGGACAGTGAAGATATTGCAGTGCTGCAATTTAATAGTTTGTTTTTCTATATATTCAAAAATTTTGGACTTTTGATGAAAACAAGTTTTACTTTCTAAGGTAGAAAAAATTTTGCGTGCCACTAGGACAAACTTCTAGATTGTTCGCCATTCTGGCTCGGAATTTTTTTTCTGTCTTTGACAATTTCAGATTATTTACCGTGGTTTGAAACGAATTTTGATGCAAACATTTTTTGAAAATTCTCATCTTGAATAATTTTGACCGAGAACACCAGTTTTTTTCTTGAAAAATTCGCTAATGCTACAGTAGTTGAAAGAGTTTAATATATATATTTTTTTTTTCAAGTTAGGTAGCAAGCAAACTAGATGGCATTTTTTCTGTGAGTGAAGAGTAAACCAAACCGATGTTATCGAAGCCAAAACATCGATATTATCGAATGTGTATCGACGTCGATGTCCCATCCCTAGTTCTCGGCTTTATGAGGATGTTGCTTGTACTTCCTTGCATACTTAACAATTGGGGCAGACCGTACTAGAGGAAACGTCAAAAAGTTAACTTTTGAGAAAACCGCATGTGAAGTTTAAAATGCTCTTAAAACGAACGTCCAATTACAGGATTTTTTTGCCCAAAAGGGCAAACTTTGGCAAACTGATGTTCGCCATTCTGGCTCGTAACTAAATCCTTGTCACTCCGTCCTTGTGAGGTTCTATCATTACTTTCTTCCCTGTTTTCCGGGGCAAAAAGGCAAATTTAGGGTTCGTGGCTTTGGGCATGCTCAGTTCGCATTCCATACCGTCGAATGGTGAAAAGAATAGTTTTTTCGTTTTTTCCATGCTTGTCCCTTTGGCACGGACCGCCTCAATCGTTTCATACACAGACTCTATCCTCAAGTCTTGACGTATGTCATCATTCCGCATATACCAGGGGACACCAACAGTACTTCTCAGCACTTTGTTTTGAAAAGTTTGAATTTTTTAAACATTTGATTTTTTGCAAAGACCCAAAGTTGAATACCATAGGACCATATACTATAGGAAATCTGTTTGTATATCAGGAGTTTGTTATTATATTCCTTCCTAACACCTACTTCATCTTTCTGGACTTAATCGTCAGCTGTTGCTTTTACTTTCTATGTAGTTAATCCAATTTGGTTTCTAACTGATTTTGGTTAACTTCATTCTCCATATCTTAGTCCACTTATAAATATTTTTAGCTGACGTCTGTAGTTTTAATCTGGAGATAGACAGTTTTTTGCTCGCCAAAATGTAAACTTCCATGAGTATTTAACGTTATAGAACATTTTGAATAACTGTCATTTCGAGCATGTCAGTATGTTGCTGTCTCAATGAGTTTGCTATGTATCAGCAAATCTTTGCATCAACCTCAATTTCCAAAGTTTTATTTTGATTTTTGTTGGAATTGTCAGGGAATGTGTGATTTTGGCTGTAGATGATGCCTTATGAGTCTCATAGCTTATAATCAAACTTGAAGTTGATCAAGGTAATTTTTTTACGTACAGGAAGCTTAACTGTACACCCGACTTGGTCGACACTATTCAACTGCTGTAATTCAACGTTTTCCAATAAACAACTTTTTCCAGTATAATGTATCCAATAATGCATCTTTGTAACCGTCCAAAAATACAAAATCAACCTCCTCAAAATTGGTGTTTACGTTTCAAGATAAGTTAACAATCAATTTCATAAATTGGAAAGCATTTACTTACGTTGGAATTTTCTAGTTTCATAATAATTCAAGTACTTTATCTACAATACATATGAATGTACACACTTAGCAATTTAACTCATTATGGATGAGATTTGAGTTAATCATACACCTTAATTCTTGGGTAAGAAAACATATCATAAAGTTGGAGTTCAAAATTTGATATGAGATGAGAACTACAGGTTTTTCTCAAGTAATGTTCGTCTTACTTCGGGAAGTTCTGCGATGATCTGAGTTGTCTCCTAACTTTTAATCCTACCTTCGAAAATCCATTGTCTAGCATTTAATTGGAAAAAGCGGAATCCCGAGATAGCTCACCACTAATTATCAACTTTTTCATCTTTCCAATCCATTATGATGTTTACCTAAGCGTTGGCTTTTGAGTCGGAGTTCTTTACGAAAGTTTGAGTTTTCCCGTTCAAATCTGAAAGACTTCGTTGGAGGTCGGGTTTTATTCTGCTGTCGCTCAAAGCTTCTGAACAGACCTGAATTGTCGATGGAATTATTTATGGATTCGTTATTATTCGAATTGTACAATTTTAAATCCATTTCTCCAATCGGCAGCGGCGTAGGTTGGGAGCTTGATTAGTTATGCTAACAAACGACCCATGGTTATGAGTCTATGTGGCCAAACAACAAAGAAAGCAAGTACCAACGAATCAGACTCGACTGGTCGCGAAATTTTTTTTCGGAGACCTAAAATTCAACATTATTCGCGAACTTTACTCTGTCCTGACATCCCCACAAACACTTCTTTCAGAAAAACTTGGAGTGAGCGAAAAGCAAGCCACAAGCGAACGTTTTGCAGAAGTTCCCAAAAACGGCTAATGATAGATGGCTCCCACAATAAAAAAGAGCTCACAGATGGGTCCTTGGACCTACACAACATCTTGGCTTCAATGTGAATAATGGATAAACAAATTCATCCGATTCTTACAGTTTTTGACCGATTTTGATGAAGTTTTGAAGAAATGTGCGGGTTGGACGGTATATGGTCCTCCATTTATTTCATCTTCCAAAAACCAATGTTTTTGTGCATGAGCTGAAGTGAAATGACCAAATCATCATTTGCTCGGGTCCTACCATGATTAACCACCTCATATCCATTTTAACCTAATACTATCATTATCATAACCACGACAGATCCACAATGCATGTCACCTCACCTTCTGAAGACGTGGTCTGAAGATGTCTGCTAGGACAAGACCCATGGCATGTTCAACCCGAAAAACGTTAAACCAAGCTATATTCTACACCTAAGAAGATTATTTAAAACTTTTCAACCTCGTAACTCATACGAGAAAGCTGTGCTCCACCGAAATTGGCAAACTTTTTAGGCCGTCCCTCTGATGGAAGGATTTGTCAGCAAGAGGACGCCTATTAGAATTGAACGTGGGATGCATGGGACAACCCTAACATGAGCACAAAATAACTGAATACAAAAACATCTCAGACCATTTTAAGACCGAATCCGTTAAAAAACTTTTCTCTAGTTATACAACGATGGAATTTTGGAAATTTCTAATATCATGATCGAAAAGAGGAATTGGAGGGAGTAATGCCAAAATATTGATTTTTTGAGCCAAATTTTGTCGGCTACTCGTCCCACAATTCTAAATCATTTTTCATTATTGTTATTCTGTTCGATACAAATTTCACTGACAGTTGTGCTCCAAATCTCTGCATTTTTTCTAAAGTGAAGTTAAGATTCAGGTTTAATAATTAAAAACATTTCAGAACCTTCAAATTTGATTATAGAAGAGGAGGTGAAATTAACGAACTAAGGAGGCAGTTCATTCATGGAGGAATTACAACTGGTAAATCGTTATTATCTCCTCACTATATTCATCTAATTTTATTGATTATTTGAACAATATTTTTTTTTTACTCCAATTTTAGTCTAGATGTTTCACACACCTAGGGAATTTTCTGCAGAAGTGGTATTGGGGGAGGGGATAACAGATAACCCATTCAAGTGCTACTCATACGAATTATGTTGCTGATTTTCATGCATATTTTCTTAAGAACATTGGTTTAGTATTGAAACATATTTCAGATCTTTTAAATTCAATTTTAAGAAGTGGATGAATGGAGGTTGTAATAGAAATAAATCATTTTATCTTCTTTTTTTTCAAATCTTAAGTTTTTTCTCTCGTTTTGCATCTAGTTTTTAAAAATATTTAGATGTTTTTGATGATAAATTATGTTTATTAAGTGAGGCCATATAAAAATCGGACATGGGAATGTCCCCGCCATGCATTATGCATCATACATTATGTACCAATACATTGTATTTGATGTTTAAAAGTTAAAGCACTCCAACGGCACATTGACATTTCAAAGCCTATAAAACTTTGAAATATTGTACAAACACATCCCTTCCACGCAAATGAGTGCAGTTGGTGTCAAACTTCTTAGAATTATATCCGTTGTAATTGAAACATTATAACAAATACCTGGGAAACCCTTGTATTCTTTATTACAACTTATCCTCAACGATTCAAACCATGAAAGTGTTAACGACAATTCAATAGCTTTCTAAGCCTCTTGGCATTCTTGATAGGCTGAAAAGCGTGGTAGTGAATATTACGCGTTTTCTCTCCGAATAATATTTATTCTTTCTCGCACGAACTTTCAGAGAAACTCTTGAACCCGTCGAACCCAACTGATGAATAACAAATTTAATCGGAATCGTAAAAGCGAATAATCGACGTTTTATCAACTTTTTCATTTCCTCCCTTTATTTGTTGGATATTGAGAGGTTAAGTTCTGTTCATTTATTTCATTATGTGGACGGCTATTGAAAAGGGAGAACCAGGAAGGCAACACTTGAATGTGAAGTTTTTATAAAACGTGGATCGAAAATCGTTTAACCCTTCACAGGCGGTGAGACTTTCATACGAATACAGGGTGGCCCACCTAACATGAACACCCCTTTTATTTGCAATACAAATAGTATATTTGAAAATTCAAAAAATACGTGTCCGATGATTTTTGACAAAGATTCAACATATTATGTGTGCGCACTTTTGCGCACGGCGCAGTGTGTGCAGTCTACACAAACTTCCTTATTTCAAATGAGAACCCCTATTTTTTTATTATAAATTCGGCTTTCACGTGAAATTTCATGAAAATTTGACTCCTCAATCAATTTTTATGGTTGCGCAACCCCAAATTTGTCATATAGTGGATGATGGTGAACTGTAAAGTGTGGAATACGAATTTTCATTGTTTTTTAACGCTAACTCACGTGATGGCATCCATTTTTTGATTTCACTCAATTTTTGCTCATTTTTTGATTTCACTCAATGACCGAAGTTTGATTATTCCGTGTCAGTTTTTTTAAATTTTAGATGCGTTTTCAGATTGTTACAGGGATTAATTTTCAAGGTCTGGTTTAAAAATGTAAAAATAGGAGATTGAAACCTTCTTCAGTGATCAAGTGAAAAATCATCTTAATCCGAGAGTCGAAAGAAGGCATAAATGATGATTTTTCACGAAATAAACAAATTCTATATAACAAAAGTATATGCCCGAGTAGGAAGAATTCCAAGACAAATAATATTTATATTATCCAGATAAATATAATAGAATAGAATATTCGTTTATTACTGTTTAATTGAACAATAAACCAAATGCAACAGTATATTTTAACATCCAAAAAGCCCAATGATTTTTGACAAGGATTCAACATATTGTGTGAGCACTTTTGAGCACGTGCGCAGTGTGTGCACTGGATTGTTTTTTTGCGTTCATTTTTTCTAAAAATAAGAACTCAGCTAAAGATACAAGTTTATTAAGAAATAATAAACCATTAAAAATAATACTATTTGGAAATGAAAAAAAAAATAACTTTGTGCCTCCTGAACAATTTCATGGTTTATGTTTCGGACCAAATAGAATTTTTTAGGATTTTCCAAAACCGTCACGCCGGACGGACGCCAGATCCGGTTCTCACTCCTTCAAACCATACAAAAAATCTTCAGAAGTTTTGAACAGCCATTGCGAAGGTTTAAAACTATGCCGTATTTTAACATCCGACAACGCCACAATTTTTTGATAACATAGTCACTCTCTTGTATTTAATTCCCAAAGTGTTTAATATATTAAATTCAAAAAAAAAAAAAAATTGTAATTCTCTATTTCTTTATTGTTCATCATAAAGTTTTAAAAAAATTTTTCCGTCCGACTACAAGATGAAATATTGACCTCAAAACAAAAATTGTCAACGAGCAGCTGGCCATAAATACCTGCTATTATTGAAGAATTTTCCATGAGAAAATGAGCCCTTCCCCAGGTCCGTAGCTCCCGATGTATGGCCCGATTCATGGTGCCAACATTTGCATTATTTTGGTTTATTATTGTTTTTGTTTTATAGAATATTTTTCCATTGTAATCGCTCTTGAAAAAAAAAAACGCTCCAAACTCTTTCACTGGGGTTTTTTATTCAATGATTCATGATTTGAATTTCAACTAAGCTGTGAGCAGTGATAGAGCGATTATTGAATCTCAAATAAAATATGAATTAATTTTCATTCACCGTTAGCACAATTATTCATGGAAATGCGTGTAAACGAGGTCATGAGGCATCACTGGAACCTTTAAAACGAGATTTCCTATGAACGGGATGTTTGTAACATCACCCTTACGGGTCTGTCTGCATAGATCGTGATTGTTAGTAAGTGTAGAACCGTTCAAGCCAACGAAACAATGATTGCCTTCGTCCAGAAACCACAAAATGACTATAATCTGAGTTGAAGACTCTTCACTGACAGCTCTGCCTCGCTAATATTCCAACTGGTAAACTCGAACAAACGGCCATTTAGCTCCGGTCCGCACCCCTGGAACGCATCTGTGGGGGGAAATCTACCTCTAGCTCGGCCTCCCTGGCTGGTCTGTCGACGTCAATTTGACCGCAAAACCGACTCCGTGGAGCCCCGATGAAACCAATTGTGCGGGTTTCGGGAGGCGGAAACGGCTCTCGACTTTCAACTGCGAGATCCGAACTAGCTCGAGTGGAAGCCCTTCTACCTCATCTGGAGTCGTCATTCCCTTCCATCCACACGTTGAGCTTCGGTATTGTTTGCAAACCGCCATTTAACGATCATATGCATCTGTACGGGTAAGTAATGATCAAGATATTGATGAAGAAATAAGTTCATAAGAAATTGATAAAGCAGCAAATACGAGGGTGAATCAAATGTGAACGAGACTCTATTTTTTTAATGAACTTTCATTTTGAACAAAAACTAAATTTTGTTTAATTTTTCAACATAATTTTCTGAATGGAAAACACTTTTTTTCTAGACTTTAGGTATTTTGCTTCCGAGTCTACTAAGGTAGCGGAAGCATTGTTTTCACTTTCGGAACGTGAAAATTTTGTTGTCTCCAAAATCAAAAATTCCACTCGCATTTTGCGTTTTAGACCTTTCTGAACAATTTTGGTTCCGTGTCTGTCTGTCTGTCAGCAAATCCTTGTTACGGGCAAAACTACACGAAGTTATAGTCTGTTTTGATGAAATTTTCAGGGATTGTGCGGGTTGGGGTGTAGATGGTCCCCTATAGGTTTCATGACCCACGGATCAATAGTAGCCTCTGTGCATGTGCAAACGTGAAATCCTTGTTACAGGCATAACTCCAGGAGTTCATGACTGATTTCGATGAAATTTTCAGGGATTATTCGGTTTGATGTGTAGATGGTCCCCTATGAGTTTCATGACCCCCGGATCAATAATAGCCTCTGCGCATACGCAAACGTGAAATTCTTGCCACAACGGGCATAACTTCTGAGTTCTTGACCGATTTCGATGAAATTTTCAAATTGTTCGGATTATTAGGTATATTTTATAGTTTGTTCAATAGTTGAACATGCCTAATTTCATTTTCTCAAGTTATGTCCTGCATAACAAACGCAAATTTAATAAACCCCAGTTAAATATTTACTTTAATTGAACGAAGTTCTAAGTCAATTGTTTTATTTTTATACAGTAATGTTATGGATCGAAAACACATTTTTTCCAGACTTTACGTATTTGTTTAATGCGCTCCGTGTAGAAAGAGTCGGTTCGTGTCTGTAGCCAATTGAGCACGTAGGCTTCAACCTCTTCACTGCTGTTGAACTTGAGCCCTCCCAAAGCTTCCTTAAGGGGACCAAACCCATGGAAGTCGCAGGGAAACAGATCAGGACTGTGACACGAAACTAAATGTAGGTGGGGGTGAACCCACGAAATTTAAAATAAAGGAAATTATGATAAGCCGGCTTGAGAAGGCAAAAGAGAAAATGAAAAAATCCAAGTTGACTTTCGACACTCTTGTATATTGCAAGAGAACTATTTATTTCTCAGGGCATCACAGATAAAACCATAAAAATGAACAGGTTTAGTATCAGACTTATAGATAGATATATCTACCTAGGGGTATTTCTTATTAGGTGTACTGGACTATACAGTTTCGCATCAATACGTAAACGGTACTAACAATTTCCGACGGCCGTGGAATATTTATTACAATGAATTTAATTAAAATTTTGAGACTTAGCAAGGAGCGGGATAAGGGAATCCAAGACGGGAAGCGGGCGACGTTCCTTCAAACTTCCGGGAAGTTTCTCAGATCTGTACCAGAAACGGTACGTTATAGATGGAGGTTTGATGTTAGCCGTCGGCAATTTTCCCAGACGGAAATCCAAAGCGATTCTCCTTTGGCGAGGATGGAAAACAGGTGAACGAAGAAGTTCGACGTTCTCCGACGAGGGTGGGCGACGACAGTACACGAGAAAAACGAATAAAATGAAACTTGAGGGCTTTTCATATGAAAATAAAGTGTAAGAAGTAGGAACGATAGGCATCGGCGAGACGAGAGGAATGGAGTACCTCGATAAACGGCGAAAAGATGAGCCAGGGAAAAAAGTAGTCCCTGTTCAACAGGTACACATGGGTTTTGTTGTAGTTTTTTCGGTAAATGATTAATTATTCTCTCTCGGAATGAATAATTTATCTAATTTAATTAAAACAAGATTTCTAAATTATTTGGACCCGACATTCCTGAGGAAACATAAGCGCAAGAAACACAAATTCTCGGTTCAGTTGGCTGTGGCCAGGATTTGAACACTCAAGACCGCTTCTCTTCAAACGTGGCGGCAATTAAAAATTTATTCGCGGCACAATTGTCTCCCAGCCAGTTACACCAATTTTTTCTCAGGGTCACGGCAGCACGTGAGAAGAATCACTGCTGGTGGGCCTAAAGTGGAGGTCGTTACTTCCTTCCAGGCACATTTTAGCTGCCCGATCTGGGCACCCCTCGCCGAACCAAGTTACTAAATGTTCAGTGTACAGCACTTGCACCCATCGTAAGGAGCTGCCAGGGACCCAAGCACTAACTGCTTGATAATTACTGGGTAGGCATTGAGTTCCCAGTCTGTTGTGACGACCTAATGTCGTCGAACATCCAACCAAAGCTGGAAGGTTAGAATGAAAGGAGAGCCTAATAATCCGAGGATCAATGAAATCTCCGTCCTGCAAAAACGCTGTTTTGCCAGCATAGGGCAGTGGCAGATCACATGACACGCAGTCTCACCCTCTGCCCCACAGAACCGGCAGAAGGTGGTCTTGGATAAGACTGCTCTCATTGATAGGTCTCGTCTTTGGCGGCGATAATTATTTCCGATATTCACTCAAAATGTCACAGTAAAGTGCGAACTTAAAGTTTGCGCGGGATTGAAGAAATCAAGATGTAGCAACACTGTTAACGTTGTCGAACATAATGGTGGTGAACTTACCAACCCACACAAACTGTTTGTGCCATGCAACACACTTCTCGATAATGTCTCTGTGTCACCTGTGCCGTGTATCAAGATTTTGGCTGGTTTACCTCAACTTTAGCTAGAAAATTGTACCCAGAGAGTCGAGGAATAGCTCACGTGCTTCCCCACTCCTGGCAAATCAAACAACACCAAAACGCGGTAGTTCTTCCATCAATACTGGTCTAAATAGGTTAAACAATTTCGTTTACATTTGAACCCTCATAACTACCATGAAATCATTTAATGCTCATACGCTGAAGGCTTGGGGACCCTAATGCAATGTGTGTATATGCGACCCTACCTAGCCTGCCATTCTTAACCGATTTTCTTGATTCTTCTTCTTTTTTTTTTTTTTTGTTCCCATCTTTACTTCAGTTCAGCTGGAACTCATTATGTGGATTTAGATTATATACTGAAAAATGTCGTTTTCTCAAGCCCTAAGGATTCTATGAGATAAATAACAGCTTGGGAGTTTATTTTATCTCTTTTTTCAGTTGGTGGGCGCATTTATCTCTCCGGGTTGTTTGGAAAGTAGGTGCCCATTCTAGCGAAAGCGACAGTTTGAGAGTAATAACCGGATTACCCCTTCGGGACGAGCCGGAGAGATCACTTAGACGCCCGTGATTCCGCGTTGCTCCTCCGCCGCGTCTAACCAAAGTTTTCCCCCTCGTCGTTGGAATTTAGTTAGCCTAATTAATGGATCCTCGACTTAACTTGAGCTTAACGACCGCTAATCCATTTAATGGAAGACTTGAAACGGGTTGCAGGCCAACCCACGTAACTGGGGACGTGGACAGAGGCCCCCCTTCCGCGCTAAAGACTTGCAGCTGTATCTGCGGGTTTCTAATTTCAAGCTACATAACGACTCTTACGTCGTGAATGAAGTGGAATTAAAGTGGGACGGGGGTTGACGTCGTGTTAAGGGACTTTTGAGGGGTTGGAATTGGAGAAGTTGAACGTGATTACCAGTGATTCAACAATAAAGCGTTTGATGATACGACACTGCAGAAACTCGTGACAATGGGATTGACTCGTAACCAATAGTCAATTCACCAGTACCGTACCAGATCTGCTACCAGTACATGAATCCAGAAATTACCCTAAAAACCTTGACCACAAGGAAATAGCAATTGTAGAAGTCAAATATTCATGCTGGTGACTCAGGTGCCCCTGGAGTGGTGGTACAGTTCAAGATAGTTAAATACGGTGGTTGGGGAAGGGCAGTAACACCTCTCCTCACGTCAACACTTGACCAAGTATCAGCCTAAACTAAGGGCAATTTCGAGTCTCCCACCTGTAAAATTTCACTCACTAGGCCTACGTTCTTCATTTTTTTTCCTAACTGCAGGTTCTGACGAGCTCTTCAATACCCTTTGGCAACAATATGGCCATTTGGTTTTTAAAGAAAAGTAAATAGGTAATTTACCTACCTATTCACATTGTCGTGGTTGGTCTAAAAGTTAAATACTCGCTGAGCTCAAAACTGAGCTTTATTCAATTAAGCCTCCAACACACGAATACAGAATGAAATTATACACGTCACTAGCTACACAACTTGTTTTGTTTTGATCGTAGTAACCTAGTGATGCAGTGATTGTGGATACTGGAGTGAACTCCTCAAAGGGTTTATAGCCGATACACGGGTTGAAGCATTCCGATATTCATGAAAGTAACAAGAACTGCACAGGTGCTTTATGTTTCACAAACCGAGATGTGGTTTTAATACGCACAAGAAGTCGTTTTAATACGCAGAGACACAAGTGTTAAAACATTCTGATCCATTTGTCCAACTAATCTATACTTTACTAGAAGGATTGATGTAGGATATTTTCTTGTTTTTGACTAGCAAACTAGACAGAACACACATCGAAAGCGTGGACCTATATCGATAGGAGACATCGGATTTTTCAATATGGCGACGGTCTTATCACGAAGGGGTCACCTGTTCTCGACTTCTACCAAAATTCTTATTTTTGAGAATGAACCTGCTTTCCTTGCATGGAAAGCTGAAATCGAAAAAAAACGACGTCTCGGTTTGTGAAACATAAAGCACCTGAGCAGTTCTTGTTAGTTTCATCAATATCAGAATGCTTCAACCCTTGTATCGGCTATAAACCCTTTTAGGAGTTCACTCCAGTATCCACATTCACTGCATCACTAGGTTACTGCGATCAAAACAAAAATAAAAAAACTGCTAGTTCGGAGGCAAGGTGGGGGTGCATGTGTATCTAGTGGCATGTTGAAATTATTGGAATTGGTAACTTTGATTACTTGAATAACCAAACATGTGGTTTAACGTAATAGCTTACTGGACAGACCACTCAATTATAGTCCTAGACCTTCTGCCATATTCTACCATATATGTCAGACACATTCTGTCTTATAGATGTGATATCTGACGTCAGATAACTGCCGCTCAAGTTGCCGTCGCTAATAAAGGAGTGAAATAAAAAACCGCAATGTCAACACTCGGGCTTTTCGACGGAAGATAAAAAACCCTCTCGTGACCTGAAAAGCACATTATCACCAGCCCCTTCAGTCGCACCCGACACAGACGGACTGAAGTGGCCTTAAGGGATCATTCTCGTTGATTTTATAGGGCCTTTCGATTTCCCGTCCTTCTACAGACGATCGGCGGAGATTTTTTCTTTTTTATAGGGCTTTTCTTATAGGGCTACGCCGTTGAAAGCCAACTCAACGGCTGAGGAAGTCGGGGGGAGGGGGGTTTTCTTCACTTTCAAATCTCTTTCGCAAACCGATAAAAGGGCTTCGGGAATTGCCGAGCATGAATTGCCGAGTAGCTGGGTTTGTATTCCTTCTCAATGGCGTCATTAGGGAGAGATAACGGTGAACTGTAGTTACGTCATATACTCTAAAGTACTCTTGATCCTCGAATATATATTATATATTATGTAAACTAGTTGGTTTACCCGACGTTGCTCGAGATTGTGCAATTCAGTA